>JAWMRA010000146.1:5840474-5866954 GCA_035584735.1 Pseudotriccus pelzelni | reverse complement strand
CTGGGCAAAGCAGGGGCCTCGTCCTCCAAGAAATCCCCCTGTTCCCATCTCTCACGCCATGGAATTCTTTCCTTCTCTGTCCCACCTCTGCTCTGCTCTGCTGGGTTTGCTGGGGGATCCAGGAGTAAAACCCACCCAAACTGGCTGCACTGGGCTCTTTGTGCTGGGAATGACCCTGGGATACAGGGCTGGGGTGTCTGGAAACCTCCACTGCATCGGTTTGGCTCCTGTGGGAAGAAACCGATAAAGGAAATGACAGTCAGGGACACCAAGATATGGATGTCAAACCGGGGAAACAAGTGATCCTCAGAGGAGTCCTTGGCTTTCCTGAAAAGGGGCTGTGGAGATAAAAAACAGATGAGAAACACCCGTCACAGATTACACCGGGGGTGTGCACAAGACAGAAGGGCCAGGTTACAAACTCACTCCGCTTTATTTCCACGTTCCCACCCCCTGCGAGTCCCAGCAAGGGCCCCACTCCCATCACAAGGTGTCATAGTCATCCTCGTCCTCGTGCTTCCTCTTGAGGGGGTTGGGGTCGCTGGCTGTGCCCTGGGACACCATGTTGGTGGTGATGAGGATGTTCTTGGGGCCAATCAGGGACGGGTTGATCAGCACGTTCTGCACGGTCGGGGTGGTCGGGGTGGCTGCGGCACCAAAGGGAATCGTTTGGTGAGAGAGCTCGGAAAAATGACAGGGGATCCTCCCCCACTGAAACAACTTCCAAGGCAGTAAAGCAGTGTGCTGGCTGAACATCCCGGGCTGAAAACCCTGGAATGATCCCCAGATGGGAGTGGAGAAGGTAGGGAAATGCTTGTGGTGAGGACAGAGGAGTGAGAGCCAAGGTGTGAGAGACACCGATGCTGTGGCTGTCACTGCTGTGCTGGGAATGGACACTGGGAGTGACTGGACCGAGGGAGAGGGGAGGTTACTTCCCACTTGAGGCTGCCCCATCCCTGGAAGTGTCCAGGCCAGGTTGGAAGAACCCGGGATAATGAAGGTGTCCCAGCCCACGGCAGGGGTGGGACGGGAGGAGCTTTTCCCCTGCCAACCCAAAGCACCCTGTGACCCCACGATTATCCATCCCCGTGCTCCAGTCCCAGGGCATTCCCAGCCATACCTGACTTCCCAGCGGGTTGGGAGGACGGGATCTGGACGGTGAAGCGCTGCCCGGCCAGGGACACCGGGGCCCCCACCTTGGCTGACACAGACACGGTCTGGGCTGAGGGGGTACCTGGAACCCAACACAACCCTCAAAATCCATCCATTTAGGAGTAGACACTCCTAAATCTGCTTCCCAAGGGGAACCTGTGGGAATGCACAGGGAACACACCCACTATAACGAGTCAGGTTCCCAGGCAGAACCACACACTGACTCCTTCTCCCACATTTGCTCCAGCCCTACACAATTCCAGGCTATAAACACACTCATTTCTAAGGGCATGTGCTCAGCCCTCAATTTTGTGAACCTTCTAGAAACAGCTCCTCAGTTCAATTTAGTTCAGTGTTGTGCTGACACCGAGGAAAAACCCTCAAACTTCAGTAAATTTCTCGAACAGTCTCTTAAATAAAAAATTTATCACAAATACAGAGCATTTGTAATGTCAATATGTATCAAAGATTACTGCAGTAATAAAGATTAAATTAATTCAGCTGCCAAACAATATAAGGTCAGGTGGCCCCTGACAGTCCCTCAGTGCTTGAAAAGTGCTTTAAATTATTCCTCTTTATTTTCCCTCCATAAAATGAAGGTGGGACCCCCCCGCCCCGGAGCTGATTCCTACCTAGAGTGGGAGTGCTGGGCCTGCTGCTCACGGCGCCCACGCTCAGGCGAGGGACTGTGATCCTGCCTGCTGTGGAGGAGACCTGGGGGAGACAACCAGGGAATCAACAGGAAATCCCCACACTGAGACGTTCAGTGTCTGCCAGCAAAGTCAATCTTTTCCCACTGAAGCAGAAATAACTGAGATGGAAGTACAAAATACCCCTTAATATCGACATCGAAGCCTGGCTTGTGCCTTTGACAACCTGACGGTTCCTCCTGGACATCAGGAGGAATTTCTCCCTGGAAAGGGTGGTCAGGCCTTGGCGGGGGCTGCCCAGGGAGGTTTGGAGTGCCCAGCCCTGGAGGTGCCCAAGGAAGGACTGGACATGGCACTCAGTGCTCTGGGCTGGGGTACAAGGGGGGGGGATGAGGTTGGACTCAATCTTGGAGGTCTTTTCCAACCTCAGTGATTCTAGGATACTGCTTAAATGCTACAAAATTCCCAGATGGATTTTATAACACATTTTGCATTTCAGATTACCTGGCCATTAGAGTATTTGCAAATATAAGCTGGAGACAGAGGGCACTGACGGTGCTAAACATTCACTGATGGTTCCAAACACCCACTCACGTGCCCGGCCCCACACCTGCCCACGAGTGCCCTCCAGAGGTGTGGGAAACCGTCCCCCCAACCCCACTGCTGCCACCCCAGGAGGTGCATCCCCAGCTCCCCCCGTTCCCAGAACCCTCACCTTCTTCTGCAGGGCCTTGAGCCTGTAGTTGGGGGCGGTCAGGCAGTACCTGTCGGGGGGCAGCCGCGGCCCCGAGTAGGGTTTGATGAGGGGCAGCGGCGTCTGGTTCTTCTGGCGGGCGATGTCGAGCAGGAACTGCGGGCACAGCACAGGGCACAGCTCCCCCCTGCCCCTGCCCGGCCTGGGGGGCACCGGGGGGGGCTCTACTCACGTCTCGGGGCGGGGGGGACGTGAAGGACTGGTCCGTCCTGCACTGGATGGCCAAGCGCACGTCGTCGGCGTCCACGCTCGACTTCTTGGCGTGGCTCGAGTAGATCTTGGCGTCCTCCAGGATGGTGGTCACGTACCCTGGGCGGGGGGGCAGCTCAGTTCAACCCTCCCCTCCCAGCCCTGGCACTGGAAACATGGCTCCCTGCAGGGCTATTGCTCACACTGCCAGGGCAGGGCTCGATGGGATTTGGGAAGGAATTCCTGGCTGGGAGGGTGGGCAGGCCCTGGCACAGGGTGCCCAGAGAAGCTGTGGCTGCCCCACCCCTGGAAGTGTCCAAGGCCAGGCTGGACGGGGCTTGGAGCAACCTGGGCTAGTGGAAGGTGTCCCTGCCCGTGGCAGGGGGTGGGACTGGATGGGCTTTAAGGTCCCTTCCAACCCAAACCACTCTGGGCTTTGTGACTCTGTGATTACTTTCAAAGAATCCCGGAATTAAGGCTGGAAAAGGTCTCCACGGCCACCGAGCCCAGTGGTTAAAGGCTGAGAGGGGAGCCCCCAGGGGAACACTGCTAAAGCACTGCCCTGTTCCCACAGCACTGCCCTGCTCCCCCTGGCCTTTCCCCGAGCCCCTCGCGCCCCGACTCACTGTAGGCGAACTCCAGCATCTGGTTGATGACGCGCGGCTCGTACTCGGTGATGCCCATGTCCTTGAGGATCTGCGCCATCACCTGCGGGGCACAGGGGCACGGCTGAGCCGCGGGGAGCCCCCCCGCCGCCCCGCCGCCCCGCCGCCCCCGCGGCCCGTGCCCGCGGTACCTGCGCGTCTTTGGGGGCGCTCTTGGGGGACGCCATCTTGGCCGCCTCCATCGCTCCCGGTCACGTGACCGCCGAGCGGGGCGGGGCTACGGCGGCCGCGAGGGCGCGGTTGCCATGGAGACGCGGCCCGGCGCGGTTGCCATGGAGACGCGGCCCGGGGTGGGGGGCAGAAATTCCTTACACTATCAATATTCCTGGAGACCAAGCGATGCATGGAGCAAATACGGTGCATCCAGGGGGCCGTCCCCTGTCCCTCCTGCTGCAGACAGCCCAGTGCCCCCCGTCTGCCCCGTGGTGCAGCAGGAGGGCATCTTTTGTTATTTCATTAACGGCCTTAAGTCACTTTTTAAATTGCCAGCATTCCCAGGGTTAGATAAAAACGAGGATGTGTTCTTGTGTATTCACGCTGCTCTGAAAATAACTGCTTCCACGTAGGAAGCAAATTTAAAAGCTTTCTCCAGCTTGTTTTCGTGGCGGCTGGATGGATTTGGAAGTAATTTAGGGCACGTTCCGTGTGGGTCTCACCAAAGTTTCTCCCTTTCAGAGACAAAACAGAACCAAAGATAAAGTTTCCTTGAGATTTTGCCAGACCGGGATCAGCAGCATTCCAGGAGCAGTTGCTGTTACTGCCCGTGATGGTCCGACTGAAACGAGGGCTGGAGGACGAGGATGTGCTGGGGATTCCCATCCAATCCCCCCGGAGAGAGGGGGAAAGGACCAGCAGCTCCCTCTGCTCCACCTTGTACCCCAGTGAGAATGTTCCAGCCACATTCCGTCTGCTCCCCATCCCTACCCATGAAGGTGTCCAGCACCTGGATCAGCCAACTTGGATGGAAACGCATCCCAAAACTCTGGGGTTCTGGGGGTGCCGGGCTCACCCTGACGGGGGGCAGGAGCAGCCCCGGAGCTCTGGCAGTGCCTGCAGGGGCTGGAAAACCCTCACCCAGCACGAGAGGCAGGCACAGAATTCCTGAGCCGGGGAGCTTGGCCGGGACTGCCGCAGCTCCAAGGCCAAGTCATTTGACTTCCATGAGTCAGAGTTACACAAAAACATCCTGCGAGGAGGAGGGAGGAGGAATTCCAGACACTGACCTTAGACAACAAACAAAACCCACTTTTCCCCCTTGTTTTAGGGAAGAAGGGGAGGGGAGCTCTTCCACGGCAGGCTGTGGATCAGGCTGTGGATCAGGCTGGAACTTGGCACATGGGGCTGTGGCTCTCACTCCATTTGTTCCTGAGGCAGGAGAGAAAATGATGCTTTGAGCTGTCGTGGGACTCTGGATTTACCCCCAAAACCCTCCAGGGATCTGTGCTGGGACACCTTTCCCACCCACCCACAGGTGACATTCCAGGCTGGGAAGCACGACCAGGAGGTACCTGCAGGATTTCTGTGGGAAACCAGCAGTGAGGGGGAGACGTGGAGAGCCACCTTCCACAGGGGACACAGCTGTCCTCGAGGCTCCCCCCTCCTGTCAGGGAGCTGTGAGAGTGAGAAGGTCCCCCGATCCTCCTTTTCTCCAGGATAAATGGATAAATTCCGCGTTCTGTGGGCACTGAGCATTACCCAAAGGCAGAGCATCCACCCTTCCTCTTCACTCAGACAACTGGAGTTGTTTTCAGCACTGGAAAACAGGATACAGGGTCACGGCGTGTCCCGGCTGAGCTCTGACCGCTCCATCTGCCACCACCGAGCCGGGGTCGTTCATCCCCGGCAGCGTCTGCCAGCTGGGAATTATCTGCTCCGAGAAATCCGGAGCACGGCCCGGGCGAGCACATGCCAGGCACGGCTCTGCTCAGGGTGCACGATTTAAATCCCGTAAATTTTAAATCCCTGCACGCGTTCAGGGCCAGGCTGGACGGAGCTCTGAGCAACCTGGAAGGTGTCCCTGCCCACGACAGGGGTGGAGTGGAACGAGATGAGCTTTAATGTCTGTTCCAACCCAAACCAGCCTGTGATTCTGTGAAATTTAACTGGGAATTTCTTCACAGACAGGAGGTGCTTAAGGTGCAGCCAAGCAGAGCTGTGGCACACACACAGCTTTTCTTGTTTAGAGGTGTCCAAGCGCTTAAATTCCCTGAATAAACACCCACAAGCCAGCGCTTCTGCCTGTTGGAAAGGGCAGCAGGGATCTCCCCAGCGTCAGAACTGGGATGTGCTGGACAATGCAGCGACTGTGCTCAGCACTGACCTTTGCAGCCCAAATCCCACACTGCTTGGCTCCACAAAACACTGGCTTTTCAACAGCCCTTCAGAGCAGAGAAGCTGCAAGGGCTGAACTCCGAGGACTCCCTGACTTTTCTGAAGTGGAAAGTAAATCCATGCTGAGGGTCCAACTGTCTCATTTGGTACGTTGGTGATCGAACAAAACCCCTCCCGTCCTCTCCTCCTCACCAATCTCCTGTGAAGAGATTCGTCTGGTTTTCAGGACCTTTCTGTTACTCACAAACCTGGGAAACAGAACTCACTTCCCTTTCTTCCCACAGGAGCCAAGAGGTGCAGTGCAGGTTAAGCCAGGCCAGCTCTCTGCTCTCCCAAGTGGAAGGAAAACAACCTGTAAGGCGCTCGAAAAGAAAATGCCAAGGAATTCCTCATTTCGTGGGATTACGAACACGTTCCCTTCTCCCTAAAGGTCGAGTCACTGCTCAGCCCTCAGGTCTGTCCCGGCACCATCCTGACCTCACACAAAGGGGTTCAGGAATTCCCACTGCTTGGACCCTGCTGACACAGCTCCGGGGGAGGAAAAGGACAGTGATATTCCAAGGTCCCCCAAACAAAAGTCTTTACAGAGGAAAAGTTAATTCAGCTCCTAATGACACTGAGCCCGTTCCTTCACCTCAAATCCCACTAGACACAAACGAGGCTAAAACCCACAAAACCACACGAGCCCGGAGTCAAATCTGAATACATTTGTATTATTTATTGGCTGTATTAAATATATTATCTATTTGATAGTTACAATTTAGTAATACAATGCATGGCAGCTTTAACATATGTCTGAGATATCTCAAAAATGACAATACAAGAAAACTGAAGATACCTAAAAACATTAATGCCACGAGGGTACATCCTTCTGGAATGGACAACAGCTGATGGAAAAATCCGTATTGCAGTAGAAATCCCAGCTATTTCTGGAATTATGAGTATTTTGTGGCAATTACAAAAAGATTTTATTTTGTTTTTTGCAGTCATGACTTGTTAGTATTTACTCTGTGCTCCTAATTTCTCGTTTAAATGATCAGGAGTATTATTGCCGAATAACCCTCTAGGAGTTGGTTCAAGGAGTTAAGAAATAACCCTTTGGCAACAGAGATTTCTGAAGGCAGTTTTATCTGGGGTTTTTTATCAGTTTATCTGCTAAAGGGAGGCTATGAGGAAAATAAAGACAGATTGTAAACTCTTCTGCAAACTAAAGACTAATGTCTGTATAAAACTCTTTCCGACACTGGAGGGAGAGATTTCTATGATATAATAAATGATTAACTTAAAGTTCTGCTACAAGTAGAACAATACATTCAAACATACATTTTTTTTTTCCAGGACTTTTAATCAAAATAAATAGAGTACAAAATGAAGAGTACGTTTTGAAAAGATTAATTTCAGATTGCACCATAAATCTACCGTGAAGAGGATTAAGCATTACTAGGCCATAATTTAGGTTTTCCACATCTGAAATACAACACAATGCCTCAAACTAACACGACGTTATTCCTCAACTGCCGTAGGAGAAAGACCCTCGAAGTGGTGAATTCATGACTGGAAACACGGCGCCTGGAGCTCTGTCACATCCACCCTCCCACGTACAAGTGCATCGCTCTGATGTACAAAGTGGAGCCACAGACTCTGCAAAACACCCTAAATCCACCTTTCTGTGGCATATTCCAAATGCTGTTGGCAAGACCCATCCTGAAACATCGGGAATTTGTGAGTTCCAGCTTTCAAAACCTTTGCCTAACGGAGCGAGGAGCTGTCAGGCTCCTCCTCAGGGATTCACAAGCAGATGGAACACAACAGTCAAATGTAGTGCACAGTGTCCACAAAAATATCCCCCAGCCAACCAGGACAAGTTTCAGACAAGTTCATTGCAGGCTGAACAATCCCAACAGGAAAACCATGGAATGTGAAGCTGCTACCGCTGGGATAGCAAGTCGTTTAAAACATCGTATAAATGTTATCTAAAAAGAGCTCTCTCACGTACAATTTGATCGTTGGGGTTAAGTTAGAAGGGCACCCAAAAGCAGGCTGAACTTTTTATTTTTCAGGTTAATAATAGTACAAAAATTGCTCAGTTTGAGCCAAATAGTGTAACATTTATCATAAATGCACTCTTTCTCCTTGAAGACAACAACACCTGTGCTGTTCTGAGCACGCTGCACAGGGAATTACTTTTCTCTCAGGCACTGAGAGTGAAATGTGGATTGGGCCAAAGCTGCTCAGGACAGCAGGAACGTTCCGGTCACAACAGGGGCCTTTCCTCCGTGTCCTGCTCACGCTCCAGCTGGCATTGATTTGGATTAAAACTCTAAAAAACTGGCACCCTCTACTCCAACACTTGAAATGATTATTACTGAACCCCAAATATTAAAATAACTGTAAAGTAGTAATATCACTAAGTCAATATTCTGCTTTCCTTCTACAGTCTAGTAAATGTGGTATGCTCTAGTAGGCTCTGCAGTTCTGCTCTAAGCTCAAGCACTTGTGCTGCTGGATTTCATGGATATCAACTACAACGAAACCTGATGGAACAGCGCTCGCCTCCCGCTGCTCTGGCGGTGCTGGAAAAGGACTGTTCTAGCAGTGCCTTCCCTCTCCAAGCGGCTGGAATCGGGAGAGAGGAGGAGGGCGCACACCCCCAGCGTGCACCGTAAGGCAGTTTAGTGCTGTTCTCTGACAGCTCACCCTGATTGCAGAGGACCCAGAATCACCCTTTCTAAGGAAATGTGTGCTCAGCATCTGGAAAGGATCTGCCAACCCAGCCTCAGTGGCAGCCAGCAGCAGGGCGGGAACGCACGGGGCCGTTCCCAGCTAGGATTTTCATTAGGACTAACCATAAATACCCGAAAGAGCTTCTGTACAAAGGGCTGAGCGGGGCCAGGCCCAGCTCTACTTGATGACGAAGTACTGGATGACGACGGCGAAGAGGATGGCGACGACGGCGAAGCCGCAGAGCAGCACGATGGCGATGAGCCGCTCCTCGTGCAGCCTCTTCCCGCTCTGCGCCTGCTCCGGGCCGGCGCTGGGGCAGGGGGGGCCCTGCTCCTGCCGCTGGGCAGAGAACACCGTGCTGGGGCTGTAGGGGCCCAGCAGCTCCGGGGGGCCCGCGGGGTCCTGGCTCTGGCGCCCGGCGCAGACCCGCACCCGGTACTCACAGTTCGACTGCACCCCCGGCAGCCGGAACGACGTCTCGGGGCCCTTGTACACCTGCCAGGGGACACGGGGGACAATCACACAGGAGCCACCCCACGCACTGCACCGGGACCTCCTGCTCCGCCTCACAGGGGGGCAGTGCTGGGCACCTCCCGGAGCCGCACAAGCACACGATGTGCTGGGTTGGGAGGGACCCACAAGGACCATCCAGTCCAACTCCTGGCCCTGCTCAGGACCATCCCCAAGGGTCACACCATGAGCACACCCAGAGGATCATCCAAACCCTCCTGGAGGTCTGGCAGCCTTGGGGCTGTGCCCACTGCCCTGGGGAGCCTGGTCAGTGCCAACCACCCTCTGGGGGAAGAACCTTGTGCTGAGATCCAACCTGAGCCTGCCCTGACACAGCTCCAGCCATTCCCTGGGGGCTGTCCCTGGTCCCCCCAGAGCAGAGCTCAGTCCTGCCCCTCCTCTGCCCCTGCCCAGGCAGTTGGAACTGCCATGAGGGACACCGTCCACTAGAAATAGCCACATTTTTTTGTTTGTAATAATTTTTCCAAGGAAAAACCCCTCAAGTTCTTGATGTTGCATAGAAGGTACCTGATCAAACTCTCTGCCAGCAGCAAGCTGAAGGATGTAAACAATGGAATCTCCTTTCATCGGCTGGAGAGGCTCCCATGTGATTTCATAAGTGTTTTCTTCCAGCTGATTCGCTTTGGGTGCTGCGGGAAAATAAAGGGATTTGTTGGTGTTTTCAGAGAAAAAGAACAATGGTTTCTATAAATGTAGAACCATTACGCTTAGAGGCAACTCATTCCAATAATTTTAAGCAATTAAGATTAGTTTGTTTCTTTTTCTTCTATTTCATGACATAAGCTTAAAAAATGATCACTGAGTTACACTTGTCTGTCTTTCAGAGCTGACAGGATGAGCTTCTGATGCCCAATGCTTGCAGAGAGGAGCAGCACTTTCAAATCACTAGAAACCAGCATTTCTGTCCATGCCCAGAGCTGAAATTACACATTATAAACACGGTTCAGTTGATTAGTTTGCCTGCAAGCCCTCAGCACTCTGATCTTCAGAATGACTTTAACAAGAACCTTTGATGTTCACGTTAGAAAACAAAGATCAGAGGAATTATTTGTGCTCTCATTTGCTGCACACGCTCTTGTAACTTACACCAAATGATGGATTACCCTGAAAAATAACTTTCCAACTGAAAAAAGGTTGGAATGCTTAGTTCAGGGGTGGAAGAGCTGTAGTGCAGGAGCCCTTCTCACACCCACAAAGCCCCTCACAACAAGTTCCTGTTCTCTGTCCCTCAAGGCCCTGGAAAGACTCTGGGCTGGGCAGGGTCAGGCTGTAGAAATCTTGCCCAGAAGTGGCTTGCAGAGGTTCCTGGGGCAGGGTCAGCTCACCTTTAAGAGGTGCAGGTGGAGATTTAGTTGTAGTGAAAGCGTAAACTTGGGAAAAACCTCCCTCTCCGGCGTCGTTGTAGGCCTGGATCCGGAAATAGTACGTAGTGGATTCGCTGAGCCTCTGTACCTTGTAGGTGTGACAGGGACCATTATAAACTGTGACAAACCTGGAAACACAGAGCACACGCAGACCAGTTACTCAGCAATCACAAATGAGCTCAGTCTCAGCAGTGGAACACTCCTGCTAACTCAAGGACAAGGGGGTGACACCACACTCTGGTGTCCCAGGTTTCTCCCCATGGGCACACTGGACATCCCACTGAGGCTGCAGGACCCACCTCCTGCTCTGAATCAAGAGAAGAACCCTTGAATATACCAAATAAACAAAAATTTCAAGTTAAAGAACAGCTGGCCGCTACCCTATGTTTCTTTGGTGAGAACTGAACTTTGTTTTAGAATTTCCAAAAAATAAACCCCTGCCAACACAGGGCAATGGTAAGATTTTTATTATTTAAATAGTAAATAGTATTTACTGTTCAAAAAAAAAATAGAAGTGCAAGTTATTGTAGAAGTGCAAATTTGTGGTTGAAAGATGGGATGCAAAGCTGCAAACTAAGGAGAAAATTCTGGGATGTCCAAGTGACTTACTAGTGCAAACAGAAGGGAAAATACCTGAAATACCTTAAAAACTTGACATGAAGTAGTAAATGAGCAAGATCTTACCTGCCAAACCTGTCCTCCATCTGCAAGTTGAACTGTGTAGGGTTGGTAATTAAAGCTCTGCTGGGCCCTTCTCCCCATTTGAGTTTAAGGCTCTGGTAGCTGAAGACCACACATTCCAGATGAGGAGGGTCAGGAGGTAGTGGTTTGGTTTTGGCTTTCATGGAATGACTGAAAGGACCCACTCCAAGGCTGTTTATGGCCTGTATCCTGATTCTGGGAATGGGAGAGAGCAGCTACGTGGTCAGGAAAAATGCTGGGCGATAAAGCAAGGGTTAAAATGTGCAGAATATAACTGCAAACAATAAAGCAATTAAAATGCAGTCAGAAATTAAAACTGCAGATCCCTCACCTGAACTCTGCTTTAACCAAGACTGAATATGTGACACAGGAACGCTCATTACCTGTCCATCCACCCTCCTTGGGCCACACATCTGATCATCCCTTTATATGCTTCACAAGGAAAAACTCTAACCCCAGAAGGCTCAGAACTAGGCCTTGGCTTTGAGACAGAATGTGAATCTAACACCACGATCTAACTCTTGCCAACGTCATGCTTTGAGTCTGGATAGGACAATTCTGGGGTGATTTTTTGGGGTTGCAGGGTGAATTAGGCAAATAGTCTGTCAGCTGAATGAAAAACTGCTCTAAAAATTTACACCACCACCCTCGAAGCCATTATTTTAAATCCTACCAACATGGTTTCAGCATAAACCAGTTATTACCTGTACAGAGTGTCAGGCAGCAGATTCTCCAGGACATGAGTTGTGTTCCTCCCCACAGTGACCAGCTGCTTTTCCCCATACTCAATGTTGTACCCTGTGATCTCAGCCCCGTGGCAGCAGGGCTCTTCCCACTGGATTGCAAGGCACGTGGAGAAGGGAGCAGAGATGTCCATCTGCTCCTCCTCCAGGAGGTGCAGCACGGCCACGGCTGCGGGCACCGACGGCGGGGTGGTCACCACGCTGGTCTCCCCAAAGAGCCCCGCTCCAGCCACGTTCACGGCCTGCAAAACACACCCAGCGAGGGTTCACCAAAGCTGTTTTCTACCCAGGCAGTCACAGCTATCACACCCTTCCGTGTGTTCTTAAAGCAACACGGAAGACAATGGAAAATCTCGCGAATAAAATGGAAACACAGCAAAGTGTCTGGCTGGTACCTCCTGGCACGCTGGGTCTGACCTCTCTTCTAGTTACAGGGAATTAGGAGGGACTGGGGGAACAGGGGAAGTATTTTTCCCAGCTACCTTCTAGGTGACAGCTCATGACTTTATTCCTCTCTAGCTGAAGTTTTCCTCCAAATGCAAGAACTCCATGGTGTGCTCAGTGACAACAAAAGGTTTTTCCTACCTGTACCCTGCAGTAATAGGTGGTTGCAGGTGTGAGCCCTTTGACTTCATAGCTCTGGCAAGGGCCAGTGTAGATGATGTGCATGGATCCTTCCACCTGGCCCCAGTCCAGCCTGTATTCCACGATTTCTGCACCGTTGCACGCTGGGCTCTGCAGGGTTAGAGGAGAAATTCGGTTCAGCTGTTGCACTTACACACTCACCACACAGATGGGATCTACTGCTACACTGAGAAGAGACACAGAACCGTTAAGGTTGGGAAACACCTCCAAGATCACCAAGTCCAGCCTTTGGAAGCGCTGGGGTTGAAACCTGAGGTCTCTTCCAAGGGATTTTAAGTTCAGCTTGTTAAAAGGTGACACGGGGCTGTAACAGCACCACAGTTCAGCCCACAGTTTCCATTCACCCATGATCTCTTACCAATTAGATGAACTGATCTATTACATATTAGTTATCATAACATGAAGAGGATGAAACGTCACCCAATTTGTCCAGTTAAGACTGAAAGTTTACAAACCCAACATATACATCTATAAAGAAATGGGCTTAAAATATTCCAGCTCTACATATGTTATCTCTCCCATTTCTGAGTACCCCACACGTGCCGCTACAACTCTAAAAGCCAAACGCCAGTCTGGGAGTTACTGAGAGCCATCAACACCTACCTCCCAGGAAACCACAGCACAGGTTGCACTCTTACAGGTTACCAGGGGTTTGCAGCACTGCTCGGGGGGGCCTGGGGCAGTGGAAAGCTCTGCCTTGTCAGAGTGGGGGCCAAACTGCAGGGAAACACAACTGCATGAACACAGCAATGGCACCAGAGCAGAATCTGATGTGCAAGCGCAGAAAACAAACGATTTTTAACTTGACAGAGCAATGACAGCAGAGCCCAGGGCTCAGTTCCACAGCACCACTGAAGGTCCCTTGCAGGTAGTTTACTCTAAGCTGGCCCCATTCCCACTCCAGGGTTGTGTAACTCCTTCCAGAAGCAGCTGGGGACTGTTTCACAAAGACTTTTATGCAACCAACATTTCTCCCACCCTTTTTTCCAACCTGGCATGACTTTCACACACCCCTCTCCACACAATGCTGTTCCCACACCACAACCTGCAGAGTGTGAGCTCACTGGAACACATCAAACAACCTCTTAAGGCATTATTAAGTGGGTTTTTGCACAAAACAAGCTACAAAATATCCTCAGACTTCTCCAGCAGCACCATCATTGCACACTGGTAAAGGACAGATGAGATGTGCTTTGGCAGTGGTTACCCCGACTTTATTCCCGGCCCGGATCCAGAAGCAGTAGGTTCTCCCAGGAAGCAGGTTGGTCACTACATACTCAGCTGCTGGGCCCTGATACACAACCCTGTGTTCATCCTGGTCAGAGTTTGCCATCTCCAGAATATACTCTGTAATGTCAGAACCTCCATCTACGGCTGGGGGGCCTAGGAAACAAAAACAGATTGGTTTTTCCTGTATTAATTGCTAAATTCTAGAAGTTAGGGCAAGTTTTTATCATATATCTGAGGAGAAACACTTCATGAAGCTTGCTTTTCCCCCCAGATACTGATAGTTTAAGATGGTCCTCATCAGGTTTTTCCCCCAGATATTCTCCCAGTTTTCTGCATAAAACAGTGTATTTTTGATTATCTCCTTTACTGAGGTAACAATAAGGAAAGGAGGGTTCATTTTTAAATTGCCAAACAGGAGTCAGCCATGGGCAGGCAGGAAGATTTCTCACTGGAAAATATTTATGTCTGCATAAGTCTCATTGCATCACCAATCAGAGATGGTCTTCTTAAAAAAAAAACCCCAAAAAAACCCAACCCCACCCCAAATCCAAAAACCACCTGAGGGCACAGCCTGTATCTCGGTATCTCTACTTTTACTTTCTTCCCCAAGAAGTTCTACAGATTGTTTTTATTTGGACACTCGAAACCAGAGAAGCATTTTGCTCACCCCACTGCAGAGGGATTTCCTTGGCCTTGGCTCTGCCTGCCAGGGCTGGAGCGTGACACGGGCCGGGCGGAACCGCCGCCGTCGTGACTGTCGTGACATCGGAGGCCTGGCAGTGGGACAGGTCAGTTTAGAGCAGGGACACGGAACATTTCACTAAAACATAACCAGAAACGGCTTCCAGAAGCACATTTATTGTGATTTTCCTCACCTGGCTTTCCCCACCTTTACTGACACAAGACACTCGGAGCCTGTAGGAGGTGCCAGGCCTGAGGTGGTCACACACGTGCTCCCTCTGGGCCCCGCTGTAGATTGTGTCCCATTTCCCTCCTGAGCAAAGAAATAAAACACTCCGCACTTCAAAACCTCTGCAAAATCCCACCCTGAAAATTCTCACGCACAGTTACGACGGCCGAGCCACAGGAGCGGTTTTAAAGGACTGGATTACACAGGGAACATGCACAGCGTGTGAAAATTGGTGGCTTGTGCAAGGAGTACAGATGCATTCAGGCTGGAAAACATCTCCAAGATCATCAAGGCTGAGCCACGTGCCCAAGTTTCACATCTACATGTGATTTAAATACCTCCAGGGGTGGAGACTCAGTACACTGAGTACCCAAAGGTGATCCCTTACCAGCTGATGCTTCTGAGATTTCCAAAAAGTATTTAGAGATGTCTGATCCTCCATTATCTTTGGGGGGTTCTGAAAGAAACAAGCACCTTAAGTCCTGGGAGATTTTAAAACCAGCCATTATTCTGTTACCAGCTCTTTCAGAGAATATACTGTAGAATACACTCAAGTAGAAAACTCCCAACAGAAACAGAAATCAGTGTTCTTAATGATTCACAACACGTTTTTCAGAGTAATTTTTTTCCTGTTATTAATCATGATTATGCCAGGAAGGGTAACTAGGAAAACAGTGCCAATTGCAGGTATCAGCTCTTATTTTTTAAGAGCACATGAGAATTATTTAAGCATCACAGTAAATCCAGAGATTATTAGGACAGCAGTCAAAATTTCTCTAAAATGAATGAAGAAAGCCATCACTTTTGTACTACAGCCCCCAAATAAACCATTTTTTGGTAATGCTGAGTATTTCTCCTGCAATAACAGTATCTGCAGGAAGGAATGATTAGCCTGAGTTCTCCTCTGATTTAACCTGCACCCCTGAGTGACTACACTTACGCAGTTCAGTGCAGCACTGAGAGACCAAAAGGCACCTACCCCATGCAACTTTCACACTGTGGGAGTGGATCTTGCCCTTTACAACTGGTTTACTGGGGGGTCCAGGTTTGTCAGGATGGGTGCTGTGTTCCACCACCTCACTGGGACTGCTTTTTCCTTCACTGTTGTAGGCAAAGAGCTGTTTCAGGAACGAAAAGAATAACTTCTTTATTTAGTGACAATAATATCTACTGACAATATGACAGTAACATACTGCTGATTTACAAAATTCTTCTATTAAAAAACAACCAAAATAAAGACAGGAATTTAGGAGAAAAAAGAATTAGCTAGTGCAGAAAATCTGACTTGTTTAAGGATTTCACCAACACCTGTTCCAACAACAGATCATTTCCTGCTGTCTCAGTACAAAGTGTCTGAGCTGTATGAAAATGCCAGACCCAGAAACGCACAGTCATCATTAAATCAGAACAAAACACAGTACAAACCCTGAACTTATAGGATGTGCTCCTCCTAAGGTTTCTTAAAGTGCATGAGAGCTCATCTCCATTGTACTGAGGCTGGAATCCATAACCCTGGGAAGGAGGGAACACAAGGACAAACACAGTCACTCCTTTTTAAGATGGAACAAAAAACCAGAGCAGGTCAATCACGATTTTTCAGCTTGAACTTCATCTCCTTATCATGAACTACACGAAATCCTTGGCAATTCAAAGGTAAAACAGAGTGAATGTTTTATTTCAGCACTACGGAGGATCCAAGGATTTGTACCCGTGTAACGATCTCGGCACTTACAGAACCTTCCTCTTCCATGTCCAAGGTGTAAGTGAGGGAGTCATCCGAGGACACCCCAGGGGGTGGGATCCACCTCAGGGCCATCCAGGTCACTCCTGCTTCCAGCAGCACCGGAGGGGCTGGGGCTGGGGGCACGATCCCGGCCGTGTAGTACGACACCGGCTCACTGAACCCACTGGGGAAGGGATTGGGCACAGGATCAACAACAGCAAAGGCAGCTGATGAGGAAATAAATTGTATCATATATTTGGGTCGTTACCTCATTCCAATATCATTTTTAGCAGCCAGTCTCAGTGAGTATCTGGTGGAGGGAGAGAGTTTGGTGAGTTTGTACTGCTTCAGGTGCCCGTAGTAACACTCCTTGAAGGGTCCACTCTTGCCCTTAAAAAATGAGAACCAGAGTCACTTCTTGCACTGGGACTGCATGATCCCTGCCAAGGGTCTGTCTGATCCCTGCCAGGGTCACCCTCTTCACCTTAAATCTCCTAAATTACAGTATTCCAGACTGGTTTGGACCATTTGGACAGGAAGGGACCTTAAAACCCATCTCATTCAGCCCCCGGCCATGGGCAGGGACACCTCCCACCAGAACTGTCATGTCGTCATTTAATAATAGTGAAAAAAGAAATGAATAAACCTAAAGAATGAAAAATCCAATGTCATCATGGTCATAACTGAATATGCTGATGGTCATTCTGAGCATTCCTGAGAATAAACCCCATTTGGATTGAGGCGTCTGTTTATTTTGAATAATGTAAGATTTGACACAATAAACATCTGCAGTTAAAAACAAAACACATTTTTGACTTTTTTTCTCACTTTGAATACATCTCAGTAAGAAGGCCAAAATCTGAGGGATATCTGTGACAGCTCCCAAAGACACAAATGCCCATCCAGTTAAAGAGGGCACAGGAATTAATGATGTTCTGAAAGACAACTGAGGCAGTTTTACACTGTCCCCTCACACTGATCATTTGTGCCTTTAAACTGCGTGGACAGAAGCACTCAAAATAGCTGCTGTACCTAAGCAAAGAGTATTTTTAAATATAATTGCTCTACAGATGTCATTATGATTTTTTTTGGTACTAGAAAAGGTCTTACCTCATCCCATTCTAAAAGAAAATTAGTTATTTTGGAACCATTGTCATTTGAGGACTGAAAATAAAGAAACAATGAAAAAAGAGTTAAAATCAAATGGCTGTACTTTTATCAATATTTTTACACATTAAACCAACATTTTAACAATTAAATATAATATAATATAATTGCCTTTTAAAACAAGGCTCTGGGCTGCTGTGCTACTTCTATTAATTCTGATAGTTTGAAACATTAACTCATGAATAGTTTTATTTGATGAATAACGCAAGTTATATTCTTAGGGTTTTTTCCTTGTGCCTTGCACTGTGTGCTCATCAACTGTCTGAGCAACATTAGTGTTCAAATGAACAACATTTATGCTTGTTATAAATTGGGAACTTCTTCATTTTCTAAGTACAGATTATACAAATAATTTAACTGAAGTCATTTAGCTGTAACCATTTTCAGCAGATTCATAAGAAAAAGAAAACCAATAATAAGAACAAGAAAACACAGCTACCAACAAGTCTTCACAGATACTGTATATACTCAAAAGTCAGATTAAAAAATGTAAATCCTCAAAACCAGCCGAAGACATTTAGTTTGAATGGGTCAGGATAACTATAGGAATATTTCTATTTATCATGTAGGAAGCCAAGAAAAAACCATAAATACTCCATTCTTTCTTTCCTCTCTGCCAGTTCAGAAGAGAACTTTCCTACAGAACAGTTCATAAGAGACCTGCTACCAGCTCTGCCACACTAAAGGTGCAGGCAAGAAACTCAGTAAACACTGAAAGAGGAAGAAAATAATTGTTTCATTATCAGTGTTAACTGAGCAACTTAAGAGGCAACACCTAAAGTACACATTAAATTACTGACCAAGCTAATTGAAACGTACTATACATGAATCGAGCAGATCCAACTGCACACCCAGCTCTGGCTCTCACCTTCCACTGCAAGCTCAGGCTGTTTTTGGTTCTGTTAATCAGCTTTGGGGCAGCAGGACAGTCTGGCTCACAGCTCTCTGTAGTGAAGCTCACCAACTCCGAAATGGACTCCTTGATGGAACTGCTGGTTGCTGAAACTCTGAACAAAGGAGAATTAATGATGTTGCTGCTGCATGAGCAGCTGGAAACCTGAGGGAAGAGCTGTCGGCCTCAGAAATGCCCCAAGCAGGGGCTGCAGGGTGTCTGCACACAGAGCAGGAGGGGATCACACAGGGATCACACCTGCTGATCCCAGAGAGCCCATTTGTCATCCTTCATTTACTTTACAGTTCCTCTCTGTCACAGTGGCCTTATTTTAGTGCTGAAATACACGTGGGATGCAGGATGGAAACTGCAGGTGTTTCCAAATGGTAACAGGGTCCCTGACTGGAAATGAGCCTTTTGCTAAAAAGACCTCGAGATTCAAATACAGCCAATACTTGTGCAAGAGTACAGACACTAAAATGGGCTGAATCAGCTGCTCAGGCCATAAAATCACGGGTTTTAGGGTAATTGTTTAATCTCGACAAGATCTGTGCTCATTTCTGTGTGTTTAGTTGGCCTGTACGGAAAACAACCCCCAAACCACACACCCCCCGTGCAAGTGGAGCTGTGCTGAGTATGCCACACACTCAGGACATTTCTGCAGCTTAAGAACAGGACTTTGCTTCAGTAAATCTCAAGTCTGCTCTCCTCCTGTGCCCCAGCACTGACTCTTCACACATTCCCTGGCTTGTTTAACCAGCTGGGCTCTCCCTGAGCAGTCCCACACCTCCCTCAGGATTATTTACTGTGTGGCAATCCTTGAACGTCACGTCTCGTTCCCTGGTCACATCTGACTTCCCACTTGAGCCAGTTCCCCGTTCCCTCCTTGCACTGCTGCACTTCGCACAAGCTACTCTGCAAATCAAGCTGACAAGTCAGACTTTCAGATCCAATTTCAAGGCTAAATCATCTCATTTACCACTGCCTTCAGCCTACAACAACCATCTCACCCAGTCCAATCCTCTTCTGAAGATAGAGAGTAACACAGAAAAACGTACAGTTTGTATTTGAGAAACACAGAGAAAATGGTGAGGAGGAAAATGAGGTGACATTGTAATGAAATTAGAAAATAAGTGGGAACTTAAGACAGCCAAACCAGTGTCCACAGCCATGGTGTTTTTTCAGAACGTTCCTCGAACAGTTTGGATCACACCTTTTTCCATGCAGCCACAGTAATTCTGTAATTCCCCAAGCATTAATTATTTCCTTCCCAGCAGCATACCTGGCGTGATAATCAGTTGCTGGTCTGAGATCAGGAAGTGTAATTGTTAATTCCTCCCCACTGCGAAGAGGCAAAAACAAACAAAAAGCAGAGTTACAGCTCCTCCTTAAACCTTCGAGGCTCAAAGCTCATTGAAAAGCAAAACCACGTAGAGCACATTTAATTTTCCCACTGTCCACGTAACTCTTTAGTGATATTACTTAAAATTTATTTCATGTGAAGTAGGAAGGTCTGCAAGTCAACAAACAGCTCCTGATAGAGAGATTGCTGATTGGTTAATGGTTTAAACATGGCAATTGTGCTTAAAGGAAGAAACTAAACTTACACATAGACAGATTTAAATTTTCCATTTTTACCACTGTTGGATATTGCTACTTCAAATGTAAATGCTGCTGGACTATGACTATGGCTCTCTCCATTCTGTGAACTAACTGGGAGATTCCAGGACAGAACGGCTGATCTTGCTTGTATATCAGAAACCTATTAAAAGCATAAATAATGCAAGTAAGTTTGCTTTCTGCAAGAAAAGGTTTGTTAGTCAACAACATGGTGTGGCTAGTTTGCCTATGAAGCTCCTCGCTGGAGGAATTCTTTACCTTTGTAGTGGAAATACCGAGGCATTATTTGAATTTCAATTATTTCCTCTTTTCAGTTCTAAACCAGCACAGTAAAGGCTTTCCCTTCAATCACCAAACAAAACAGACACATCACACTGGCTCGGGCCAGGGAGACAAAATTCCTGTGTCACCGTTTGCATCACTCATTTGGAGCAAATTCTCAGCTGTGGAGTCTTGGGCACTGCCACCTCATTTTCCTACAGCTCCCTCACATAACATTCAACCACCAAGCCAAGGGACAGCAAGAGGCTCTGATTTCAAGACTGACATTTCTTGTCTAAGTTGGTTTTTTTTGCTGCTGGATTCCCACACTCCAAATTCCCTCTGACAAAGGCCACACGGCCCTCTGGTAGCATAAAATACAGATGGCAGAAGCAGCAATGAAAAAATAATAGTGTAACAACAAAAAACCCTCAAAAACTGGTGTGAGGGAACACAACCCATGTTTGCTGTACAGATAATGCAGAGAAGAGCTCATTGAACATGCTCAAGATCAAAAACAGACATTTAAATTAACCTCACCAGAATCCAACTTCCTAAGTAAGTCTGTACATACTCAAATATTTGCTCCAATTTCTCAATATAATATAAAAAAAGTATCTATTTTTGTCAGTTTTATTCCCAATATTCCTAAATCCTCTATGCTGAGCAAAGCATGGTTCCAAGAGTGAGTGAACTTGCAACAGTTTAGCAGGCCCTTGAATACACTAGAAAACTTCAACAGTGGAATATTCTGGGATTACAGACTGGGAAACTGAGCCAGACAGTTTCAGAGAGCTGAGAAATAGTGAATTTCCACAGCATGGCTGCCCTTTCCCAGCTATAAACTCTGACAGCTAAACTATATTTATTTTCTCTATTTAAAAAATAAACCATTAAGAACAAAGAAAAAGGGATCAATAAGACACAAGTTATTTTATACAAAGCGTATCCACAGAAAATAATGGGATTTAAGGGTAATACTTACGACTGGTTTGCCAATGCTCAAGTGAGTATCACATTTCTTGGATTCTGTGTCAGATTCTGAAATTTAAATACAAACCAGATTAATCCCAAACCCTGAGAGCAAGCCAGGCTGTTACCAAAAGGCCACCACGAGATGGAGTTGGCCTCATTAGGCCTTTAACAATGGTACTTATTGTGCAAAGTTCATTTCCCCTGTTTGTTTTGGCTGCGTGAGGGGGAGAAACATGAACTATCCAAAACTAACAGTGTTACAAAAACCCTTTTAGTGCATCCTGCACAAAGGGGATCTTTTCCTAATCTGAGCATAAATGCGTTTTCTTTGACAACAGAAAAAGATTCCTCTGAAAGTGAAAGGTGTTATAAAAATGACAATAAGATCTTATCTCTGCTCTTTGGCTTTTTTGGAATTCCTAAAACAAAACAATCACAATCTGGAAGAAGCTGAGACTGCCTCAAACCAACAGCAAAGACAATTGTACTGGCACGAGGTGTTTTAGTAGCCAAAGCTGAAATTACAACTGATCAATCAGCAGCCTGTGCAGATACTGCTCTAATCTTCTTATTTCTTGAAGTATTAAATAGCACCTACTCAGCCAAAAAGTACCACAAAGAATGACACCACAAGTCTTAAGTACCTATGGCTCACCCTCACTTGGAGTATTGATCAGTCCTGGGCAGAAATGGCAGGGAAGTAAAAAGGTTTAAAATTCAATTTTCCTCAGGACTTACTGGATAAATCTCAAATGAGCAAACTTGATATTACTATTATTTCTAGAGAAAAAAAACATCTGAATGCAGCGAAAAGCATTTTGGGCTTTCTCTAATCCTGAACAGCCAAAGAAATGGATAAATTTAGAGCTTATTTTGCAACGAACTTACAGACCTGTTAGAAAAGAATTCAGATTTCTTCTCCCCTTTCAATGCAACCTACCTCCCATCTCTGCATCTGGGCTGCCCTTTGTTTTTCCTATCTGCTTCTGCTTTAGTGCTCCTCCTGCCCCTTGCTGTCCCTTCCCATTCCCATTGGGAATTGTGGCATTGGAAGAATTAACAACTTTGTGTGGTGAGGAGGGAGGACTGTTCAGTTTATTGTTGGTGTGACCACTGGCTTGTCTGTCTTTCAGTCTCTTCTTCAGGTGTTCCTGCATTTTGAGACTCCTTTCGTCCCGCTGGATGAAGTTTGTCCTTCCGTGGGAACGAGGTTCTACAAAGGAAGGAGAAACTCATTCATTGCTCAAATCACTGACTTGACATCTGACAAACACTCCAAAAGTTGGAAGAATCACTGCAGTAAAACCACAAGCTGAACCCCCCAGGAACTCCCCTGTGCTGTCAGTCTGGAGGGGCAGGGATTGTTGAGGGCTTTTTAAACTGAATTCTTCAGGCCTTTCTCCCGTCGGCTGCTCCAGATCCTGCCTCACAGCTGCTTTTCTTCCCTGCTACAGCCCCACTTGTAAAAAAATAAGCGATTTTAGGACCCAAACTAAGTTTTTTAAAACACAGCTTGGGGGCTACTGAGTATTTTACTCTAGACATGACTCAAAACATCTTAATTATCAATTTAAGCTTGAGAGAGAGAGATATTAAATGGTCTTACATAGTTTAATTTCTTTCTGGTTTAACTCCTGATCATATAATAAGGTACGTAATAACTCTGGAATATGGTTTAATTCAGCATGACCCCCGTTCCTCCCTGAGTTATTGATTCATTCAGTTTTTAAATACAATGATTTGCACTTCACCCCCCAACATGGATAACTATGTCTTTTAGTTTATAGATAATCTTTATCCTCTTTTCAGTCATATTTAGACTCAAAAAAATACATTCACGTTATCAAATTAAACACATTTTCAAGCCAAGGCTGTGACAATACACTGCAGTTTTGGAGAGCCCAGTTTTAGGCAGAGGTGAAGCCACCACTCTGGGATTTACAGTGCCAAGAGCAGGGATCTGTGGAAAACACACAGGATTAGAACACTTCCCAGGCCCTGCCTTTGCCTTACAGATGTAAAAACGGAACAGCAGCACATCTGAGCTCTACACAACCCCACTCTGCACTCGAGAGCCTGCGGAGCAGGCTCCCAGACACCCCAACCCAGGGCTGCTCCACCATGGCCAGCCTGCCCCCTGCCCCAGCCCGGCACAGCTCCCGGCCCTGCCGGGTGCCCGCCGGGGCTCACCTTGCTCCTGGAAGACGTGCGGCGGCGGGTGCTGGTGGATGAACTGCGGGGGCAGCTCTCCCGTGCCGGGCACCGGCGGGAACACGGGGTGCGGGGGGTGCGGGAGCAGCGCGTGCGGGTGGTGCACGTAGTGGGGCACGTGGGGCGGCGGGGGCGGAGGGGGGTGCATGGAAGGGTGGAACTCCGAGTGCGGCACCACCACCACCTTCCGGACTCCGTTTTCCTCCACCACCTGCCACGCAACGGGAGAAACCCACGGTCAGCCCAGAGAATGAGTATTGACATGACGTAAGGAATTTCTGTGCCCACAACCTGCCAGGCAGGGTCTGCACCCCAAACTGAATTCCAGGGGAAACCACATGTGTACTCCTGGAAGGAAGAGGAGCTGGAGGGCCAGCTGTAACACACCAAAGTGCTGAACGACCACAGAATCCCAGGATAGTTTGGGTGGGAAAGGACCTTACAGCCCTCCAGTCCCACCCCCTGCCATGGGCAGGGCCACCTCCCACTAGCCCAGGTTCACCACTGAAGCATTCCATCCCACTTTGGCAGAATCCAAAACGATCCCCGGGCTCCTCCAGCCATTGGGAACACAAAGGTAAAGTCTCATCTCCTGACAGGAACAGCCTGAGTGACTCAAGCTCTGATTTAGAGTTTACTTAAAGCTTGTCAATCCCTGTCACAACAACCAAGAGAACACAAACCAACCCTCCTGGTTTCAGGTGACAGCAAACGCAGAATAAATAAAAGTATTTTTCAGGCTGTACAGCTCAGCACTGCCAGGGCTCTGCACTCTGTTTGCACTGATGGCTCCGTTTCAGAGTGATGAATTATATAATCTGCAGGATCTTTCTTCAAGGTTTGTACCTACTCAGAACAGCAGCAGCCCAAAATGCAGCTGCGTGCAAAAACACAACCCAAGAACACACAGTTGCAAGGTTTCAAGCCTGCTCAGAAAATGCCTGATTTTAAATATTACCAGAAAATGTCTGCAAAACCAAATTAAACTATTTGCTTGCAATTATTTCCCTTTCAAATGCATTCATTTAGAAGTAAATCAGACTGGTCATTTGAGCATCTCTGGTAACAGCTCAAATAGCACACACAGGTCTGATCTGCTGTGACTGAACAACACCCAGGAGTGGAAAATCCGTAAGAATGGAAAAGCAAAGCTGGGAGAGCCCAAAGCCCTGCTCACTTCACAGGCACGTGTCACTGGAATTCGTGTTTCCATCACTAACATTCCCTCTGCTCCAACAGTGGGGTTTTGCTGGATGTTGAGGAGAGCAGGGGCACTGAAAACTCTGATTATTTATGACTATTTAGTTATATTAAAACACAAACCCCTGCAGCCAGCTGGGACTGTTTGCATGGCCCAGGCAGCCACCCTCACCTTGTAAACAGGACTGATGGAAAACAAACACGTGGATCCTGTTAACGGATCAAGACAGTCAACTCAGAGCCATCTTTCTTACTTTAAAAGTATCTTCTACTGCCTAAGACTATTTAAAAAAAATCCTGGGAACCTGATCAAATTTTACTCAGCGAACAGAGGTGACAGAGCCCACAATAAAGTGAAATAGTCGTTAAGTTCCATGGAAAAAAATAAGAGAAATGCTTTTTTCCCTGCTAAAATAATCAATAAATAAGTATTATTAAAAAGCCCAACCCACACAGAATATAAACCAAAAACCTATAAACAATCTAAAAACGTGATATAAAAATATGAAACAGAAGGCTGAACGAAGTTTACCTGAGATACATAACCAGGAGGCACAAATATTGGTGGCATGGAACCATTTGGTGACATCAGAGGGACATGTGCTGGACCTGGGGAGGAACAAGGGGCCACTTTTTAACAAACCAGGTTTCTCCCATCTGGAAACACCTTCTTCCAAAGGTGGGAGCTCTCCCTGGGGCCTGACACACCAGCAACTGCATCTGACTCGGCACTGGATTATTGGCTTTATCCCAACCACCCCCCTCAGGCAGCCACCAGTGTCTGTTTCATTGCGCAGAAATCAGTATAGATAATTTTAGCTCTTTATTTTGTGGCAGCTAACAGTCTGTCGTAATGCAAACAGCTGCTCTAGTGACTTTTTTTTTTAAATTTTAAGTAAGAATACGGTGGTTTTCACGTTTCAAGCTGAAAGAAAGTATTCCTGTCTGGGGCTTGACGAAAGCAGAATGGACACACTTTATATAATAACATTTGAAATGGTGAAAAATATGTCAAAAATAGAAATACTGATAAATTCAGCTTGACTTACAGGAGATATGTTGCCCCGGCTCAGATGGTCTGTCACTTACCCAGGAGGTAAAAAGGAATTTTCAGGACAATTGGGAGCAATAATTCCCCAGCACCTGCCAAGGCTGTACCTGACAGCACAGGGAGCTCACGGGGGCTGCTAAAGTTGTTTAGATTATTGTGGACTAAATCCCATGTAAATTCACTCCCAGGATTCTGGGAAGACAGTTAGTCAAGGACCACTGCAACACCAGCTTTTATAAATTAAAGTCTGTAGGATACAGGGGATCCTGGCACCTTCCCAGGGCTTTAACAAAAATCTGATGTACTCCACCGCAAAATATATAAGCCACATTTGATAGCACAGAAACAAACAGCAGCTTCAGAGCCAAAATATCGGGATTCAGAAGTGCAGCTTCCCTTTACCTTGAATACACTGCATGTGCCCATCTTCAGTTGTAATTGTAAATGTTTCACCTGGGTTTACCTGGACAAGAATAACCTGCAGGAAACAAAACACAAAAGAGGTGCTCAGTTTTTTTACATTTTAAGAACTATCCGGGGGGGAAAAACCCACCTCTTCCTTCTCCCCACCTGTGAAATTAGAACAACAAAGCTCTGGCACCCTTGGAGCAGAAAAGCAAGACGAGACACTTGTGGGTAGGATGAGATTTCTTCAAAGTTTGACATAAAATCATTTTTTTATTCTGATTATCACCAGAAGTGCTTCCCTTGACACACCTGAAATAATTCACTAAGCTTTTAATTTCAATTCTTTCTTCTGTTACTTAAGCAACAAACGAGCTGAGCTTCA
>JAWMRA010000146.1:5808818-5820837 GCA_035584735.1 Pseudotriccus pelzelni | reverse complement strand
CCTCCTTCTCCCCCTCTCCCAAAAAAACCCCCCCCCCGTCCCCGGAGTCCCTTTTCCCCCGCCGCCGCCCCCCCCCCCCCCCCGCTCCCCTCCCCGCCCTCCGCACCGCGGGGCTCGGCTCCGGCCAGTGCCCGCCGCGCCCCGGGCGGGCAGCACCGCTCTCCCCCGTGCCCGGGGCGCGGCGGGCACGGCGGGGGAGGCACCGCCGGGCCGGGTCCCCCCGCACTGACCGTGGGCTCCGTGGGCTCCGACACCGCCGCCTCAGCGCCCGCCGCCCGCCCGCGCCGCCATCATGGAATGCGGGCACCGCGCCTGCGCCGCCGCCGCCGCCGCCGCCGGCCGGGGGCGGGCGGGCGCGCCAAGCACAGCGCGGCTCCGCGGCCACGGACACGCGAGCCCGCCGAAAGCGGCGCGGGGGGGCGGGCACTGCGCGGGGGGCACCGCCCGGCACCGCCGAGCATCGTCTGTGCCCCCCGCCCGGGCACTGCCGGGACCCCTTGGACAACGTCTGCCCCCTCCCCGGGCACTGGCCGTCATCCCAGTTTAGGGGGTCACAGCGTTCACCTGAGCCCTAAAAGCGTGCCATGAAACACGGAACATTAATAAGGGATGACTGTAAAAGTGAGAGGGGTGACACCAACCCAGTGGGCAGAGAGGAAGGAGAGGCTTCATCTCCGGGTGCCCTCAGGTTGTACCAGGGCAGGTTTACTTGGATATCAGCGAAAATCTCTTCATGGAAAGGGCTGTCCGGCCCTGGCACAGCTGCCCAGGGCAGGGCTGGAGCCCCCATTCCTGGAGGGATTTAAAAGCCCCGTGGACGTGGCACTTGGGGACACGGGTCAGGGGTGGCCTTGGCAGCGCTGGGGGATGGTTGGACTCGATGGGCTCAGAGGGCTTTTCCAACCTAAAAGGTGCTGTGAGCCTGTGTATCCTGACAGCAGCTCCGTTCTCCATGTCCCTGCTCACCCATCAGCGGAGCATCCTGAGCCTTTGGGGATACCAAGCCCCGGGGAACACCAAGCCCTGCTCCAGAGAGGATCGAGGGCAGGGGCTAAAAAAAGCCCCCATGGATTGAAAAGCCCCTCTGGCACATCCATTTTCCCCGGCAATTAACGTACCAGTAAATGTTACACTCTCCACCTTATTTCTACCCGGCAGTTCACACCAGTACATTTCCATTAATGTGCTTTAAAAAAAACAACAATAAAAAGAATTTTAAAAAACATGCCTCAAACTCGCTTAAAGCAGTGTTTTCAGGGGTACTTTGTGCGGAATTCAGCTCCTGAGTGGATGTAAAATAAATGTGACAGCTGTACTCTTATACAAGCTCCTCATAAACTGTGGATCACAGCAGTTGAGAAGGAAAAGGTCACACTTGACATTCATATGCAATATAATAAATATATATGTAGGTCTATAGAATAGACACATAAAGAAACCACCTTTTAGAATGAATGGGCTTGTATCTGCCCTTGGATTGATCTCAGATATATATTTTAATGAATATAGGAAATGATGTAATGAATAGAAACAACTGTGCCTTAATGTCAGAGAATTTCTCTCTGGAGGCTGCTGGAAGTGGTTGATTTGCCATAACGAACAACCTGGACTAAAATAAATTCCCATCCATCTTTTGAAACAAGCAGGCCATGCTAAGGAAGGCCAGAGGTGGTGGGGACTGCTGAATTTTTAGGCAAGTAATAGGTTATATTGTTAAATAAATGCAAAAAGAACCTCTCAGAGTAACTTTACCATTAATTTCACTCATATTGAGCCCTAAAATGATAGTTATATTGTCTGCCAGTTCAGAGCAAACAGTGAAATAACAGATAAAATCATTCTCAGGTTGCACCTGAAAACCAAAATTTCGTGGCTGAATCCATGGCCAATTCCAGGTGGAAAAGGCAGGAGAAAACTTTTCCTCTTAACAAGATAGTTGGTACAATCTCTGCACTGAAATTTCCTCTTCTTTCTACCCCTTCCATGATTTATACCATGATTTTTACCAGACTGTGACTCCTGGCCTGATTCTGGTACAGAAAAGCGGCAGCTCCCCCTTTTCCCTGTGGAGTTGTGTGGATCAGCACATCACGTGTTTTATTATTGTCACTTAAGAACCTATAAATTTGCCTATAAAATAGATTGAAACCTTCAGAAAAGGATTCAGCGGAAAAATAAGCTGCTCCTCCTGCTTTGAATCACACTGTGCTTTTGTCCCTGATATTAAACTCTTATTGTCATTGATGATTCCAAAAGGAGTTCTTTAATTCCAGCTCAGATTTAAGTCTGGGATCACCTCAGGAAAGGTAGAAGACCAGGCCAGCACGAGACTCTGAGAGTGCAGAGCTGGTTTAGGAACAAAAGGTTGGTTAATAATTTCACCTTTGAGAGAATTCCTGGAATCTTCAGCGCTCCATCTCAGGAATCTTATAACTCCCCAGGCTCTAACTAATCTGCAGCCAGGCACATGAAGTGCCCTGGGGATTTCATTCCTGGAGTGAAATGTTTGGACTTAACTTTTGGGAGATCTTCTGAAAGGGACCCATCAGATGGGATTTGGAAATTCAAAATGCGCTGCATTAAGTGAACGTTGAAGGCAGCGATTCAAGGACTATTTTGACTTCCCAGGCTCAGTATTTATCCACTGCCAGCTAAACCTTACAAGTTTTGACTAGTGGTGGTGTCTGATAGCCAGGATAAAGAGGGTTTTTTTGGGGGAATGCTGAGCATTCTTTGCTCTGAAGGCCACCGGACCCCCCAGGTGTGATTAGAACAAGAATTCCTTTGTAGGCAATAACACAGTGCTTCAACCCTTAGAGAAATCCTTTTCCTTTCCCCAACCAGCTTTTCATTAAATCAATTTTTTCCCCCTGATTTTCCACTTTAAATATATTTTATACCAGAGCCAGGTACTTCAGCGGTCATTGCAGCAAACACTGATGGAAAAGCTTACGGAGTTGTAGCTGGTTGCTAGTGAGACTCGGGATCAAAGACCTAAAACCTGCCCACATTCCACAAGCTCCAGGGCTCCTTTAAAACTCAAATTGCTCCCGCTATTCCCACAGCATGGAAAAAGCAGTGAGCGAATGTTTGCTGCCTACACCCCCATCCACACTGCCACGGGATGACAGGGAGGGAAAGGTTGTTTTTTACAGCTGGGACTGGCGATTCTCCGGGCGGGCGGTGGGTGAGACTGACGGCGCAGGGGTGGGATGTTCCAGACGGAAAAGCCACACCGAGGGAATATTTGGTGTGAGGAGCGCGGTGACCAAACTGCCCGGGAGGAAAGGCTCTCTTTAGGTGGCTCAGAAATGACACGGGACGAGGCTGGGGGGAGCTTTAATCATACTTTGCAATTCCTGGAGAGCCGCGGGGACGGCGACGCTCGTCGGGAGTGGCGTTTGGAAAAGTTGGATTTTGAGGCAACGGTTGGCCAGGCTGTCCTTCCAGCCTGGAGAGGAAGAAGGTAGAGAAACACACACCCCCCGATGACAGCGGGTCAGGGAGGATCCAGGCCTGGGAAGGAGGAATTAAAAATAGCAGAGGATAAGATCAGAGAACATTCGGCGAAAGGAAAAGGAAAGAGAAAAGAAACAGCCCAAATGGGAAGTGGAAATGAGTCAGGAGGGAGGGAAGACGCGACAAATGGGAAGAAATCTGGGTTTATAAAGGAAGGGCAGGCTCTGAAATGGAAAAGGAGAGTTAAGGAGAGTCTGTCTTAACAAAACAATGGCAAGAAGCCGTGCCAAAAGCATGCTCATTATTCCACTAGAAAATTTGGAATTGTAATATCTATTTTCTGCTTTTCTGATTCAACTGCTGTAGGTGAGCTAATAAAAATAAAGCAGGGAGGGAAAAGAAAAATATTTTAAAAATGGAAAAGAAAAGCTTTTGACAGAAAGGGGAGAAAAGAGAGATAAGAGGAGTATTACAGTTACAACATATTCCAGTCTGAACATGGGAGGGGAGGTTGAATAACAAAAACCTGGACACAGTAAATACCTGGGTGCACAACCCCCCCTCCAAACCCTCACCCCACTTATCAGGGGGATTAGCAGCTCTCCTGGATTTCTAGTTCCAGCCCATAACAAAAACATTTCTTTTTTCATCCTTTCCCAGCAATAATAATGATCCTGGTGATTTTAACCCCTGTCCAGCAAAGCCTCCCCTCTCCTGACTCCATAAGGAGCTGCGAGCACGGGCTTGGAACACTCTGCCTTGCTCTTCTGGGATTATACACAAACTCCTGGTGTGTCCACTCCGGGAGGGAGCGAGGCAAGGCAACCTGGCAAACAAAGCTCCCTCAAACAGCACTTTGTTGGAAGGGTTTGGGCTCAGATCCTCAGAAGTAAACAGCGAGTGCTGGAGCAGATTTTCCACCGGTGTGTACTGGCATCGCTCCATCCCCCCCAGGGGAACGGGGAGGGTGTTCTCCAGCTGAGGGGTCTGCTCCATCAGCAGCAAAGCAGCACTCTGGGCTGGATATTTGGAAAGCAGGACAGGGGGAAAAGCCTGGAGGGTGTTGGGAGCAGGAGTTTCTCTCTGCAGGTGCTCTTGTCCCTGTTCCACAGAGTCCCAGGATGGCTTGGCTGGAAGGGAACCTTAAAGACCATCTAGTTCCACCCCATGCCATGGGCAAGGACACCTTCCACTAGACCAGGCTGCTCCAAGCCCTGCCCAACCTGCTGTTTATTTGCCACTGAACTCCAAAAGCAAGTCAGCACCAGCAGAAATGGCTGGAGGTTATTAAACACCATCCAGACAAGCAGGTGGTACCTTCAGAGGCACTGGGTTGGACCAGCACAGTGCCCCACACTCTGAAGAGTTTTGTCCTCTATGTCATTAAAAGCAATGTCATTTTAAATGAAGAAATTGACTCAAATCTGGAGATTTTCCTTCGGGTTCAGTGATATTTGCAGAACTCTCTGCCCTCTCAGTGGTTTTCAGTCCTGGTGCAGTCTGGTGGTGCCTTAGAGGGAAAAAAAAAAGAGATACATTCAGAAGAAAATACAGATTCTTGGCATCAGTATGGACAGGCCAGAGTGGACTGACAGGGAAGTCTGGCAGGGGATGAAGTTGCAGGTGGACACCACATTTTGCTGTCTGTGCTTGTCTCTCCAAGCGGGCCCCAGAACCCCCCTGAGCTCTCCCTGCAGACCAGGAACTCCTCACACAGACCTTCTCCCGCGAAATCCCACCCGCGCTCACTGACTGTCACCCCTGGATCCGCCGAGCTGTTGGCACAAAGTCCCCACCAGGGCCAAACCAAACGCCCTCCCCAGCCCACAACAAGCACCCCCGGTGTTTATGGCCCCTGGAAGCGCGAGGGATGAAGTTCAGCGCAGGGGAATTCGCACTTGACGGGGAACATCTGGTTTATGGTTCCCTCACTCGTTACGTGGCACGGCCTGGGAGCAAACACGGCGTGTCCCGACCTCCGGCTGCACCTGCATCTGCCTGAGCCCCATCCTGCAAGGCTGGGAGGAAAAGGGCATTGCTGAGCTCTCTCCCTCATCACCCTTAATGGGCAGGAGGGAGGGCTGGAGCTCCCACCTTGGCACTGCATACCTGTAAGTGTGCCAGGGGAGCGGGGCAAGGCAGCACAGATCCTCTTGGAGCCTGACACAGCCTGCCAACCACTCGTGGCAAACTAAGTGCGCTCCAGCTGCTTCTGAAATCGGGGGGAAAGTGGCTGGAAGGGCCTGTTCAGGGCCTGGAGGCTCCCTGGGGGCTAAAGGTGTCTGTTAGTTTGCAAGAGTCACAGATTCTTCGTGATTATCAAGTCTGATCATCAACCCAGCACCACCATAATCACTCCAAACCACGTCCCCAAGTGCCACATCCAGACCCCTCTCCAGCATTTGCAGAGATGGTGACCCCACCACCTCCCTGGGCAACTTATTCCAACGCCTGACCACTCTTTGGGAGAAAAAAAAAATCTTCATAATATCTAATCTGAACCAGAGTTGGGAGCATTTACCCTCCTCTTTTCCCTCTAACCATCTGCCGTGACCTCGAGCACTGCCTGAGCACCAGCACGTTCCCCTCCTGAAAACCTGGAGCAGGGAAGCTGTGCCTCACTTCTCTCAGCCCCAGCCTGGAGCTGCTCCTCTCCACGGCACCAGCACAGGAGCAGAAGCCCTGGGGGACACCTGCCTGGTCTCTCCCACACACCTTTCCCACTTTCTGCAAGGTCTTTCTGCTCCATTTCTCCCCAGCTGAATCAGCCAGGGCCCAGATAGGAATCAAACATCTTGTTTCAGTCCAATTCCAAACACTAGCTGTGTTTACCCACAAGTTTATAACTCCTTCTCCAAGCCAAGAAGCAAGAAAGAAAAAAAAAAACAACCAACAACAAAGAAATCCAAACAGACCAAAGAACACCGTGCCACAAGAAAGTGCTGGGAACAGGCAGGTCCAAGCACATGCCGTGGAAAGCACATGGAACGTGGCACCAAGCAGACCTTCTGCTCCAGGGCAGGACATGCAGCTGAAGGAAAAAGTGGTCTCCTTGTGGTCCCAGCCTCACTCCCTGCTGTTGCAGCATTCCCAGAGCGTATGGGAGAGGGACGTGTCAGCAGTGGGAAGGCTCAGGAGCGGGAGCAGAGCCATCGCTCCCAGGTGGATACGGAGGCAGTTCTTCAGCTGCCCTGGTCACAAGGCCCGTGGGGCTCACCCAGACCTGCTTACCTGGAATGTGGTCGTAGTGCTGAGCCACCGAGCAGCTGGATCCTCAGAAATGCTCAAAACCACCAGAACTCAAACACGTTAGAGCTGGAGGATGCTCGTCCTCACTCCAGTGCTGAAAGCAAAAGCCAAAGTGAGTTCACTGTTAGCTCTTGTAAATCAGAGTGAAAGTGTTCAACAAACCATCTCTGACACGCTTTGCTGCTGCTCTGCACAAACAGAACATTCCCAAGACGCTGAAGCACCTGAGTCCTGTGTTTTTATCCCAGACTGGGGATTTGGAAGGACTGGGTTCACACCCTGGGCAGGGCAGGGCTCGTTTCCTGCTGCATCAAACTCAGCTGAGGAGGGTCTTTGGAGAGCAAGAACAAGCATCAGAGCCAACTTCTGGAGAACAGAGAGGAGGGGAGGGACAAAAAGGAAAGCAAGCAAGCAGAATAAATCTGAATTGTAACAAAATTATAGCTGGTACTGAAATCTCCACATTTGGAATTGATTTTATTCCATCAGACAAAAGAGCGAAGCTTTAGTTAAACACTGATCTCTATTTGACTTGTTCTAGAGGCTCATCCGGGGCAGCTGCAGGTGAACCCTCAGCACTGAAGGGCTGATGCAACCTGAAATATTTCTGTGTCAGATGTAATGTGATGCTCATCCCTTTGTTTGGGCTCTCTCCTTCCTGCTGGGCACGTGGAGCAGGTTTCCCACCTTCCCCCAGGTGATCAAGTTCACTTGTTTTTCTGCCCAGTTTCCAACTCCCTCACCCGGGTCACTTTTAGGGAGTGAGAACCCATTTCCCTTCTGGCATCACAGGAGCACTGAAATTTCCCCTTAACCATGTGCACAGAGTGTTTGATGGCCACCCCCTGAGCCGTGTGTGCTGGAAGCTGCAGCACCTTTGGGAAAAGCTGCTCGCCAGGATCCGTGATCCTCCTGCTCCCTGTCCACACGGGATTTCAATTGTTCCCCTCCAGTTCTCCATTGTCTCTCTTCAGAGCACTATTTCTTTCCTATCTGGCATTTTCCTCACTGTCCCCAAACAACCTCTTTTACTTGCTCTCTCCTACAATAACCTCATTCCTCATTATTGTTTCCATTCCCTTTTTTTTTTGTGTCTTTTTTATTTTTTATTTTTCACTTGATGGAGGCCCAGGGGCCCCAGCCTTGGGGGTTCCACTTCCAGCCACCAGCACGTTGGAGCCGGAGCACCATCCCCTTCCCATGGGATCGGTGTCCTCAGCCCTGCAAAGGGGGCTTTCCACACTCCCAATGAGCATTTTTATATCTGCTCTGCAGGGGCACACGTAACGTATCAAAGTGCAGGGCAGCCGTGAATCAGGTCTTCGGTGCAAATAAGGTGCAGCCACATGAGGCAGTCAGGAGCACCCCAGGCCAGAGAGGAAAGAAGAAAACCCACTCGGAAAAAGCAAAAATGCAGCTGTGAAAAACACGAATATTGGCTCCTCGAGGAACCTTCCGTGTTGTACCCATTACTGCAGTCTACTTGTTTGCTCAGGGCTAATGCTCTGCATTTGGAGATTGCCATGGATCTGGTTTTCCATCCTCAGAGGGAAGGTCTAAGCAGGGATATTCCACAGCAGGTTGTGTCATAAGGAGCCTTCCTCTACTGTCTGACTGGCAGAGCAGATTTCTGTGAGAGAACCTGTGATTAAAATGATTGAGGACACTTTAGTGCATAAGAAAGCAGAAAAAAACCCAAATTGGCCTTTTCCCACCTTCCCACTGAAAAATAGTCCTCACTTCCTTCCCCACTGCTGGGCCTTCCTGGATGCTGCTGGAACTGGGGAGTTTCCTGCAGCCCTTCACAGAATCCAGAATATTCTGAGTTGGAAAGGTACCCATAAGGATCATCCAGTCCAGCTCCTGGCCCTGCACAGGCACCCCAGCAATCCCACCCTGTCCCTCAGAGTGTTGTCCAAACCCTCCTGGAGCTCTGGCAGCCTTGGGGCTGTGCCCGCTGCCCTGGGGAACCTGGTCAGTGCCAACCACCCTCTGGGGGAAGAACCTTGTGCTGAGATCCCACCTGAGCCTGCCCTGACACAGCTCCAGCCCTTCTCTGGCTCCTGTCCCTGGTCCACAGAGCTCATCCTGAGCTGGTAGGGATTTAGGGTTAACATTCCAGCTGGAAAAGGTGCTTGAGAGTGACTTGGTGCCTCGCTGCTCCATTTACACACTGGGAATGCCACTCCCTCCTCAGCAGGGGCAATCGGGAGCCCCAGTCCTACAGGAGTTGCTCTGTTCCTGGGATAACGGGGTGAGAGAAACACGACAGCGACGAGGACACTCGTGTGTTAGAGCTGTGAGAGGGGGGTGATGAGCTCCTGTGTGCCGGCAATGGATTTGGGACCCCTGAGCCCAAAGTTCCTCTGCTACAGCCAGGGTGACCCAGCTGAACCCCGACGTGGCCACCACGTGGCTGTGGAGGTCCCACCTCAGGAAAGGAAAAGCTTGAACCGCCTCACGCAACGAAAAGTTTGAAGTGACCCTCTTCGCTCGTATTCATCCTAAACATTTCTACTGGAGGCAAGGGAAAGCCTCCAAAACTGAAATATTTGTACCTGTGAATCGCCTGCTGTGGCCAGTCACCCCAGGAGAGCCACCAAGTCCTTCCCCCACCAACACGTGTGTCCGTTCTGGCCGTTTCTCTAAAAACAAACACACATATCCGAGAGAACTGCAGGACTCTTGTTTCATCAAAAAGTGAAGCAATGTGCTTTTCACTTCCCCTCTTTGCTCTTACTTCAGCTTTTCCCCCACCCCGTGTGTCCTGCAGCAAGCGCAGGGCTGGCCTTTGTCACGGTGTCACCCAGGGAGCTTTGTCAATCCCTGCTCCTGTCGAAGGTCACCTGGCTTTAAAATCCTCCTTCTGGTGGATAAAACGCTGTCGGTGCCTCCTCAGGGGAGCCCTGACCCCTTCATCTTTGGAGCAGGGGACAGAAAATGCCTCACCAGCTCCAGGGGCTGTTGCTCAGCCTTTTCACCGCTGCCCTGGGATGAGCAGGTTTGTATTTATAAAATCAAGCAAAATTAATAAATAGGAGTCTTTAAATATAGATCCCTCCTTCCAAAAGGTGCCCAAACTGTCTGTGTGAGCTGGGGTGGCAAAGGCAATACTCTTCCGTGGTGTTGCTGCACTGAACTGGAAGAAAAGCCTCTGGAGTTTAACGTAAAATCCAAAGAAACAACTAATTACCCCAATTTTTTCAAACAGCCCCAAATCTCTTCCCTATGTCTCCAACCCCAGGAGAGAACAGTTGGTATTGACACAATGCTTGTAGTTTGGATAAAGAGGTGGTAATTGGGAAAGATTTCAGTCTTCCAGGGACAGCAAGGGTTGAAGAGATCACATATCTTTTTCTGTAACTGAATTAAATTTGGGGTTGAAACCTCAGCTGTTGGGCTTCCCTGGTCTAAGTTCTTGATTGATTCTCAACTTGAACTTTTCATTATTGCTCTCCTTGGCTTGTGGGAGAGCAATGTTTCTCTAGCTGCGTTGTTTTTCTAGGTTTGGTGGCTAATACACTCTATTTCTCCTTTTTCCCCCTTTGCAGCTACAAATTGACTCCAACAACTTCCTTCTGAGAGTCACTTTACCCATGAAATGTGCTCTCTGTGAGTGTGAGGCGTAAACTCTGTCCCTTCTTACAGCTCTCTTCGTTGGAGCACTGCTGTTTTAGAGGAACATCCAGTAGAAATAAGCAGGGGAAAATCAAAATACATGGCTCTGCTATGGGGTCAGTGCTGGTGGAGGAGGCCACGAGCTCAGGCACCTCGCTGGAAGCTGTGGGTGAGATCCATGTCCTCATATTTATGTAAACTCGGTGTAATGTTGGATGTTTGAGGGGAGCTGGGGTTAATTCATCACCAGAACTTCTCACCACGGGAGAGAGTTGCCCTAATTGCACATTTAATTTGGGCTGAATCACCGGTGCCACTTTCTATGGCTGTGGTTTCTTCTGCCCAGCACCTCCAGTGTCCTGTGCCGTGGAGCAAACATCAGTGCAGAGCCCGTGCAGATGCACCAGGGACATTTGCTGACCCTCAGAACAAGCCCAGATTCTAATGATTAGCTGCAGTTTTAATTACAGTGAGAGCAAACTCCACCACCAGCTGGTATTAGCGGCACGATTCGGATCTGAACAGGCTCCTGGGAGATCCCAAGGTACCCAGGACCTGAGGAGGTGCTGGACTGTCCCCCAGACCTTTCACATCCGTTTCTCAGCACCTCTGTTTCATTAGTTCACATCCTTGAGGTCTGTTTTTCCTTCCACAGGATATGATTAACCCTGACCAGAGTCGCTGTGCTGCATCCAAACGAGGAAAACCCACCTGAGTTCAGCACAAAACCTCTGCCCCCCTCGAGTCCTGCACTGCCTGGGCCCTCACAGACCTCGTGCCTGGCTCGTGGATCTTCTCTGGGGCAGGTCCCGGTGGCCACCTCAGCGCTGGGGCTGCTGGGGGGTCTCCAGCCTTGCTGCATCTCCTCTGCTCGTGTAGGGAGCTGGGCACTGCCCCAAAGTGAGGACCACAAGCTCTTCTACACAGGTGAGGAGGCTGCTGCAGGTCTGCAGGGGAAGCTGCTGCCGTGCCCTTCCCACCTGAGCACCAGGAAAGCCTGAGGAGGAACCCACAGCAGCTCTGACGGCCTGTGACCCTCTGGCACAGTGAGTTGGGGTGTCCAAGGACACGAGGCGCGTGGGAGGAGATGCTGCTGACAGGAGGCAGCAGCTCAAGGCCGGTTATGGGGAACTTCACATTCCATTTTCCTCGAAAAACCCTGGTGAAAGGGCACTGCAGCCTTTCTGAGCCCCCACTCACGTAAGCAGTGTGTGCTCATCGCTGCACTGAGCTTCCTGTGAGTAACACGGGGAGAGAAGGGCAGAGAGAGGGACTGTCCTGGTTTGGAGGTTACTCACAGAGGAAATCAAGCCTCGGCTGATCCTGGGGGAGATGCAATTCTAACAGCCAGGCCACACTCTGCCTTTTGCAATAACTGCTCCCAAACCCAGCAGCTCCCTCATGAGCCCTTTGCATCATCCCAACACGAGCTGAGGGATAAAATTCCTGCAGGAGCCTCCTGCCCTGGCTGAGGGTGATTCCTGCAGTGGGGACACAGGGCAGTGCTGTGCCTCTTTTCCTTCATCCCTCGGGGCATTCCTGGGGAGTTCATGGGGGCTGTGGGGTCATAAAATATCCCGAGCTGGAAGGGACCCACAAGGGTCGTCAGTCCAGCTCCTGGCCCTGCACAGACACCCCAGCAATCCCACCCTGTCCCTCAGAGTGTTGTCCAAACCCTCCTGGAGCTCTGGCA
>JAWMRA010000146.1:5793436-5808718 GCA_035584735.1 Pseudotriccus pelzelni | reverse complement strand
CCCCGGGATGAGCCCAGGCCGTCCCGTCCCCTCTCCCATCCCCGGGATGATCCCAGGCCATCCCTGTCCCATTGCCCACCCCCGGGATGATCCCAGGCCGGTCCATCCCCTCTCCCACCCCCGGGATGATCCCAGGCCATCCCTTCCCCTCTCCCACCCCCGGGATGATCCCAGGCCGTTCCATCCCCTCTCCCACCCCACTGTTCCCAGCAGTTCCACTCCACACACCCCCCTCCCCCTTTCCGCGCTTTGCACCGACATCGGGACGTCTTTTGGTGTTTTCTTCCCCGCCCGTTACGTCACACCATCCCTGACGTCACGCGCCGAGAGCCGTGACGTCACGCCCACCGCCCGTGACGTCACGGCGGCGCGCGGCGGGTTCAAAGGCTCGCGGCGCTCCCGGAAGGGGCGGGGTCAAAGGTGGCGGCACTTCCGGGAGCGGCGGGGGAACATGAGCTGGTGAGTGAGGGGGGAACAACCGGGAATAACATCGGGAACAGCCGGGAATGGCACCGGGAATGACCGGGACAGGGACCCCCGGGGATAACCGCGTCAGGGAACGCCGGGAATAACCGGGACAGGGACCGGGAACGCAGGGAATTGCACCGGGAACAACCGGCCATGGCACCGGGAATAACCGGGACAGGGATCACCGGGAATAACCGGGAATAACACCGGGAATAACCGGGGCAGGGATCGGGAACACTGGGAATAACGCCGGGAATAACCGGAACAGGGACTCCCGGGAATAAGCGGGAATGGCATCGGGAGTAACAACGGGAATAACTGGGAATAACACTGGGAATAACACTGGGAATACCGGGACAGGGACCCCCGGGAACGCCCGGAAATAACACCAGGAAAAACACAGGAAATAGCTGGGACGGGGGCCGAGAGCACCGGGAATAACACTGGGAATTGCACCGGGAATAACACCGGGAATAACTGGGAGAGGGGCCGTGGGGATCCCGGTGCTGGCCCGGCTTTTCCCAGGTGGGTGTTCTCATCCTGGTTCGTCCCGGAGATCCGGCGCCGTTGCCCGGGGGGAAGGATGGGACGGATTAAGTCTAAAAAGAGGCCTTGGAAAGTCGAGTTTGCCGTGGCTGGAAGTGGAGGGATTTTTTCGGGTTGGGAGCCGTGGTTTGGAAACCTGCTGGGGTGACCTAAGGATGTGCACGCAGGTGCTGCTGAAAGTGGTGGAAAATACAGGATTTATCCCCTGGGATCGCTTTGGTCGTGCTTTGCCCTGGTGTGGGTTGCGAGGGGGCCTCGGAGCCGCCTTTTCCCAGCCGGCCCTCGGGAGCTGTGTGGGGATGGACGCTCTGGAAGAGACCTGCCACGCTGTCCCGGTCCGGAGTGTAAGGGATAAATGAGGGATAAGCAACGCCCTGGGGTGCTGAGTGTGGAACCCTTTGGGTGCAGAGCGTCAGACGCTTCCCGGTGTCCGAGCGGGACCTCGCGTGGGGAACTGTCCCACGTCACTGGGACACACGTGGCTTCTGCTGGGAGCTGGGATGTTTTGTGCCTCCTTCTGGGGAGGAATCCAAGGTCGCTGCTGGGCGAGGGGGGAACTGGGAACTCCGGGATGATCTGAGCCCGCTCTTTCTTCGCGGCGGCTCCGCTGACGCACGAGGGGCTCGGACCCCGGGGGGCTGTGCCAGCCACACAATCACCCTCAGTGCGGCCTCTGGGGCGCCCGCCCCTCCCCGCTGGTGATTCCTGGAGCTGCCCCGCCGGGATGAATCGGGGCATTCACGGGGGGCCGCAGTTCAGGGCCCGGCTGGCGGGGCCGGGCGCGGCGTGACGTCCGTCCGGGGGTGACGCTCGTGCTGGCGGCGCTGACACATGCCAGGGTCGTGCCCCTGCTCCTGAAATGTCACGGGCAGGCACGGATGCCGCTGCTCCGGTGTCCCTGCGGAGCGGGGGAGCTTGTTCCAGCCCCGGATGATTTGGGAAGCAGCCTTAGCTCGGCTTGCACGTGCGTCTCTGTGGCGTCAGGCGCCGTCAGGCCCAGGCCAGCGTGGATTAAACCCCCTTTCTTCAGGGGTTTGGCTGCTGCAGCCGAGGAAGAGGATGGAGCTTCTTCCTCAGCCCTGTCCTGCACATAACTGTGCCTCCAGTTTGGCTTCTGGGCACTGGTATCCTTAATTTTTTTGTGAAGGAGATCCCTAGAAATTCAAGGGCTGTTGGCGGGTCAGTGCCTTGTCGAGTCGTGCGGGGATAATCCTGTGCCTTCCCTCGCTCCTTGTGAGCTCTCTGTGCTCCCCAGGACTGGGAATGCAGGGAACGCTGCCAGGAACACTCCCAGGAACACAGGAGTGACCCTTGTACCAGCACAGAAAAAGTGCTCCAGAGGGTTCCGAGTGACCCGCTGGTGACAGAGGCTGGATCAAACCCCCGGATTCCCAACTCCTGTGCCCAGACAGCGAGGCAGTTCTGTCTTTCTAGGCTAAGCTTTATTTAGAGCAGGAGTAGGCTTGTTTTGGGAAACAGCCTTGTATGGACAGATGAGATGCTTTCCAAATCTCAGCGGAGCTCCGTGGCTTCCTTTAGGCTTTTGCGCCGTGGATCGGGATCTCCTGAAGCATCCTCATCTCCCTCTTCCTCCTGTGCATTTTGGAGCAGAGAGAGGAAAATGCTGCAGTGATTACCTTGGCCATCACTCCTACAAAAATAAAGGGAATAGAGTGTTGGTTTTTATTGTGTCATCCCCCTTATTGCCCCGAGTGCCTCAGTTTTAACTGCATGAAGGATTTTTTTATTTTTTTTAAGCTTTGTGAAACCACATAAAACGAAACCGTAGTTTCAGCTCATAACCAGGCTCCCAGATATCCCCTGCTCTGGTTTCCCACTCCCCCAGGTGATCTCACAGAGGGGGGAAGAAGGGGGTTTTCAGCAGCGTGCCAGCTCGAGCTCCCGGCACCGCTGCAACAGCTGGTATTTACTGGGAGGGGAAAATCTGGGAAGCAAACGTCGCTGGCGAGCGAGGAGTGTGAAGCACGTGCGCTCCCGGGGCTCGGGGCAGGGCTCAGGGACCATATGCCTCCTGGCAGGCAGCTCTCCCAAGTGGACTGAGGAGCTGGGAAGGAGAGGTGGGAGCGGGTGGTCACGCGATACTGAACTCCCCGGAGCGTCCTCAGACCCGACCCAGGGCGAGTGTGAGTGTTCTCCGGAATATTTAGGGATGGAGGCGAGGAGGAGCCGCCTGCCTCTGTGTGGCAAGGGAAGAGGAGGCGGCAGCACGGCTGGGGCGTAGCCTAAAAGTAGGTTTGTTGGTTATTCCCTGTGTTTTCCGTGCTCTGGCCACGTCGGGCAGGTGCGATGCAGACACAGCCCCGAGGCGCTGGTTCCTTCCCACTGAACCAATATTGATGTTTTTTTCCAGAGCTCCCCCCCGCCTTTCCCTCCGAGGTTTCACTGATACCAGGACTGGGAGATGGGCACGGGATAAAATTAGCCCGGATGAAGCAAGTGGATACCAAAGCAGTGAGCGAGGCGTGCACGGCTCCCAAACACCTCCCTGCTCCTGCGGCGCCCGTGCAGGGAGCTTCAGCATCCCAGGGGTTTTATCCCGGCAAAACCGGGTGGAGCAGCCGGGAAGAGCCTCAGCTATTCCTTAACTATTAATTTTTCCACCTGTTCTGTCCAGAGCCCCCCCACCTCCCCAAACAGTGCTCCAGTTGAGCCACAACCGAGCGTTTCACAACCGTGCTTAAAACGGGTATTTTTGTAGCACAGTCGGGGCCTAAAACAGCCCTGCAGAATTCTGCTCGCCCACGCGCCTGGCGTGAGTAATTTTCTTTTGATGGGTGAGTAAAATATCGTTATATATATTTTTTTCTTTTTTTTTTTTTCCTTTCTTCCTCGTGCTCCTCTTGGAACGGGTGGGAGAGCCGGTTCTGACATTAATTTTTTTTTTGCTTCGCTCGAAGCGCTGACACCGCGCTTGGCTCCCCGCGCAGGGCTCAGAGGGATCCGCTCCCCGGGAGCCGCCGAACTTCGGGAAGGTGCCTCCCTTCCCCCCGGCCTGACCTAAAACGCGGGAGAAATCGCTGTTTGCGCCTCCTTTTTGCACCTCTTTTTTGCCTTCTCCCCCCGCTGCCCCGACAGCCGTTTGTGGCTCAGCGCCTGCGAGTTTGCAGGGCTGGGGTTGGGATCCAGGTGGATTCCACCTGCGGGGTGGGGGGAGCGTTTATTCCCGGTGGGATCTTGTCCCCGCACCCCCACCCCGTGACCTCCCCTCTCGCCCGCGCCGAGGAGAACACCCAAACCGGGATTTTGGCGCAGAGTCTCCCTCGACAGAAGCTGTTTGTGATCCGTTGGAATGGGTTCTTTTTCTTCTTTTTTTTTTTCCCCCTTTTTTTTTTGCCTCCGCGCTGTGTTTGGAGCGGTTGCCATGAGTTCCCTGCGAGGGGGAGCGGGGTGGGACGGTGCCTGCAGTTTCCATGGACACCACGGAGCACAGCGAGGCATCCGGAGCGATGCTGGAGATTAATGTCTAACCTGAGCCTGCCTCTGAGCCTGGCTCACCTGGGCCGGGCTGGGATCCCCGCCCTGTGCCAAGGGCTTGTTCCAGAATAGCCCTCATGGCCATGGATTTGCACTTTCAGAGGTTTTTAGGGAGCCCAGGGGATGAGAACTCTGGTCCAGGTGCTGTTTTTAGGGGTGAGAACTGTGTCCAGCTTTCCAGGGTTGGTTTCCCTGGAAGCCTTTGCTGTGTTCCCTCTCTTTGGGTCCTGTCCAGGCAGGCAGCAGACTCAGGAACACTGAACCACTCCTGCTCCAGCAGCTGCTCGTGTTGGTCTCAGCCACCCTTGAACTTCCTGACCTTCCCATATCGTGGAAAAGTCCTTTCCTAACACCTGATGGTGGGGATGCTTTACCTGAGCGCAGAGGGCACGGCAGGGGGAGGAGAAGCGGAATTGAGTTCACTCGATAACAGGGTGAGAAAGTGAAGGCTCACATCCCTCCTCGTGTGCTCCCCACCTTCCTGATGATGTTTGCAGGAACACTTTGGTCTCTCCTGGATGGCAGCTGGTCCGTGTGAAGGGGAAGGTTTCCTGGGTGCAGTTCCACCTTGAGCTGAATCCACTCCCAAATCAGGAGCCTGGAAAAAGGGAAGGGCCCCACCTGTCACAGGGGCACTTTCTGGGGCAGCTTCAGGGCAGTTTTTGGCGTCATGTGGGACTGGGTAAAAGCTGATAGTTTAGTAGGATCCTTCATTGTGCCACGTGGCAAAATCCTTGGGAAAACCAACCCTGGTGGGTCGGGGTCACCTTCACAGGCTGGGTGTTGTCCTCCTGCCTGCAGGCAGAGAGAGGTTTCTTTCCGGTGAAGGAATTGAGATTTTTGGTGGAAATTCAAGGAGTGAGAAGCACTGGCGGGGATCCAGCCTGTGCTGGCACTTGGGGTTTCGATGAGAGGAAGGGAAAAAAAAAAAAGAAAAAAGAAAAAAAAAAGCCCTGAAACTTTCCACGGGAAGCGGGCACTTCCCACAGAACATGGATTTAGGTGGTGGTGCCGATAAAAACCAGCTGCGGCCACCAGTTCATACCACACCAACTCCTGTGGGCCCCCAGCCAGTGCCACCTGGGGCAAAAATACTGAATTCTGGGACTCATTAATTAACCTCCAAACTGCCCTGGCCTCAGTTTTTCCTGCTCCTGCTTGTCCTACTCCATCCTCCTTCCTTCCTTCCTTCCTTCCCCAGCCCCTGCTTGGCAGCTCAGCGTCCCCAGGGGCGGCATTTTATGGGCTGTGGGTGAAAATACTTGGCTTTTATCCCTTGTTTATCTGCAAAGGGTCTTCTGGGGCCTGCTGAGGGGTGGCAAAGCCACGTTCAGATGGAAGGAGCCAGGGAAAAGGGTTGCATCCAGCGGTGATTTATCCCATGGGCACACTCTGAGCTCCGTCCGGAGCCAGGGGTGATGCCAAGATTTGATGTCCTGCTCGGCCCAGCCCAGCCAAAGGATCATCTCCTCCCTAAATTAGCGAGGAGTGAGTCTGATTCCTGCTGGCAATTCCTACGTGCCTCCGTTCCAGGGGACTGGCGGGGAGTGGGAGGGGGAGCTCCATGTTTTAAGCTCCCCACAGACCTCATTGAGCTGTATCCCCCCACTGCCTGGGAGGTTTGTTTCCAACTCTCCTGTGCATCCAGAGGAGAATTAAGCTGCTTTGGTGTGTGTGGCCCTGGGTTTGCACATGGAAAAACCAAGTAAATATATGATATTTCTGGGGAAACTTCAGAGAAAATCAGCCACAGCTTCTCCCACCTTCCCCTCCCTGGGGTTCCTGAGCATCCCCGAGTCGAGCTCGCAGGATTCTCTCCACCCACACTTTTTTTTCCCCCTACTTGAAGCTCTTCCCGCCCCCTCCCTGCGGTGCCTTCATCCTCCTCCCTCCCGGCTGAACCCCCACTGCCTTCCCAAACTCCCGGTGACCCGCCGGGGAAGGGGGGGGGGTTGGAGGGGCCGGGATGCGCTGGGTGAGAGGGGGGGACGGGGTGGGAAGGCTCCGGCTGTGACTCAGCGCTCGCGCTCTTCAGGAACGGGATTTCAAGGGATTTCACACCCCAAACACAACCCCAGCTTACTCACGCACAGCACAAACTAGAGAACAAAAAAAAAAAAAAAAAAAAAAAAAAGAAAAAAGGGGGAAAAAAAGCAGCACAGATTTCTAGTTTTTCCTTCGGTGTTTACGGACCCGGGATTGGCCTTTTTTTTTTAAGGTACCGGTGGGATCCAAGCTGGGAATCCGTGGCAAAACTGGATGTGGACCCGTCTTCCTCTAATTCCTTTGCATTATGCCCATCATACGTTTTTGCAGCCTCTTAATTTTGAAGTGGTGTTGCTGCGGCAGGTTGCACGTTGTCATAACCTTCCCTGCTTTGCAGGCCGGGACGCAATTCCTGGAGGGAACAAAACATTTTGTTTTCTTTGGAGTCGTGGGGTGAAATAACTGGGTTTTAAAACCTCCAATAAAATCCATACCCCTCATGATTTGCTTTTTTTTTTCCTTCCTCGCTGCTTCCTTTCCTGCTTGTGCATATTTTGGGTTTTTTTAGCCCCCCACGGAACCATATTCAGAGGCAGAGATTCAGAAACCAGGAAAATCATCTGAAATTGTAAAATAGAACTAAAAAAAAACCCAAGCCAATAATTGGGGAATAGACCTGGCTCGCACGGGGTTATTTTTTGCAGAGGTTTTACTGAGACAGGCATAATTACCCAGTGGCATCAGGACACTCACAGGGGTATTTACCTGCTGCACGGTGGATTTGCAGCATTCCAGTGACTTCTGGGAGAAAGTAGCTGGGATTTTGGGGGCTCACTCCCCTCCGTGGTGCTGCAGAGACGGGGAATGGGGTGGGATGGAACCCCCCCCTGTGCTCCTGCCGCCTTCCAGCTCTGTGGTACCCAACTGATGCTGATTCACAGCTTTCCCTGTCCCACATCCCTCTTATCACCAGAATTCCCTGGATTTGACCCGCTTTTCCAGTGAACAGTGACAGTCTGGATTGCTCTCTGAATCCCCCCGACAAGGTGGAGGGGCAGTTTGTGCACGGGTAGTGCTTTAATCACCTTTTTTAATTGTCCTTTCCCCGATAAGAACCAGCCCGGCTCCAGCTGGAGCGCAGGCAAACTGGTTTTAACTGGGATAACACTCCCCTGCTAAAAACAAAAAAAAACACCATTTTTTTTTCTCCTTCTCCCAAGACAAGCGGATGCCATCACTTCCAAAAACATCGAGTGACAGCACCTGGCTGCGGATGGTGCCTCATTTGAGTTTATATTTGACCCAGGGAGGAAAACACAAAAAGGAGAGAGAGAGAGAGAAAAGAAAAAACAACAAACCCTGGGTTTTTTTTTTGTTTTCTTCCTGTAAGGCACCACACCCCCCCAGTTATTGACAGGGAAATTATACACCAGAGGGGTGTTTGTTTATAAAAGGAGCGTGATTCAGCTGCCGCGGGAGCGGGAAAGGGTTAAACCCGAAATTATATCGGTCCCGACCGAGAGGACCATAAACAGGAAGCTCTTCCAGAAAAAATTTAAATTTAAACCTCGGTGACTCAGGTTGGCTCCAGAGCCGCTCAGGAAGGGGCGCAGGGGTTGCAGCCCTGGATTATTCCCGGCGAGTAATTAAGCTGGTGGTTTGAAAACAGCAGGGAAGGCGGGAAGAGCGAGGCCGGGAGGGACCAGGGGGTTGGATAATCCCGGTGGTTTTGGCCCGTCCGTGCAGGTGGCGCGTTGCTCCATCACAGCCGTTTTCCCCCGTTGCTCAGAGTTGGGTTTTACAGCAAGTTTCACCGGTAAAAATGTCGTCTGGGGGTCCAGGTGCTGGATGGAGCAGTGTTAGAGCAGTGCCGGCGTGGGGGCGCTTGGAAGTGGAGCTGGTTTGGGAACCAGCAGTGGGAAAAGCCAAACTGGGAGGCAGCAGGAGCAGAGGCCAAACCAGAGTCCCAAAATCTGGTTTTTTTAGGTCAAGCCTTGGGTAGCAGGGTGAGAATTTGGACTGGTCCAAGAGGGGACTTGGGCACCTTCCCGGGAAGCACCTGATGTGGATTTGGGATGGGATGATGCTGAGCTCTAGGTGAGGCATCTCTGGGAAAAAAATACTTTGTTTGATTTCACTATGAAACGTTTCATTATGAGACCAGATTTTTCTGTTTAGTTAAACCACCACAACACAGAAATATTGGGAGATTTTGGCTGGGATGCTTTAACCAAGCAGCACCTCTTTAACTTAATTAAATACACCGAAAACAGCAGTGGAATTCCTGGATTTTCATTATGCTGCTACGTGAAAGAAATCCAATTATTTTCAGGCCGGCAGCGTGGCTGCACCCAGCTGACCCAGCCACCCTTACATATGTCGTGTAATTTATTTAGAGTACTCTTCACCTTCGAGAAAACCATTCAGGTAACCCAGATTTTCCTGGGAATTAAGGATTTTAAGAATGAAGGCTGTGCTGGCAGGTGAGCTGCTCCTCCAGCTGCAGGAGCAGAGGAATCCTTTGAAGCAGCTCGCAGCTCCAGACAGCCCAGGCTGTTACTTTTTTTAATATCCACTTTCTAAATATTTACAGGGGTTTGTTTGGGGTTTTTGTTATTACTTCATCCTCCCCGTCGGGTTTGTTTTTAAGCAGAGGGTGTTCTTCAGCTGTTTGTGGAGCATCCCTGCGTTTATTTGGGATGGTGGGAGGGTGGGGAAGGTGCTGGGTTGGAGATGCTGACCTTAGGGATGACAGTGACTCTTGGGGAATCATCGAATCATGGAATATCCCGAGTTGGAAGGAACCACAAGGACCAGAGTCCCACTCGTGGCCCTGCACAGACACCCCAACAAATCCCACCCTGTGCTGGGAGCGTTGTCCAAACCCTCCTGGAGCTCTGGCAGCCTTGGGGCTGTGCCCAAACCCTGGGGAGCCTGGTCAGTGCCAACCACCCTCTGGGGGAAGAACCTTTCCCTGAGATCCCACCTCAGTATCCCCCGACACAACTCCAGGCCATTCCCAGGATCCTGTCCCTGCTCACAGAGCAGAGCTTGGAGCTGCCCCTCAGGAGGAAGCTGCAGACAGCAACAAGTCTGCCCTCAGCCTCCTCTTCTCCAGGCTGAACAAGCCAAGTGACCTCAGCCTTACTGAAGTTCAGCTCAAGCAGAGCAGCACGGAGACACGCTCCTCACAAATAAAGGCATTTTAACAGGCCAAACCAAAACCAACCTCTGTTTAGTCTTTGCCTTCCCCAGCAGAGACATGCAGGAGTGTTCCTGGACATGGGGTTTTTATTAATGATCAAAATAGTGTGTTTTTGCCATGTCCTTCCCTTTATCCCCTCCCAACCTGCTGAAGACCCATCTGGAACATATTTACTGACCTTGCAGAGGGTCCTTGCTCTGCTCCCAGAGCAGTCTGGCTTCTCTGAAGCGTAAGGAACCACACTAACAGAATGAAATGGGCACGTTTCACCGTCAGGTGAAGTCTGCGAATACTCCAGAGAGTTGTTTGTACGTGTGGCCACTCGCAGGGCTGGAATTAAGAGTTTGGGAGAAGGAGGGTTGAGTTCCCAATGTTGCCAATCCCAAGAGGGATATTTGTAACCCCGAGTGTTACAAACCCTCAGGTTTGCTTTCAGGAATGTTTTTAAGACACTGCTTACACTGATGGTATTTTAAAATCTGATGGACTTTCCTTCATTTCCCCCCCAGTAATCAGGTCATACCCTCTGCTGCTGCAGGTGGAGGATGAAGAGCCTGGTGTTCTCCCTCCTGCCACATGGGACAAGTCCCTCTCCCGGTGTCAGAGCACAGAGGAAATGGGGAAAAAAATGCTGGATTAGGATTGAGCTGGAGAATTAGTTCCTGATAAAGGACCCGGAGCCTGGTGGGGGGGATTCAGGCAGTGGGAATGCCCTGAGCCCCTCCACCCCCAAAATACCTGCCCAGGGGTGCTGGGGCAGAAGGCATCTGGCTCTGAGCAGGAAATCTCTCTTTATTGCCTTTTAGTGCTTAGAGGTTATTGCTCGTTAAACTGAAGAGCTGTTGGCTTCTTACAACCTGCCAGAGTTTTATGTGAGAACAGTTTACAGAGTGAGGGTGGGAACGTCCTCTGGGCACCTTCTGAACCTCACAGCCGTGCCCGTGGGGCAGCCCAGGTGCTCCTTTGCTTTTGGTGGGAGACAGGCAGGACCATCCCACTGCTATATGGCCAAACAGCTGGACACCAGTTTGTTCCAGAGCTTTTCTCCCAGAGCTATCCCGGTTTTATCAGAAATAACCTTTCCAGACACACCAAGGCCAAACTGGTGGGACATTTGTCACAACGAGGTAGTGCCCAAGGGCTGGACTCACCACAGCCTTCCATGCAAGGTCTGTGCTGGGACAGCCATTCAATGGAGAAACAGCATTTTTTAGGGAAAGCAGAGGGTACAGCTGGAGCCCAGGGCAGGAGGGGGTCCCTGCGGCTGTAGGGGGTCCTTGGCTGGGTCATTCCTGGCTGGAGCATCCTTCCTGGAAGACCGAAAAACAAGAGGAAGGCAGAGAGGGGAACCCAAAGATTGTGAAATAAAATGTGGGCAGGAGTGGGAGAAGAGGACCGAGCGTGACCAACAGCAGAGGAAACAGGACAACGTGACAGGGGAGGAGCTGGAGCTGGACCGAAAAAAAAAAGAAGAAACCTCCTCAGCAACAGGGAGCAGCTCGAGGAAGAGCTCGGCACTAGGGGACACTATCGGACCATGAACTGTAGCATTTGCAGATCAAAAAAGTCCGGTTTCCAGCAAAAAACCCGCCCCACTCCTTTCCCTATTCCAGGCGCTCCTGTCACCGCACCAGGGTGACACTTGGTCCCCTCTGCCCAGCTCCTGTCATGTCTTACAGCCCTTAAAGTGCCACACTTCCTAACTCTGTTCTAATAGGGACAATTCCTGTTTCTCTCCAGGTCCCTGTTCCTGAGCAAACCCTGGGATTTGCTGCCAGGATGGCAGCTTTTGCATCCCAAGCAGGGACAACTGCCCAGCTCTCACCTGGAGCCGAGTTCTGGGAGCCCACGGCGAAGTTGCCTCCTCACCTCTGTGGGCTGGAGCTTTATGGAAAACATCTCCCTGCAGATCCAGCACCTGTCTGGGGGAAAGCCAAGTAGAAAACCTCTTTCTCAGCAGATTTCTCCACACAGGAACACAAAAAAATAATCCTCAACGACTTCCCACCAAGCATCTTCCAGACCTTCTTTGTCTATAAATACACATTTATTGAGGTCCCGGCTGCCCTTTGCGGGGCTGCTCCCCCTCTGCGAGGTCTGCCAAGAGCCACCAGAAGTGGTTTGGCTCCAGCAGGTCCCCAACCAGCAGCTCCAGATGGTGGCCTGAGTCCAGGGAAGTTGGGCCATGCCAAAGGCCAGTCTGGCTGGACCAAATTAGCTCCAAGATGCTGGGCCAGGGAGTCCCCCCAGCATTTCAGCAACTTCTGTGCTGCTCTAAGTGTTTTTATTCCACCACTACAAATTATTATTAAGCAAATATTACACTTTCGTGCTGTGTGCAGATAAAAATTTATTGTAGGGAAGAAGAACCTGCAACAGAGACTTTAAAACACAGGAAACAGTAATTGTTAAAATTTAACTTGCAACATTTTCATTTCATTTTCAGTAATGATTTTTTTTTAATTCTTTCCTATTGCACACAAAAAGCTGCCATTTCTCCTGCCATGACCACGATCTCCTGGTATAATGCTCTGCAACATATATATATACACACACACATATTTAGCTTTACTGTACAGTATTTTAAAATTTGGGAACGGCCATATGATTTCTACATATTCCAAACCAGTTTCCCAACAGGATTTTTATTTACAGTTGCACGATGCCTTCAAAGGCTGGAGACAAAACTTTAATACTCAGTGCTGACCCCTGAAAACAAGTTTTTGCCAAATCTTACACATTTCTTTCCTCAAACACTCAGCAGTTCTGGCTTTGAACGAGGGGCTTTGTCCCCCCACAGGTTTAGGGGGGATTCTGATCCTCCTCTACAGGAGCAGCTTTCAGCCCTCTGCCCCTAAACAGATCCTTGAAATTGCCTTAGAAGTTTCAAATTTTAAAAATTCACATCCACAAATTGTTCAGCAGGTGAATTTGCTTTTTTAGGTGCCTCTTGCTGACCCAGGGCTATGCAGACTGTGGTGTACAGAGTGAATTTTCAGTCTAATTGTCTGTACAGACAATTTCTCCAGCAGATCCCTGTCCCCCAAGCCAAACTCCTTTCACTCACTGTTATTCTTCACCACTAAAACTGTTTTCTTTATTCAAGATAACATCGGGTAACTTCAGAAATACCAAAGCCAAACATATTGGCTGGTCATTTATCAACCACTTTTCCAACTAAGAGCCTTAATCCTACAAGAATTTCTATTTCTCTCTTGATGGGTCCCAGCCGGGCTCTGGAGTGTTACTTTCCTGCGGGATCCACTGGAAAAGTGCAGGAATGTTTCCTTCTGGTCAAGGATTTGAAGTTTTCCTTTACAAAAGGAACAGAGCCCAATGTTTTCTCAGCATCAGCTCTCATCCAGACTCAGATTCTGGATCTCTAGCTCTTCCTAGAACTCTTCCCAAGAGCCTCAGGTTGCCTTTTCTGCAATGTGTGGGCAAGGTGAAGACTCTGGAACAGGATCAAATATTATATAGAGCTTCTTTCAAAAACTATTATTAATTTTTTAAAACCTTGGTTAATGTTGAGAAAGGTGAACCTGCTCCTGCACTGGACTCTGAGCAGCCAGAGCTCCAAATTGACCTAAAACCTCCTGAGGAACTGGAGTGATAACCCAGACCCTGCAGTCCCACAGGACCAGTCACACTGAAATAAGTTTCCTTATTATCCTTATTCCAAGTTATCCCACTCAGTAAGACACTGCAATTTGAAAACAAGGTTTTTCTAGGAATTCAGGAAATCCTGGCAAATCTGCTGCCGGGACTGGGAGAGGGGCCCATCCCGATCTGCAGACCCGGGTACCAACCCTGCGAGTCTCACACACACCGTGATCATGAGAACCAAGATCCCAGGCAGAGGCAGCTGGAGCAGGGCTGGAATTATCCCAGGCTCTGCTGTATAAATAATTTAGCGGCTGTTTGAAGATTCAGTGAAAACTCTGCCCTGGTTGTTTGTCAGGAGCTCCCCCAGCGCCACGAACAGCAAACTGTGTTTACATTTCCCACTGGCGCAGAGAATTAACGCTCTGGGCAGAGCTGTGAAATGAAGCAAATACAGGCTTGGAAGAGTTTGTCAGCAGATCAACACCGTTCTGGTGGTGGTTTCTCTGTCCTACATGGCTGTGGATGTCCCAGCAGTGCTCCTGGGGAAGGGCCTCTATCACCAAGCCATGAACTGGCCACAGTCATTATGACGTATTTAATTACACCAAAGGCTTGCATGTCCCCATGAGGTCCCCTGGAAGCGTTCTGAGATCTCCAATGCCCTGAGGCACCTTTTAGGGGAAGGTGTAACCTCCTCACGAAGAGGCCACAGCTTCCCTTCCATTCTCCCTTTGGCTTTCTCCGAAGGGTTCATCGTCCTTCTCTTTCACGGAGAGCTTTTTCCTGAAGGCTTGCGATAAGCTGGAGGAGGAGCCCTTCCTCAGCGTGGTCAGCCTCTTCCTGAAGTTGCCGCCCGAGAAGAAGTAGAGCAGCGGGTCGAAGCAGCAGTTGGCGGCGGCCAAGGGCAGCGTCACCACCACGGCTTTCTGCAGGAAGACGGCGTCCTGGCAGCCGGCCCTCGGCAGCCGCAGCGCGTGCAGGTGCACCGTGCGCAGCACGTGGTACGGCGTGAAGCTCACCAGGAACGTGGCCGTCACGATGGCGATCATCCACACCGCCTTCCTGCGGTTCGCCTGGTTCTTCTGCATGGAGTTCCTCAGCAGGGTCCGGATGATCATGGCGTAGCAGACGGTTATGACGACGAAGGGCAAAACGAAGCCCACGAACAGGGCGATGAAATCCAGGATCACCACCAGGTTTGTCTTGTGGGAGTTCTCCGGGGGCTCGAAGCACTTGGTCTTGTTGTCGTGCCGGTACGTCCCGTTGCGCAGGAAGGGCGCGCTCGTCAGCGTGACGAAGATCCAGATGCCGACGCAGACGAACTTGGCCTTCCTCTCGGTCACCAGGTTGATGTTGCGGACCGGGAAGACGATGGCGATGCAGCGGAAGAAGCTCATGGCGGTCATGAAGAAGATGCTGCAGTAGAGGTTGACGTAGAGCGCGTAGGACGCGACCCTGCACAGGAGGTCCCCGAAGAACCAGTTGCCCTTGTGCACGTAGTAGACGACGCGCAGGGGCAGGGTGGACACGCACAGGAAGTCGGACACGGCGAGGTTGAGCAGGTACACCTGGAAGGCCGTTTTCTGGCGGTACGTGCGGATCAGCACGTACAGCACGACGCCGTTGCCCACGAAGCCCATGATGCTGATCATGGAGTAGAGCGAGGAGTAGACGCGGTTGCGGAAGTCGTCGATGGAGTGGTGGCACGACAGGTTATCGAACAGCGCCATAGCAGTGCTGAGCTGGGGCACCCGTGCCACCTGGTGACCGCTGTCAGGCCTGAGGGTGGAAGCTCAAGTGAGATCACAGAATCCCAGAGCATGCTGAGTTGGGAGGGACCCACAAAGACCATCCAGTTCAATCCTCAGCCCTGCTCAGGACCATACCCAGGAGTCATTTTCTGTGCCCCAGAGGATCATCCAAACCCTCCTGGAGCTCTGGCAGCCTTGGGGCTGTGCCCACTGCCCTGGGGAGCC
>JAWMRA010000146.1:5756175-5792019 GCA_035584735.1 Pseudotriccus pelzelni | reverse complement strand
AAGCCCCGTCCAACCTGGCCTTGGACACTTCCAGGGATGGGGCAGCCACAGCTTCTCTGGGCAACTTGTGCCAGGGCTTCCCCACCCTCACAGGGAAGAATTTCTTCCCAATATCCCATCTAACCCTGCCCTCTGGCAGTGGAAAGCCATTCCCCTCTTCCTGCCAGTCCAAAACCTTGTCCCAAGTCCCTCTCCAGCTCTCCTGGAGCCCCTTTAGGCACTGGAAGGGGCTCTCAGGTGTCCCTGGAGCTTTCTCAGCACCTCTCTCAGCCGGTCTCCGGAGCTGAGGGGCTCCAGCCCTGGGAGCATCTCCGTGTCCACCAGTACAGCATCCTAAATTTAGTAACGCCATCACAAAGCACAACCCCAAAGCAGCTGCTCTCGTTTGTTCCAAGCGCAGAATTGAGGCATCGCCATCCCAAGGAACTGAATTCCCGTTAGGGAAAGGGGGGGACAGGAACGCCCCCAAACACCAAACGCCCCTCGCAACCACCAGCTCCCCCCTGCGCGGGCACGGAGGGCAGCCCGGAGCGATAATCGCAACCTGCGGACGCTAATTAACGCCGCAGCTCATTAACGGACACGGCGCTCACCCCGCTCCCCGCAGCCGGGACACCGCAGAACCGGGGGACACCAGGGGCAAAGCATCTCCCCCCACCCGCGGGCACCCCCGGCCCCCGCACGGATCTTACCGGGGCGCAGCGGGCGCGGATCTGCCCACGCCGCATCCCCGACGCCCTTAAACCGGGCGCGGCCGCCCGTCCCGCCCCAAAACCCGCCCCAAAACCGCCCCGCGGTCCCACCCAGACCCCGATCATTTCAGCTTTTCCGTGGAGTTTCCACCCGCCTAGAAACAGCATTTTAAAGCATCCCTGCGGTGCTCACAGCCCTGAGCCCGCTGTGAATTAACGGGGTCCCCTCACAGTTTATATTCTGTTAGGAGTTTACCACTGCTCGTAACCGGCGGTGAGTTCACCTCTGTATCTGCTAACACAGCTGTTTTCAGATTTTTTTTTTAAGCGTTTTTTATGGTATTCTCATCAGAGGGAAAATACAGAATTGCCACTAATTCAGTGCTCCATCCTTCCAGCATCCCAAAATACACTATATATATATATATATTTTTTTTTTTTTCCTGAAGAGCTGTGGCTTTGAAAGAAGCCTGCCCCAGAGGAAGTGTCAATTTGCTCAGTTTTGAATATTTTAAGTATGGGCTGTCCTGCTCTGAATTTTCAATGAACTATACTGGATTTCTCTTGAGGATGTATAATATGCTGTTTCTACCTTATGCTAAAAAGGAATTAATGTTTTGAAGAGTTTCAAGGATGGAGTCCCCAAGACTGGGCAACTCATCACACCTCCTGCAACCTCCTACCCTGGGAGGTCCTTCTGTAGCTTGCTTTACTTGTGGTGCACATTCTGCTTTTACCCCACTCTGCCATTCCTTCTGCTTTTTCTGGTACCTTCTTTTGGCCATTCCTTCTGCTTTTTGCTACTGTTTTGTTATTCCTTCTCCTTTTCTTTTTTTTGCTGTTCCTTTTTCTTTTCCGCCCTGGATCTCAAGAACAGGAAGATTTCTGGTTGCAGGCTGAGGCTGGTGTGAGATTGAGGAGGCGGCTGCTGCTCCAGAGGTGCTGCAAGAGCAGCCAGAGTTTTGGTGTGGGAAGGATTTCCACACTGGACTCCAAAGAGGAGCTCGAACTGCAGCTCTGGGGTGGCCAAGGGGACATGTGGTACCTGCTGGGGGCCAGGTATGATATTTAGGGGCAGGACTGGGCTCCTCACTGAACACACCAACACCTGAGGAGCTGGATGAAGCCTCCTGTCCTCTGGGATGAGTGCCTGGATCCTGATACCTCCACACACCATGGGCACCTCAGCACTCCAGGGAAGCGCTGGATCCACAGCCCCAAAGAGAGGACAAAGCAGACCTTGGCTGTGGGGTGACTGTCCCCAGGGCCTCTGCTCCCCCACTTTGGGCACAGAAAGACCTTCAGGCCACTCAGTGCTGAGGCTTCAGGGAAGGGCCGTCAATGTGTGTCCCTCACACACCACACCAGGTCACCTCCCCCTTCTCCTTCCCCGCCTGCTTCGTTAAAGCCTCCCTGCAAGGCAGAGCCCGGCTGAGCTGACCTGTCCCAGACACTGAGCACTCGTGGGCTCTGGGAGACGTTGCAGGGTGGGTTAGACAAGGAATGGGCAGAGGGCAGTGGAAGGAGTGGAGGAGGTGGCCACAAGAACATGCCAGGAGTGGACAAGGGAGATACCCAGGGGTGGGCAAGGGAAGAGGAGGACTTCTAAAATGATCCATTCCCAGAGAAGTGGGGGTGAAGAAGAACCCCATAAATTGGTTCCCGTAAGATCTAGTAAGAGCAGTTCGATGCTCAGGCTGGAGCTCAGTCTGACTCCCTTTCCACAGAACAAGGGGGTGAGGCAATAATAAGGGATACAGGCTTTGGAAATCTGTCTGGGACCATCCAAATCTGGAAGAAACCTGCCCATGGTTTAGGGTTAAGGGTTACATTGCCACTTAGCACTGACTGACCCTCCATTGCCTTCTCCTGGATCCCAAATTTCTGCAGTTTCATCAGACTCCAAGATGCTGAGCCCTTCGTCGACTATCATAAATGTCATCGATTCAGCTCTCTGGGCTGGTGATTTCTTTACTGCAGGGCTTCCAGACAACTCCCTAAAAGCCTAAATAGTTTGCAGACTGGGTGGAAAAGCTCTTCAGCCTTGGCAAGTCCTTTCACGCTGGCTATTGAAGAAGCTGAAAGCGGAGATGGTGTTTCATGGTGAAACAAATATTTTCTTGTTAACATGTTGCATTTTCCTTCCTCTCCCGGGACTTCCTAAAATAGTTTCTCTTTGAATCTGGTGTGCAGAGGGCAGGATCTCAACTTCAAACTTGCTCCCGGTTAATTACAGTAGGGTGGACCGTGTGACCCTGATGGCAATGTCATCCAGCGGATTTCCACAGAAAAACGGGACCCTGGTGATGCCTGAAATCAGTTATGGAGATCTGGCATGGCTCTGTCTGCCCTGATCCAGCTGGACTTGATCCAGCCCCACTTCAAAAGCTGCAGTCCCAGTGCTCTGCTGAGGGAGAGCTCATCAACCCAGGCACATCCTTCCCTGGAGGGGGATGGAATAACACACAGCAGGAAAGCAGGAGGGAAAAAGTAAAGGAGGAAAGGGGCATGGAAAGCTTCAGGTGGGGGATAATGCACTTCCACTGCAAGGGGTTGGGAGATTTGGAGGGAAAGGGGAGGTTTGGAGATGTCAGCCCAGTGTGAGTGGAGATGAAGTGTTTCTACGCAAGGATTTCCGTGCCCAGTGCCTGACAGCCACAGTCGTTCTGAAACAGGTGGGTTTTGCCCTGTGCCTGGGAGGGAAGTGTTAAGTTAAAGCCATCCCTTCCTGAGCAGGTGTGAGCCCAGAGCCACCCTGAGGAGCTGAGTCAGTGTTTGGGTGACAAAAACCACACTGCAAATGTGCTGGGGGCAGCTGCTGTCATAGGTCTCCCTCCTCCTTTGCTTCCCCTTATTTGGAGAAGTAATTTCTGCGTCTTGCAAAGGGTGTGGAAACCCTTGTCTGCTCTGATCTCTCACTACCTCAGCTTCTGCAAGGGCCCCTTCCCCCAGTGGGACCCGTTTCTCCAGGGACCACCTCTCGTTGTCACCCAGACTTGTCCCTGGTTGTTCCCTGGACCCAGCACAGAGATTTGGTGTCACACTTCCAGCACTGGCCCCATCTCAGCTTGGTTTTGAGGGGTTGATATTAATGAGTGAGCCAGACTGGCAGTTGTGAGAACCTGCTCCATCCCAAGCTGTGAGGCCAAAGCTCCCCATTCCCCTGATTTCTGTGGGAGAACAGGGCTGGGGAGCTTCCTGGGAAGGAAACCTAAGCCCTGGTCCCTCACACTGTGGAGCTGTTGGTTATATCCTACTGCAAATCCAACCTTTTTAACCAGCTGCTGTGGAAAGAGGACCCCAGAGAAGGTGGGTGAGATGGTTGGACACCTTCAGTGCTGTCTCTAGTCAGCATATTTTAGAATAGAACACTTGCTCTTCTGAGATGAATGAAATAAGTTCTGCCAGGAAGGACCGCAAGGACAGAGCTCAGCAGTCCCATCCTTGGCAGCCCAAATATTTGGAGAATTTCACTGTTGTAAGCACTGATCTCTCTCCACAAAAGGAGGTGGGGATGGGGATGGCTGGTTAATGTGGGGAAGGACAGAAGGTATCAGCCAGGGACAAGGTGGTTTCTGTTTCTCTGACAGTGTTCACGTGGTTTCCACTCAAAATGCAAACCCAGCAGAGAGAGTTTGTGCTGCCTTTTCTGGGAAGTGGAGCTGGGCCTGTGCCCTGTGACAGAGGCACCAGCACAGCCCAGAGCTGCCCACGCTGCCAAAGCGCTTTGTGGTGTTCCTGCAGTTCCCTCTGCCCAGGACTGAGCCACACCTGGGTTTGGAGGGGTCTTTGGGACAGGGAGCAGGCATTTCGTGCTCTTCCACCAGAGAAAATTTCTGGAAAAAGGGCCTTTAGGGACCCTCAACCCTTCTCCAGTCCTTTCACCTCGTGCAAAGCCAAAGGACGTTTCGCTCAAAGGATGATTCGTGAGGCCAAAACCCCAAAACGCCTCGTGCTGTGGTTTGGGTGGTGAAAGAGCTCGGCAAGCTGTGAGAACCAGCCCGTGGGCACTCAGCTCCTCACACTCCACACCCTGAACACGGGTTTGTAAAAGAGAAGGTCTGAGGTTTTACCTTTCCGGACGCTTTATGGGACTGGCTTCACCCGATCCTGAACACCTCCAGGTCTCACAGGGTTGGGTCAGCACCCCAAGTCCATTATGTGGTCAACCACCTTCGACAAGAGAACAGGTGAAGTCCTTAGAACTGCTGAGCTGGGCTCTTTTACGGTTCCAGGGTGCCAGCCAGTCAGAAAGAGCAGAGCCAGGCTGGCAGGAGATGCTGCCCTGATAGAGCCAGTGCTGCTTCCCCTTCCTGTTTTGCACGAGGGCTGCAGCAGATGGGGAGATACGGCTGGGGCTGAGCTGTGTCTTCATCATTTCACAAGTCACCCCACAGAGACACCAGCCAAGAAACATCCAGCATTGCCCTCAGATTGTCAGGCAAAGGCAGCCTGAAAACATTTTCCTATCCTGGAGGTTCATTTATCAGGAGTTGGGAAATTCTATTAATTCTCTTGGCTTTTTTTTTTTTTTTTTAAAATGCCAATCTCTCCAAATTACTCTACTATCCTAGAATGGGACAGGCCTAAGGAGCATTTATTGGCCCTCAGACTGGAACTGTGTGTGAGGGTCTTTGCAGGTCGCCAGGGACTTTAACCTTCACAACCAGGTTACTGGGAGCCTTTCCCACCCACAAAAGCAGCATTTTAATTCTCTGACATTGAAGTTTTAATGGCAGAGTTTTCTCATCATGTAAACAATCAGAGTTCTTTTTCCCTGGAAGATGAGAATACAAACTCACCCCTGGAAATCTTGACATTACACAGCAAAACATTCCTCATGGGGAAGTTCTGCCTTAATCTTCTTCCAGAAAGTAAACTAAGAAGCCAGAAATAGTATGTGCAAGTTGGCATTCTCTTTCAGGAAAGGGATTGGGATAAACATCATGAAAACATGTGAATTTTTTGCATCAATATTATTTCAGGGCTTGTATCACTTGGAAATTTGTTAAAATCTCTGCTGAATGGGAAATTCGTGTACATTAATGAACCAGAATTATCAAGGTTGGAAAAGACCTCGAAGATGTCCAAGTGTCACTGGTGAATCTCCCCATTGGTAGTGGAGACATTTTACAGCTGATGAACCTGTACTTATCCAGTGCATGATTTGATACAGAGCTGCTGGTTGGGATGGCCAGATAATTATCTGGACACAACATACGTCCAGTAAATCAGCATAGGACACCAGAAACCATGTTCACCAGCTCCTATTTGAACAGGACCTGCCAGCTGGCTCCCTGCAGAGGCTTTTCTTGGGAATCATCCATCAGGATACAAATCCTGCCCTTCAGCAGAACAGCTCCATGTTTGCTGTTCAGATACAGCCACGTGGAAACCAGACCCACACTGCCCTTAAAGTTAGGAAGAAATACCAGGTCTGCTAAAACCTGCAAAATTAATCTTGGCTGATCAAACATACGTGGCCATGGGATTAACCCTTAAATTGATTCAGTTTTATCAAGGTTGTACCTCTGCTCATCTGTTCACTCTCAGTTTTTCCCCTAAAAAGACATGAGGAACACAAGGGCATGACTTCCCAGGACACCTTGGAGAAAGACAAGGCAGGATCGAAAGCGTGACAGTGGTTGGACATCCACCTCCACACCAGTGCAGAGGGCTCTTCAGCCCAGGGAAATGCCGGGGGAGCCGATGCCAACCCAAACAATCAGCTTTGAATCAGAATAAACTGGAGCACACAGTCACAACAGCACTCTGCTCCCTCTAACAACTATCAAGGGGGTGCAGTTGCAGCTGGAGAAATTAAGACACTGAGAATTGAACTGAAGACAATGAGAACTGAACCACAGACAACAAAAACTGAGACACCCAGTGCAAGAATGGCAGATACAGCCTGTCAGATATGCAAAGTGATTTGATTAAAGACACCAGAGGAAATAGTATTAGAAATTTCCTGTTCTTTCAGCGTTCAAGGTATCATCTTGGCTGGTTTTTCTATCTTCTTGTTGATTTAAAAGGTAATAAGCACAGAGAAACCCCCTGATAAGCAATGAGATACTCCCCCAGGCTCTTTGTTCCAGTGTGAGTTCAGATAAGGGGACTCACGTACCAGGAGCCTGTGACAAGATGCTCCCACAGCTACTGGTGCCACCCCCAGCCCTTCTGAGCCTCTGCAGATGGTGGCAGATACCGCCAGGGAGTTTTATGAAACAGAAGTTTTGGTTTTAATAGTTCCAACCTCTCATTTCCTGAATGGCAGGGGTGGATCTGCCTGAAAATAATCCACATTCTCAGTCAGAGGCAGGAGCTGTGGGGCCTACGGCTTCACACTGAGCTGGTTTGAGCCCATCCAGTTGTTATCCACTACTTCCAGTCTTCCCAAAACTCTGTCCCATCCTTTCTGCTTGGATTTAATTACATGTGGTCCCAGTCTCCAGATGAAGTGGCTGGTCTGGGCCAACTATCAGCTCCTTATCAGCACCCAAAATGCCTCTCCTGAGCTGTGAATCAGCCCTTCAATTGTGTAACTGGCTGCTCTTATCTGATATTCTGAGAAGTTGGTGCTTTTTTAGGGGTTGGGGTTTTTTTTATACTCAATGAAGAAGAATTTGACTATTTTTTTTCTGTCATAACTCAACGGCTCTGTGCAGACCAGGCACACAAAGTGCCATAAACAGGCTTTAGGATGGAATAGTCACCTGGATTGGGGAAGGAAAAGGGAGCAGCTAAGGGAGCTTTTTTCCTAAAGAAAGATGAGATTAAATCACACCAAAGATCATCTCCCTTGTGATCCCTGGTGTCTCAAAGGCAGTGGTACTACATGAGCTGGTGGGGGCTGTCCTTGGCCAGGCACTGTCCAGAGATCAGTGGAGCCTCTGCAAAACTGGGATGGGATTCTGTTGGAATTACTGGCTTTTTAGTCTCTTCCAGTAAATGAACGACATTTCAGTCTCTTCCAAGAGATTTTAAGCGCCAAGAAGCAGTGAGCTGAGAGACTGCTGGAACTACCACCCAGTAAAGTTCATCACCCATTGCCAAACAACATCTTAAACCCCTTATTGTGCTGCTTCTCATCCATCATCCTGCTAGGTAGAGGGATGCAGGTCCCTTCAGTCAGTGCCGCAGGTGGACACAGGTCTTTCTCCAACTTCTTACGAGCTGCCTGGAGTCATTTTTTTGGGGTTTTGTTTCAAATTTGCCACACTTGGGAGCACATGGATATGTAAAGCATCCCAGCACAGCTCCATCTGTTTAGTCTGTGGCTCTTGTGCACCAAACCCCAGCTGGCTTTGCAAGGTCGGGCTCAGGAGTGACTCCTGACCTTGGACTGACACCACAACCTTCTTGGGAGAACACCAACCCCTTCTTGGGAGAATTCAGATCTCTGTGCAAACATCTGCACGTATCTGAAGATCAAACTACACCATAAAAATTGGCCTTTTTTGGCCATCTGAGGACTTCTGAGGCAAACCAGTGACACTAGTGTTTAAATTCCAGGCTGACACAGACGAGAGGCTGATGTTAAAGGTTGTTTTTCAGATATTGTGCTTAGTCTGCCCAGCTTCTCCCTGCCTGGCAGCTCCATAGCTGCTCTTCCAGCTTTCCTCATGTGCCCCAAAGCCTCCTGCAAGTACTGGAGGGTGGCTGTGAGCCATGTGCTCTGTACCTGCCTGTCCCCAGGGAGGGCAGCAGACCTGCCTGCTCAGAGGCCACATCTGCAGAACATGGAGCATTTTGTGCCCAGCCCTAACAACTGGTTTCTGCATCGTCTTCTCTTTTATCCATCCACAGTCAAGTCCTCCCATTGCTCAAAAAAATCAAATTTCAGCCTCTCATTTCCACCTTTACAGAATTAGAACAGAATTATAAAAGCATCAGGCAGATGTTTTCCCCACTCTCAGCCTTTTCCTGAAGGAACCACAAGCCATTAGTCCAGCTGAAGTCTTGGCTCCCCTCATTATTTATTTAGTTGTGCTTTAGTGCATTATTCCTTCTATCCTGTGTTTTCCTTCTGATTTTTCCCACAATGCTTTTTCCCAAGCCCCAGCAGGACTCCATGGAACAGGATCATCCTTGTTTATCCTTTATTTTTGTTTTGCAGAGATTTGGGAAGGAGTAGCCGTTCCAGCAAATCCAGAGGGCTATGTCAGGACAGAGTCAGTTCAAGGACCTGCCTCATCCCTGCCATGGACCACTCCCAATCCTCCTGCACCTCCACAACCACACAAACCACCCCAGGAGCAGCAGGGGTGTCCTACATCCTATTTTACACACCCCACAGCTCTCTTCAAAAGAGAGGAAAAGGCAAAGCCCAATAAAGCCACGGGAAGCTGGGAATCCCTCAGCTTTCTCTGTGCAGTTGTGGTGACAGCCGTGGTCACACCAGCCTGGGGTGGTGGGGGCACAGGTGACAACACCTGCACTTTCAGCTGCCACCACCTGCACTTTCAGCTGCCACTCAAAGCCAGTTGCTCCTGATAAACACTGGAGTGGCCCCGAAACCCCCAACAGACTTGTGGCAATGCCCCCAGTTGTTTCTCCTCTGACCCCCAGACCCTCTCCAGACCTTTTATCCTCTCAGCTCCAGCAGAGTTTGTGACCTGCCAAGTGCTAAACCCCAGAAATCCTGGCACCAACTTCCCCTGCTCTTAAGAGCTGAATTTCTGTGAGCAGCACCCAACATTTTCCTCTCTCTTTCCCTGGATCACAAGAGCTTCAGCTGTCCCAGGGGGTACAGAGCTCTCTTCCACTCCCAGCAACACCCTCTCTCAAGCAAATTGCCCCAAACTCTGTTTTTCCATAAAAAACCCAAGTCCTAATTGATCTTTACAGTGAATTGAGGATTTTCATGAGAACCAAACCACTGAGTCTCTCCCGATACCTTTCATGGGGACAATAAAGAGGAACCTCAGCAGACGGGTTGGGTTCTCCCGGTCCTGGCTCATTCCCAACCTTTGGAGCCCGTTGGCACAGGGAGCTGGTCAAGGCCATGTAACCACTGCCTGTAACCTCTGTGCCCACCCCACCACGGTACCAGCTGACACAGGCCCTCCAGAAAGGATGTGGTTTAAGAGTAATTCCTTGTCAACCAGAAACAAACGTTTCATGTTAATTTTCTTGGTGGTTCTACAAAATAGGGGGGTTCAGTGGGCAAAGCATCAAGGGTGAGACCTGGGGAGCTGCCTGGCTGGACACAGCTTGGGGATGAAGCTCACAGAAGGGCTTTGCAATATTTGAATTGTGATTCAATGGATATTTTAATTACAATTTTATCCAAAATTAAACTTTTGAAAGCTAAAGTAGTGCAGTAGCAACGTGCAAAAAGAAGGAGAGACAGGACAACAGGAGAGAGGAAGCAAAGCATGAGGTGAAAAAGCAAATGTGGAAAGGGAAAGGCTGGAGGAGACACGGGAAAGGTGTCAATGCACTCACCTCTCACTCCTTGCTTGGTCCCTCGTGCAGGATGGTGCTCACAGGAGAAGGGAGGATTTCCAGCAGGTCCCGCAGCCACTGAATGGGTGAGACCAGATGGACCAGGGCAGTTCCAGAACAGGAGTCAGGAAATGGGGATCAGCTGTGCTGGAGCCCTGCAGGATGATGTGCAGGATCCTCATCCTTCAGAGCAAGGTATGAAGGGAGATGGGGACTGAAGGCAGGACAGGGGTCAGGGGGTTCTCCCTGGAGACCTGAGCTGAGGCTGTGCTGGAGAGGCACATTTTGGCCAGGACTAACTGATGTACGAACAGCTCCATCCCTCCCCTTCACTGAATCCCAACTGATCCGGTCAAACCCGCTTTTCTCCTCTTCCAAAGTGACCTTCTCAAGTTCAGCTGAGCCAATACTAACAATCCCTTCCCATCCTGCCCTCCAAGGACACCCCCAGCACCCCTCCCTGACCAAGGGAACTGCATAAACCTGTGACTGCTCACCAGGAGCTGCTGTGTGACCTTTCAGGGCTGGGTTCAACCTGAAAGGCCAAGGTGCTTCCCAGGTGGCCGCGGGTTCAACCTGCCCAGGCTCAGTTCCACTACTGACCATCCAAAACGTGGAATGAGAGCACAGAGAAGCCTTGGCAATATTTACTCAATCTCTCCACAAACAGGTCCAAATGACCCCCTCAGGACAACCCTGTTTCCGAGCGGATTTCCCCGGGTTGGCACTGAGGCTGCTCAGGTCTCCTCAGGTTTGGCAATGGTGCAGTTTAGGTCTCTCCCTTAATTAGCTGATTTTTTATGGAAGTCATTTTTATCTCTGCGGTCTCACTAGGAAATGATTTGTCAGATGTCCAAGTCAAACACATTCCCTAGTACGGGAATTGCAGGAGTAGCACAGAATTCGTTTCCTCCTTCCGTTCTTTCAGGCAACAACAACACCCGGAAAGAGCTCCTGAGATTGTTTGCTAAGGAAATAATAAATCTTTCTGTCTGTCAGGTAACTTCAGCGGAAAGTAACCAGTGTCAATCTTCAGAGAGAAGATTTCTGGAAAACACTGGAGGCAGGACCAGCAATTCCTTGTGCACTCGTCTCAGCTCATGATGGATGAGGGGTTGCTTTCTGTGATGACTGCAAATAATGATGCTCTGGATGGGAATGGATCATGGCATCAGAGCTGGTGCCAGTGGTTTGGGATTTCCAGCTTGGCTCCGACGCACAGGCTTCATCTGCTCAAATCCTGCCACACTTCAGCCTTGCCTCCACTCACCTCCTGAACTCCCAAATACTCCCTTGTGCCTCTCCAATGACTCCACATTTACCTCCCACCACTGTAACGAGCTTTTGATCTGCTTTCACTGGCCACAAAGGAGCAAAGGCCGGAGAATACTCTGCTCCAGGGACATCTGCATTTGATGAGATATGGGACAACATTACTTCTACTTTTGCTGTACTTCTACTTCTGGGCTGGTCCCTCACTGTGGAAATGGCCCTGGCACCAGGCCCTGGTTTAACTCCAGCCCCACACGGCCTCTGGATTCATCCTGGTGGGATGGGGAAGAGAACTGGGAAGGTCAAAGTGAGAAAACTGTGGATTGAGATGAACACTGCAAGTGTGTGGCTCCCTGCTGTGGGTCCATGAGGACGGACAGTGGCGGAGACAGTCCAGCCAGGAGCATGGTGAGCTCATGTGGGTGAGAAGGTTCAGCAGAACGCTGAGGAAGTCTGTGGCTTCCAGGGAAATTCCTGCCATGCTCGTCCCTGGAGATGAACGGAACAGTGGAATGCTGTGACTCAAAGGAAAGCACGTCCCCAGAACGTAACTGAGCCCAGACTGAGCTGACCATGGAACTGTGGCTGTTGGGAACCCAAGCATGAATGAGAGACGGAGGTAAAACCACAGCATGAACAGAAATGAAAGGGCACAAAGGTGTGTTCGTGGCACAGCACAGAGAGAAACCCCCACCAAGAAGGGCTTTGAGCAGGCAAGGGCAGAGCTCTGCAGGGCCAGAGCCCCACAGGTCTGACCTGCACTGGGGGTGCTCAGCCTTTCACACACTATCCCTTTAGATTTGTCAGCTGAGAATTTCCAAACTCATTCAAGATGCTCCCAAAGCCACGGACAGCTGTGGGGATTTTCCTCTTCAGCTCCTTAGGCCTGGCTGAAGGACACATCCCAAAGTGATGTGACCATGATAATTTCCACTCTGAGAATGTGAATCAGCAAAGGGGGAAGCCAGAACACACTGAGATTTGCATTAATCTTCTTGCACCCAGCTCTTCCCCCCCCCAGTTTTATGAATCACCACCATCTCCTTATGCATTTTATCTTGGTAGATTTGATACCTTAGCCAAACGGGATTGTGCCATGAACATGTTCCCTGTCTCCCTGTAAGGAAACCTTTCCTGCCAGCTATGCAAAGTGGGCTGATGAAATCCTGGAAACCTGTTTTATCACTGGAATTATTGTCCACAAGGAATAAACATTGCCTCAGTAGTGCTCTGTCTCAGCATTTGCCCTCATTAAAAGGTAATTTCCTTTTCTGTAGCGGAAAAGGAGAAGAAATGCAATCAAACAAGTGAGGTGATTATTTCCTTGGCTGGTGAGCTTTTTGGAAAGGTGGAAAGAGGAAACTTGTGTTTTTGAGAGAGCTGTGAAATACACCCAGGTCAACATCTGGGGGGAGATCTGACAGTAACTGCTCTGGTTTCTCAAGCAACCTAAGAGAAAAATAAAACGACGTCAAGACACGAGGAGGGCAGCACAGGCTGTCCATCCCAGAGCCATAAATCAGCCCAGGGTCAGGGTGGGATGGCACCACTTCAGGACAGAGAAATGCTTGACCGCCAAGGAACAGGAGTTAGGACCTGTTTTGTTGGACCAAGCTGCAGAGTTATTTGCAAAGAACATTGTCTTCCCTCAGTTTCCTCGAAATCTTCAAGCGTGTTCAGGAAACTTCCTCAAAATGCAAGACATTCATATGATGTTGTTTCTCTGGGCCCAGAGAGAGCTGTGGCTGCCCCATCCCTGGAAGTGTCCAAGGCCGGGTTGGACGGGGCTTGGAGCAACCTGGGCTGGTGGAAGGTGTCCCTTGGAAGGTGGAACAAGGTGAGTTTTAAGGTCCCTCCTCACCCAAACCATTCTATGAGACGGCAAGAGAAGAGTGACCCTCAGGGGTCAAAAGTGGAGTATTTTGGACAGAAGAAAACCGAAATTTTCTTACCTGTGGCTGAATTCTAATTAAACTCTGTTGTATTTCACCTGCTGAGGAGAAAGAAAGAGGAATCCTCAGCTGAAAAGGGCACTGTAACCACTGCAGAGGGCCGGCCAAAGCCTTCAAACAAAGGTGCAGCCCAAAATAAACAGGTTATGGAAAAATCCTGGAAACCACTTCACACCCAAGAGAAGCCAATTGCGAAAGGTGTGCTTGTGTTACAGGAGACACGGAGGGTTCAAAGAGGGCCCCTGGGGAGTGTCGACCAATGTTAATCTTTACCAAGGGAAGATTAACTGCAGGAACTGAGAAGGATTTACCCGCCTTGCCATGGCCGGTCCCGACTCTCTGCCAGGCACAGCCAGGTCCAGACCCCCCTTCTCACCCTCCCAGCTGCCCAGACAAAGGGGTTTGCTGCAGTTCTCACAGTCTGGGGAAGCGTTCTGGTGAAACGGGTGGTGCCCCGGGCTCCTCTTATCTCTCCGCAGTCGTTGTGAAATGCGGAACTGCTGGGAAAGCGGGGACAGCGCTTGCAGGGCTGGTGCCTTTGCGGCCGAGGCTTCTGCTGTATCATCACGGCGGGCAAGGAGAAACAAGCAAGTGTAACAGGAGCTGTGAAATGCAACAGAGGCTGTAAAATATGATAAAACACAGAACTGCTCCGGAGAGTCTCGGGCAAAAGCTCACTCATTAAAATCAAATTTACGAGTGAATATTTATACACTTAAATCAAAGCACAAATCGTATTAACCACCAGCCAGCCCAATCCCCAGTTCCAGGGGCTTTGGCTTTGGCAGATGTTCTCCACAGAGCCCCTGTGCACACCCAGGGTTGCCATCGTGCTCTGGGCAGGGAGGGGAACACTGGGTGCCTTCCCCCAGGTGGGAACAGGAGGGACAGAGCTGTGCAGCACCTGGAATTTCAGCACCTTTATCTTCTTACAGCTCTTCATCCCTTCGAGAAGCGATGAGGGGAATGGTAGGACTGGTGTTGGACAGGCAGCAAATCCTCCCTGTTGATCAGAAACCATCACAGCCTTTAGTTCCCTGTTTTCATGTCCTGGCTGCAGCAGAAGATCCACATCTAGGATGGAGCTGGGAGCTGTGGTAGGAGTTAATGTGGCTGTGGATGTGTCCCATGGTGCCTGTGGGATGTTCCTCCACTCTTCATTGAAAGCTCATGCAGAGACTCCCCAAAACACAGATGCACTTGGCTTCCATCCAGCATCTCACCTGGAGAACCACCAGCAGCGTCAGAGCAGCGTCACCACTGTCCAGCCTGGGTCTCCCAGGGAACACCGACACAAACAATCCCAGGAGAGCCCAGTCCAGCTTTTCGTGCCAGGGAACATCCTTCCTTTGCTCAGAATAAGTTTTTTACTCATGGATAACCCGTGCCGGCTCAGCCAGACGAGCGCAGGATTGCACCCTGTAATCTGCTCCAGCCCCAGCCTGGTTCCGAGGAAGTGTCTGGGACTCCCCTTCCACGCAGGGCATCAGTTTTTCCAGACTGAAAGTTAATGGCTGCCACGATCCCAGTGAGTAATCCTTGTGAAACCAGCGCCGGGGAAGTTGCCCAGCAAAACAAATTCTGTCACCGTGGTTCCGTGCTCTGACGTGGTGCTTGAACGTGCAGCACTATATATAAAACCCAGGAAACTATCCAAGGGAAGCGGCACATTTCAGCTCTGCTGCAGCCCAGACACAGGCACAGGGATGCAGAAAACTATTCCTGGCTGCTTCTTCCAGCAAATGTAAGTATTTTTCCTTTTAAACTAACTAGTAGCACTCCATTACAGCCAGGATATTCCATGGGAATTTGTGTTCCCAGCTTTTTTCTCCTCTTCTATATATTCTTTGACACCATTCCAAGAGGAATTTTGAAAGGAAGTATTTGTTTAAGAGTGGGAGGTGGTTTGCTGTCAGATTACAGCAACAGAAGTTACTATTAATTGGAAGCTGGGAAGCGTGTCAGGAGAGAGGTTTCTGTGGAGGTAAAACCTGTGCCGCTGAAAACGCATCCTGTTGGATCAGGAAACGTCCCGCAAGCTTGAACTGAGGTTCCATCCTCCCAAAAATCTGTCCAAGTGTCACTGTCCATGTACTGGGATCCACAGACAGCAGGAGGCTTTGAAAACTGTAAAGAAACAGATGAATTGGCTCAGGTTTCCTCCTTCATCGACTCTGGAAGCAGCCGCCCATTCCTGTTCCCAGCTGGCCCCATCCCAGGCATGATCCCACCTGCCCAGGTGAAGGCAGAGGGGAGGGGCTGCTGGTGGGGAGCATCTTCTCCCCCTGCCCCAGGCCCCTGGTGGGCTGGCAGGATTTCCCAGCTGTGGGTTGGCTGGGGGTGGGTTATTGGCAGTGGGACTCAGGGGGGGCCTGTGCCTTCACCCCCTCCTTGGGCTCCCTGCACATCTGTCCTTCATCCAGCGCCTCCTCAGTGTCACCTCTGTCTGACCAGGCTGGGTCTGACCAGTGCTGTGCCCCGGCTGGATCTCTGGCACTGACTTTGGGTAGAGCAGCAAGGACTGTGCCCATTCCCCATCCTCGTGGCCCCCAGGCAGCATTCCCTGATTCCCGCCACCGTTCCCTGCCTCCTGCCACAGCCCAGCCCGTGCCCACACCGCATTCCAGGGGGTGTGTGTTGTCAGGTGCCAAAGTTCTGCTGGGGGCCACTGGAGCTCTCCATGAGCGAGCACCCGGCTCTGCTTAACATACCAGAACAGGTGTATCCAAACTGCCTTTGGAGCAAGAATTGGAAATCAGGATGTTCTTTTCCCTATCAAACATCCCCAGCTGCCTGTGTGCTGACACATGGGCCTGTTCCTGTCCCTTGGTCCAGGGTGTCACCTGTTTCCTTACCTGTGCCCAGATTCCTTCGGAGGTATGAAAAGCGTCCCTGCCTGGGGACAACCTGTAACCTGCTGGTTGGGACACCCAGGAGAGATAAACATCTAAATTCCCTGCGGCCAAGGAGGAAATCCAACCTCCAAACCTCGTTCTGCTACATTCTGGATGCAGTTCTAAGCACTAAATCACAGTGTGAGAGGGGTGAGGGAGGCAGGAGGGAGCCCTGACAAGGATCCCGTGACAAAGATCCCGTGACAATGATCCTGACTCCTGGGCCAGCTGTGGCTCGGAAGGAAGGACACCTCTGCCATGTCTCTAACAGAAAGTTGGGAGGCATTTTCCATCCAGGAACTCCAGTTCTTTTCTAAAGAACATTGTGGTGTTAAGGAAAGTGCTGAATTTTTGAAGAAGGGAGAAGGTGAGAAACACTCTGAGCTCCTCAGTGTCTTGACTGGCTGCTTTGGGCACCTCCTCCAGCTGTACCAGCTGCTCCTCATTCCTAACACTCCTCCTTAGAGGAGCTGATCACCAAGCCCTGGGTGTAAGGTAGGACCCAATGTCCAGAAACTCAGAGTTAAAATGCTCCACAGGGACAAGATCTCCTGTAAGTCCAGCCATTGGTGGTTGTAAAATAAAAAAAGAACTTTAACAAGGCGTGTGATTTATCTCCTCATAAATACACTTAATGAAAATATACACAGAGATAGGTTGTAAGAAAAAAAATGATGGCAGAACATTCTTCTTGTACCTTTCCAAAGGAGTAACTTGCTTGAGTAGCAAGATAAATCAGGATTTACCTGCACTTATCACAGCTCTGTTCTCCTCCACTTGTAGCCAGGTAGTTGAATGAGCCTTCACACTGTGGATCCAGATCGGTTTGATCCAATAGGTCTCGATTTTATATCAAAACAAATGATCAAACCCATCACAGGGTCATTAAGGTTGGAGGAGACGTCTAAGATCTAAGTCCAATCGGTGCTCAGACATCAGTGGTCAGAGATTAACCCTTCCCCACGCCCTCAGTGGAGAAGCAAAGCCCACCTTGGGCAGACAGGGAACACCAAAGGGCTACCCCAGGACTGGGCTCAAAGCTCCTGGACTTAATGGGGAGAGCACAGACCACTGATTTTGGGAAGGTTTTGCTTTTGCCACAAAATACACCATCATTTTTCTGCTTAATCACTGTGGAAAACAAGGGCAGGATGAACCAAATCGATTCCAGCTGAAGTACAGGGAGAAATTTTCCCTCCCTCTTCCCCAGAGCATTCCTGTAGCAAGTTGGGTCAGATGCTTAAAAGACAAAGGAGAACAGACTCATGTGAATCTCAGATGAGTCAGCCTGGTACAAATCGAGTCTCCACAGGCAATGGGAATCCCAGCCTTAACAAAGCTGGCTCGGGACCTTTCAGAGGAATCACTCAGGATTATCATCATCCCATCAAAACTAAAACCAGGCAATGACTAAAGCAACCAGCCAGACCTGTTGGGTAACTGCACTGGAAGAGCTCAGTAGTTCCAGCTCCAAGGCAGTCCCATTGGGAATTCTGAGAATTCACATAAGGAGATAATTGCTCAGTATGAAAGAAATGAGGTTGTTACTCTCAGTTCAATCTCTGGGGCTCAGCCTCCTGGAAACCTCTTCAGTGAATGACACCTTTCCTGAGCTGTTGGCCTCAAAACTGCTCACACACTCCAGCCAAGACCCCCATTCTGCCAAGTCCCTTATTAGAGTTAATGAAAATTCCCCAATGTGAGATCTCTGCAGAACCCCACCTGACACATCGTTCCTCTAATTCCTGATAATGAGCCTTCCCTTACTATCCCATCCCTATGCATGACTTAATCACAGTTTCATCTAGTCCACATTTCTTACCTTGTTCCTCTATAAAAACACCTCATGAAACAATATTTGAACTCTTAATGGAACTCAAGCAATGCTCACCCAGGAGATTGATGATCCTGCTACAGAAGGAAACTGGGCCCAATAATTTTAACTGTGAGACACCCACATTGTTCTTCCTTATCTCCTCTCTACCACTTAGATAACAATTTCCTTGTTTATCTTTGTAGAACTGAATTAGCAGATTATTTTAGGATTTTCTGGCAACCGAAGTTTAGCATTTTCTGACTTCTCTTGTCCAACTCCTCCCTTCCAAAGACAGGCCTCATCTTTGCTATTTCAAATTTTTAGGGACTTCTACCAGTTAAAACTTCTCAATGATAACCATGGAGTGTTTCCTCCTTACTTCCATCTCCCACCTCACCTTCCTTACCTTACCATCTTTGTTTCATGGCTCTTCATCTGTTGTCTTGGTCTCTCCAACATAATTCTTATACATTTATGCTCACCTTTTATACTGATCTTCATCATCTAATCCTTACTGATCATCTAATCCTCACTCCACCTTTTGTAAGCACCTTTCTTTCCTTTGGGATCAGAAGAACTGATAATTTAACCCCATTAACCTTTTGGTGGTCTTTGTAACCTTAACCCACACGGGGATAGTTCCCACTCTGCAATATCACACCAGCTGTGCTGCTACCTGAAAATATCCAGGCACTTTACAAACTTCATTCCCGTTTAGGATATGAGTGTGCGAACACAAGCTCAGGTCCTGAGCTGTGAGTCATCTCCAACTAGTTCCTGACACCCGAATGTGCTTGTACACTTTGCCTGGAATCTGTTCCACTGATTTTATTTAATCACCTTTTTTTTATCTAATGCTTTCTAGGTATTCTTCCCTGACTGGCATTTTGATGGAGAGAGACCACATGAAAGACCTCAGGAGATACCTGGCACTTAAGTACATCCAATACCTCGTCCTGTCTTCCTCCAACGCCCTCAGCGCCCTGCTGGGCCTGCTGGGCAGCGCGTACACCGTGATCGCCCTGCAGTCTGCCAGGGTCTCCTCCAAGTCCACTGCAGTGCTCATCTCCAGCCTGGCAAAGGCAGACGGGCTGGTTTTGGTGAGCCTGGTGCTGGAGGTGGGCTCACGGAGCTTCGGTGCCGGCGCGCCGCCTGCGGCCGCTCTGGCGCGGAACCTGCTGACGGCGAACGCCCACGCCAGCCGCGTCCTGCTCAGCGCGGTGGCCCTGGAGGCCTACCTGATCACCTTCCTCCCCACCCAGTCACGGCACCTACGGACCGTCAGGAACGCCCGGGCGGCATCCAGGCTCGTCTGGGCCCTGGTGGCTGCAGAGTGTGCCCTGCTCCAGGCGGACGATCTCCTGACGGCCAGCGCTGCCGCTGCTCCAGCCCACGGCCCCTGCGCGCTCTTGTTTCCCCTCCTCAGCACGGCTGCCGCCCTTCTCAGGTCCCTCGCTTACATCCTGGGCGTTCTCTTGAGGATTTTCAACGTCTACATCTACTACAAGATATTTTTCAGCGTGTCTAACAGGTCCAGGCTGAAATCAAAGTAGAGCCTGTTCACGGGGGAAGCGGCGCCGTGGCACCCAACAGAAGGCACTTCAATAAGCAGGACCAAGGCTCGTGTTTGGGCTCCCCAGGGAGTTTAAACCCTCCTGTTTGCTGGTGCTGTGGTTATGGAGAGGGGCTGGGGCTGAGGAGCCCCTTGGCACTGAGACACCACTGCCAGCTGTGCCTTTGCTTAGACTTTATTCACCGTGCAGGTGGAACAAAAGACATTTCAGGAAGGGTTGTAAAACAACCCCAATATTTTTTATATCAAAAGGGTGCTTAGAGGATTACTCAGGGATCGGTTGACCCAATACATACTTGTTTACTAAAGACACGATCTATGTCCTAAAATATTTCTAACCCAGGTGACCCACCAGAGTCATGAATGGAAAGATAAGGTGAGCACCAAGCTGGGTTGGCTGGGCACTGACCAGGCTCTCCAGGGCAGTGGGCACAGCCCCAAGGCTGCCAGAGCCCCAGGAAGGTTTGGATGATCCTCTGGGGCACAGGGAGTGACTCTTGAGGATGGTCCTGAGCAGGGCTGAGGGTTGGACTCGATAGTCTTTGTGGGTCCTTTCCAGCCCAGCCCATTCTGTGATTGATTCTGTGACACTCCCCAGGGCACAAGTGGCCGTGGACACTTCCAACCACTCCTCTCTTGGGAGATTGAACCTCTTGATGTGTTTGTTCTGCCACCCCCAGATGGTGGCTGTGGAGCCAGCAGTGAGTGCTGGGCGCTGACAGGCCCTCTCAGGAGACCTGAAAGGAAGCTCTGCTGAGGGCTGGGCAGTGAGAAAAGGCAGAGCAGAAATGTAATCGAGTCAATTAAAGCCCTCTGATGCACGTTGCCGAACAAAGCTGATCCCTTGGGCAGGAGGGATGTCCTGGTGCACTGTGATACACTGCTCTTAGTCTGGAAATGAGACACTCTCAGGAGAGATGAAATGCTACTTGAAGTGCTGTGATTAATAAAAATTGGTTTGGTTAAAGCCTGTGGGTTGTTTATTACAAAAGGGTGTTTTTTGGGAGGTTCTGCTGCAGTTGCAGCTCCTCCTGCAGAAGCTGAGGCTGAGCGGGGACGATCCCACTGGAGACGTGTTTGGTGCACAAGGAACAGAGGGAGTTTAATCTCTGGATTCACCATTTGGCTCAGGAATTTCTTTTGCCTGATCATCCTCATGAGTGCCTCTGTCCTCAGGACAATCCTTTCCTTAAGAAATTAATGAAAGCGAAGGCTGAGTGTGTCTGAGCAGTGGTCAGGCTGGAAGGGAAGGAGATGCTCCACAAGGATTTTCTGGGACAGCACACCAGGCTATGAGGGTTCTGCATGGCTGGAACATCCAAAGCACTTTGCAGTCAGTGACAAACCTTTTATTCCCTTTGTTCACATCCTCATGTGAAGTTTTCCAACCCCTGAAAGAAAGCTGATTCCTCTACAGCTGGACTAACAGACATGAGCTATTTTTATTTGCCACTTGAATTTGATTCCCTGAGTGTTTTGAGATGATTCATGAATCGGCATATCCCATTGCTGAAGTAGCTGTGACTCTGATGTCAGGTCAGTCTCTGTCAAAGAGCGAAAAAATCTGCCTTTGCCAAGAGCTCAGAATCATAGAATCATGGAATAGTTTGGGTGGGAAGGGATCTTCTTCCCACTGCACCCCTGCCCTGGGCAGGGACACCTTCCACTAGCCCAGGTTGCTCCAAGCCCCGTCCAACCTGGCCTTAGACACTTCCAGGGATGGGGCAGCCACAGTTTCTCTGGGCAGCCTGTGCCAGTGTTTATCTTGGAGCTATTTCCTGCACCAAAACCCCCAAACCATCCTCTCCAGGATCACAGAAGCCTTTTCTGGGCTGCAGGGAGAGGCACCCATCCCTCTGCAGCTGGGAATTCCAGTGGAAGGCACGGATGGGCAGGACACACCTGGCATGGGGAAGGCGTGTGCCTCTCGCAAGATCTGTGTCCTGCTCTCACAGGACACTGGAAGTGTATAAATTTTGCCTCTTGGAAGAAAACTAGTTTAGATTTCAATGCTTTCAAGTGTGTGTCAGCCAGGAATTGCATCACTGCAGTAGCACCATGTGAGCAGAAAGCTCAAATCAAACAAAGCCTGGAACAGAAATGTAAATGATGCACAAAAAGGGGAATTCTCATATGGTGGGAATGACCAAAATTGTTAAATTACACAGCTGAGGCTACACAGTGTGTTTGCCTCACTTAAATCATTAAGACTGGGAGGGAACCTTTCTCCTACTTCTGCTGGGAAGACTCATTCAAAGAAAGTTTGACAATAATTCAAAGAAAGTTTGATGATAGTCCACAGAACTGTTTCTGGGAAGGAAAGAGTCAGACAGGAAAGTATTTTCCTACCACTGGGTCATCTTTCAGAGATCTGTTTTCTGAAGCACCAATAATCCAAACAAAGGGCTTGAGTTTAGGTCTCCCACAACCCACATGAGCAGATCGAACTGAAGAGATGGGTTTGCTGCCTGCAGTAAATCACGTTGATAGAAGACATTGAGAGTTCTTGGGAAATGTTGGCGTTTTGAGATCATTGCCTCAAAATTCTGGAAAATTACGAGAAAATGGGTTTCTTCTAAAAGTTGCTGGCTCCATTTGCTTCAACTCACAGCTGTTTCTCCAAGCGGCATTTAAAAATAGCTCTGAGGGTGTTTCATAATGAAACCGAGCGCTCTCGAAAGCGCAAGGAGATATTTGGCCGCGGTGGCTCCAGCTGGGAACGTGTGAACAGCCCGTGGTGCTGAGCGGCCCCGGCCGCACCGAGGACACGCCGTGTCCGACACGTCCTGCCGAGGGTTCTGGCTCTGCACCCTCCTTTCTGTTTGCTGCATCATCTCTGGAACCGCTCCTGGCCCCGCCGATCGCTGCTCTTGTTTGCACATCGTGCCCTCTGCTGGGAGAGGGATGGTTCAGACCAGCCCCAAGGAAAATCCTCCTCTTTCGTTCTGGCAGATGCCGGAGACTTGCGACAAGGGCAAGGGGGAATGGCTTTAAGCTGAAGGAAGGGAGATTCAGATGGGATACTGTGAGGAATTCCTCTCTTTGAGGGTGGGGAGGCCCTGGCACAGGTTGCCCAGAGAAGCTGTGGCTGCCCCAGCCCTGGGAGTGTCCAAGGTCAGGTTGGATGGGGCTTGGAGCAGCCTGGAATAATGAAAGGTGTCCCTGCCCGTGGCAAGGGTGGGACTGCATGAGCTTTAAGGTCCTTTCCCACCCAAAACAGTCTGTGATTCCATGCTGTGACTGCACTGTGTCACAGCAATGCTGGGAGGTGACAGCTCCACATCTGATCCCCTGGTGGCCCCTTTCCCCAGGCACCTCAGCCCTCTGCCACACGACCCCTCCTTAGTCCAGCCTGGCTTTGTGACCTCTTCCCTGCAAGCTGCAACTGTGCCAAATAGCCCCCCTGGGGGCTGAACACCCACTCCTTTGCCCCCAGGATTATTTGAGGTAGGCCAAGCAATGACATTGCCACACAGAGTCCTGCTCTGCTCTGCAACCCTCCAGCTCAGGCTCTGGAGGTCCCTGTGGCCAGGGGAGCTTTCTGTTTGTCAGAGCAGTGTGATGGTGTGTCACACCTCCGAAGGGAATTTCTGGGTGCAGGAGGGGGCAGAGCAGGGTCCTGCCTGCACCCCACAGCCCCCAGAATGCAGCTGGGAGTGACCCCGTGGGTCACACAGCCAGGGCACAGCCCATGGAAAGCTCCTTGGTGATACACGGTTTGGAATTTAACTGCTGGGGGGATCAGGTGAGTCCATGACTTGGAAGTCACCTGGCAAGATGATGTTTGCTAAAAGCTGTGCTGGTTTCCAGCTGCACGAGCCACACTCCAGCCTCCTGGCCACATGTCTGTCGGGATAATCAGGGAAAATGGGATTACAGGTGCAGGTTTGGCTCTGGGAGGCCCAGAGAACTGAGTTCAGACACACACCGGGGTGAGGATGAGACAGGGATGGGAAGGACCGAGGTGACACACGGCACATTTTGATTCCCTTTCTTCCCTCCCACTGACCCCCATGGTTTCCTGAAATTAGGCTGGACAGACACCCAACCAGAAGCATCTGTTTCTCCTTTCAGTGTCAGCAGTGTAAATAAAGTGCATTTGGGATGTTTGGATTCCATAAATCTATTGGTTTTGGCTCCTCTGCGGAGCTGGCCGGCTCAGCCGGGCTCTGATCCGGCGCCAGGCACACGGAAGCTGTTTACAGAGCGGGGTGACCGTGGGGAAGTGTGGGACCCTGCCTGTCACTTCAGGAACTGTCATTTCCCCTGGCCCTTCGCTGAAACAGCTCCTGGAACAGCAGCTGCCAAAGGGGGGATGGAGCTCCCAGGGGCTGGGGGTGCCAGCACCCCGTGGATGGCCCTCAGCAACCTTCACAGAATGGTTTGGGCTGGAAAGGACCTTTAAAGGCCACCTAATCCAAACCCTCCATGGGCAGGGACACCTCCCACTACACCAGGTTGCTCAGAGCCCCATCCATCACCTTCCCATCCTCAGCCTCGCTCCCTTTGGCTGCCTCCTCTGACACGTTCCCCTGCCAGACTCGTGCTGTCACCACGGTGGGGAGCCACCATCCTTCGGGAAGGGTTTGTGTGTCCAGGCTCCGGCACAACCCAGTCCCCAGGGTGGGCTAAATCCTTCCTGCAGTTTAGAAAGGACGACCTGGGGCACTCACCCTGCTACTGCTCTGAGTCCTGACACTGAGTTTGGGTGGAAAATTGAGCACCTCGATGGTTTAAACCAGAGCAGATGCATCACCACAGGAGCTACCAAACAATTCCTTAAATCTGATTTTAGTCTCATTTCTTTTTGTCTCTTTTGAATAGTGGAGAAGAAATATATATTCCCTGTGACTTTTTCCTTGTTAACTTGCCTGCTTTCCCCCGAAGGATTGTTAATGAGACGCTCCATGGCCTCGAGAACATGGAAAACAGGCATTTTCCTTGTAAACACAGCAGCCCAGTGGTTTGCTGGAATTCACCCCAGAAACAGAACCACCCTCGGGTTAGGAGGTCACACTATGAGCAGATACTTTACCATAGTTTTACATTTTCAGATGGAGGAACACACACAAACACGTGAGATTTTCCTTTGCCTTCTAAAGAAAAACAGGGGATGTGAATCCAGGTGGGCACCGACCCTGGTGCTGCCTGAGGGCTGGTTTGGGGGCCTCCAGGGCTTGCAGACCCTGATCCCACCAGGCCCCAATTCTGTGTTTCCTTCCTTGAAATCCCCTGTGCCTTGTGGACATCAGAGCCATGACCTGGCAGCTTTTTTCCTTTCCATACAATGGGCTGTTTGCTCAGGTAGCTCAGAGGAAGGTGAGGAGGAGGAAGGGATGCAAACCCCCTTTGCCTTTCAGGCTGGAAGGGTGGGTTATGCTTTGGACTCCCCCACCTGCGTGGGGGGCTGGTGCTTTCTGCCTAACCAAGGTCAGTCGTGGGGCTCCAAACCTCCCTGTTGATCATCTACGTGAGAAAATGCAGATTTGCCAGTTCTGTGGCTGATCCAAGATGCAAGAGAAGCTCAGCCCCGGCAAGACAGCGATGCTGCAGCGTGGAGGGGTGGCATTCCAAGGGTGAGCTTTGTCCAAGGAGACAAATAACAAAGAATGGGAAAAACATCAAAAGGAGGGGGGTTTTCTGAGAAGAAAAAGGGCTTTTCTCCGAGGAGAATCAGAGGGGGGAGGCATCAGGAGCCCGCGCAGCTCACGGAGCTGCTGACCTTCAATCCAGGCAGAATCTGCTCCTCGCTGAGGTCAAAAGTTGTATTTGCTTTTCGAGAAATGCCTCAGCTCCTTTATCCAAGAGCAACAACCCCGCGTGTCTCGGGGAGGAGGGAGCGGGCAGGCGATCGCGGGCTGGAAGTGGGATGGAACAACAGCTCAACCACGGCCCCCACTCGTGCACACCCCCCCGCGAACCGGGGCAGGCAGAGCTGCCAGGACCGGGACCAAAAGCCAGGGAATCAGCGACTCCTGCCACTAAGGCTGGATGAGGCTCTCCCGGGAAGCTCAGCGCTCCGGAGCTGGATGCTGACAGCAAAGCCTGAGTCCTGATGGCCCCGAGTGCAGAAAGGAGGGCTTGGGGGCTGGGGAAGCAGCTTCAAAACCATCAGGTAGAAAAGCGGGAAAACCCCTCAAATTGAAACTGAGCAGAACGGGCTCAGCCACTTTCAGATCCCTGAGGAATTCCAGCCTCATCTCGCTATTTCCCCCCCTCATCCGTTACGTGGAAGGCACGGACATTACTCCTTTAATTATTTGTATGTAAAACACTCAATATCCTATTTTAGAGAGATTTTTGAATTCAGTTATCTGCACATTTCATTGACAAGGCAGGAGACACATAAAGCAGCTGAAAGAAAAAAGGCATTTTTGAATACCTCCATGGATAAAGAGCCCAGATGAAAAGCAGATGTTGGAGGCAGCTGCATAAAACAAATATCGAGGAGGCCAGAAAAGAGATCCTAAAGAAATAACATCCCTAGTGATGTGCTCCTCCAGAACCTCTCTGTTGCTGGTTAGAGCAGGCAGGTTTTTAGCCAGCCAGGTTTTTAGGCAGCCAGATGTTAAGCCAGGTTTGCCACCCCCACTTTTGGGCTCCCTGCCAAAGCTGTGCCAGTTTGTAGCCCCACTGATCCCCCAAAACTGCCCCAAAAAGCATATTCCAGTCTTCTCTGAGGCTGGGTGATGGCTCCACTCAACCTCCTGATGAATCTGGTGAACCTCACTCTTCTGCCCTCACTCCCTGGGATGTGCTCATGTGAATTATGGTCTCCTAGAATTTTCATTAAGAACACGAAAATGAAAGAAGAAATTAATCACAACCTCTACTCTCCCCTTCCCTTAAAAGGGGAAAAAGGCAACAGAGGGGGGGAAAGAAAGGATTAACCAGCTGCAAAATAAAAGATCTCTGTTTCCCCTACAAGATAAACCACGCTTCGAAATCCTTTTCATGACATCCTTCGAGGTCATTGCAGCTGTTAATTAATCATGAACAGACACCTCTGTACAGCCCCACCCTCCCCATCAGCAGGGGCCACTCTGGTGGGCGTGTTTTCCCCTAAACCCCTGCCCAGACTCCCAGAGTCGCTTATGCTGGAAAAGCCCTCTGAGATCATCGAGTCAACTGTTCCCCCAGCACCTGCCTGGTACAAGCTCCAACCTCATTTAAGCCCCCCCCAGATCCTTCCACAGGGAAAAGGATGGTGAAAGTAGATTAAGAAGACACTACTGAGGGTTTTTCCACAGTATGAGATTGAAAAAAAACCCAACATAAAACCAAATTGTATGGCAAGATCAAGGCCAAGGCTTGACCCAACCTACCCAGGAGCTCTCCCGCTGTCTTGGAAAGGCTTTCACTGCAAAGTGATTGACCACACTTGGAACTGAAGAAAGGAAAAATCCACTTTCCTTTCAGTTCAGCCAGTTTGCCTCCCCAGCCCACTGGATGGTGCTGCAGAGTGAGTGTGTTCTACCACTGCAAGCACGAGGGGCCACCAGGCCTGCCCATCCCGTGAAATCTGGCCATTCCTAAGGACAGCAAGTGGTTTCAGCCCAGATTTCACACAAAACACAGCAATAAGGCTTTTTTCCCCTAATCAATGAAACCTATAATAATCACAGCACAGGATACTGCAGAGACCTGGTGATTAAACACACCATGAGACTCTTGGCCCTTCTCGATGCAATATATAAACTATACAAACTATAAAAAAGTCAAGTTCCTGAGTCCTAAATCTGCTTGTCATGGCAGGTTTTTCTTCGACACAAATGTTGAAGATGCCACATTTCATTGTCTGCAAGAATTCTCCAGGGAGAAGAATTCAAGCAATGAAAATAGTTTGGCATTTGACCAACTATTTAAAATATTTAACAATGACCTCGAGAATCATACAAGGATCCAGTTAAAGCCATAGTTTAAGACAAAAAAAAAAAAAAGAGACAAAAACATGTTTCCTTGCAGAATCTGGTCCTAATGTGTGTTTACTGCAAAGCTTATCTCAGCTGTGCTCTGGACACAATGAAAATGAGCTTAAAAACAAAGGAAAAGGAAACAAGTTTAACTCCTTGTCTTAGAACTACTCTGTGACCCTGCATGTATTTGGGAATTAACTGAATTTCCAGAATCCCTGATCACTTCATTCCAAGGAGTCAGGCAGTTGCTCAGAGCAAGGACAGTGACTAAACCTGATGCACAAGTGGGAACGTTTGTGGCTTGTTGCATTTACAGCAGCTCCAGCTGGATGAGAAACGAGCTGAGGGTCTGCCTTAGACAAGACCCCTCGAGGCAATCCCCAAGGGAATATTCAAAGGCAAAGCCTCCTGGATGAGGGCTGGTCATGCGGAGAAGCCCAGAGGAGGAGACCAGAGGTCCCCGTCATTGCTCTTGGGGACCACCAGCAGTGTAGGACCCGGGCAGGGCTCTGGGGAACAGATGACAAATCTCATTTATCCTTTGCGGTTTCCAGCCATGGCCACGCCAAAGAGGGAAGATAATTGTCCAGGAGGAGCAGAAAGCCACTTCCCTGGCCAGTTAAACTGGGCACCACAGAGCCAGCTGGGTGTGGGTGGAGGTGGGAGAAGGGGGCTCGTGTCACCCTGGGGTCCCTGTTCTCCAGATTTTGGGCACAAACGACTCAGTCTGGTGTTCCCCCATCACTGTGTTTTTCTTCACTGAACAGCAGCTGCCTCTACTTTGCATTTTCACTGCACATCTCTTCAACTTCAGCGCATTTTAAGGTTTCTTCCGTACCAAGACTGCAATTCAATACGTGTGGTGACCTGAGTGCTGCTGGGACATGTTGTCTGTGTGTTTGAACTGTTCCTTTCTTCTTCTGTCGACCTGAAAAACAGCCCCTGGAGCACCAGGTGTTCCTCCTGCATGGTTTCTGTGGTCCAACAGACAGGAAGAGGGGCTTTCAGATGGGGAGATCCCATTTGTCCCCACACACCCATGTAGCTGGGGATGTAATGTGCTGAGAAGTTGTGTGACTTCTTTTTCCCATGTTACAGGCCCTGCTGGAATTCCCCCTGTTGTTTAGCAGGTGTATCCCCAGAGAGGGAACCCACACCACAGCCCCAGGGAAGCAGAGAGCAGTTGTAGTTTGGGTCAAACTGCAAGGAAATGGGGGTTTCTCCAAGTTGGAAAGCTCAGAACTGGGGGAGAGCACTGATGTGAGGGCTCAGGGTACCCTGTGCTTTAACCTCTGCTACCCCTAACCTGCCTTTTTATGGATTATGGACTCTCAGCTGCTTCCTTATTTCCCAAGGGCCCAGGAATTAGAAAGGAAACCATGACCACCTTGGTTTGCCAGCACAAGTCCCTTTGCTTCAGCCTCTGTATCTGGTTTTGGCCACAGCTTTGCACATTGAGAGGATCTTCCCCAGGTCCCAATCACTCAGTGATGCTCTTCCCATAAATCACCAGAGGGATTTGGGAAATGCCAAAAAGCTTCCAGACTTCCAGCCACAAAGTCAAACCCAATCATTCAAGTCACGGTGCATCCTCCTCTAAATGCCCTTTGTATATTTAGAAGATGTGTAGAGGTGGAACTTGGGGACAAGGTTTAGTGGTGGCCTTGGCAGTGCTGGGTTACAGAAAGAAATTAAGGAATTAATTAAAGAAACCCCTAAAGCCAACAATATTTTTTTTATTACCCTGTACCTCTCAGGAGGCTGTAGGAAACCACGTCATGGATCAACACTCCAAGTATTATTCAAACAAAGATCAAAACAAGCACTCCAAACCTAGAGAGCACGGCCAAAGTTATGCAAACAACCCCGGGGGACCCACGAAGAGCAGCAGTCCTTGCAGGGGCTCTGCTGAGCATCAGAGGGCCTTAACAGACAAGTGTTTGGAGAAGGTTGGGTTAAAAAGACCCTTGTCCTTGATTCAAGACTAGCAACTGGGTGAAATCCATCTGAGCCCCCAGCAGCATTTCTCACCTTCTTCATCATTCCTCATTTTCAACCTTAGAAGGCCAAGTTGGACAGGGCTTGGAGCAACTTGGTCTGGAGGAAGCTGTCCCTGCCCATGGCAGGGAGTGGAACAAGATGACCTTTAAGTTCCCTTCCAACCCAAGGCACTCTATGACTCTTAATTTCCCTCAATTTTCACAAAGCGTACACATGCTCTGCATTTATTTTCTGCAATATTTGCATTAATTTTTAGCTCGCTGGGTGTGTTAAATGGTTACTGTTGTCAGTAACACGGTTTCAAAACAATTTTTGGATGACTTTGTGAACTGGCTGCCAGCTGGATAGAACGTGGAACCGAGATCCAACTTACTAGTAACTGTTTGTCAAAGGAGATTTCTTAAGGGATGTGGAAAGTTTTCCTAAGATTTTAATCGATTTTCCCCTCTGTCCTCAGTTTTGGCACCTGCCATGGATCCACCAGGACTTGCTGATGGATGGCAGGGACACAGAAGGTCAGAGAGCACGTCCAAGACAAAACCTACCCCAGCAGCTGTCAGACCTCGCCTGGTGACAACACAAAGCAACACAGAGACTGTTCAGCACAGGCAAAGAACGCGCTTATCTTGATTATTAGGGCTACAAATTAAAAAAGCATTTATTCCCAGGATAAAACAAGCCATTCCCAGTCCAGGGGTGCAGGGAGGGTCCTGGTGCTCTCCCCACAGCTGCAGTGGTGTGACCAAGTCCCGGGGACAACGTGCCAAACACGTCCCCCTCGCACTGGGGAGATAAAGCACATGGTGAGGGTTTCACAAACAACGAGCCCCAGTCGCACGAGGCCGCGTTAATCACTTCCATGTGCCTGTTACTGCCTGAAAGGGCTGCAAGGGAGGCAAAGATCAAGAGACTGGACTGATTCATGCTTTTCAGCAACAGCACTACAGATCTTTATTAAATCCTGAGGGCCTGAGCTGTGCTGGCACCTGCTCCGGCCTCACGCCGCTCAGAGCGGGGGTGTGGAACATCCTCGTGCTGGCAAAGGTTGCACGAAACCTCCCCAGCCCTGCAGTGGGTTCAGGGAGTGAGGAAAGCTGGGGGGACGCCTACAGCCACCCAAACTTAACCCTGACTTAGCTCAGTTGGTCAGAGCCTGGTGCTAATAATGCCAAAGCTGTGGGCTCGGTCCCTTGAGGGGCTGAAGAGCTGGACTTGAAAGTCCTTGTGAGTCCCTCCCAGCTCAGCACATTCTGGGATTCCATGAACCTGTGCCAGCTCTCCGCACCCAGAAAGGTGTCCCTTGTCCCATCCCGGCTGCTGTGTAAGGACAGGCAGCGTGTCATGACCCGTGGGATCTGTCATTCCAACGCGACCCAAGGCAGCAGGAGTGACAAGCTGACCTTGCCCAGCACCCAGACAACAACACACTGGGAACAAGCCAACCCTGCCCATTGCTCTGCCCTGCAAGCTGACCGTGCAAGCACAGAGTGATGCTCACTTCAGGCTCTTCCAGCAATTTATCCCTTAGGAAAAATGTATCACCTGGAGAACCAGGAGCGCTCGGCGTGAGCTGCAGCTGCGGTGCCGCCTCTGGGAAGCACTTTATGGGTTTGCCTAAATATTTGGGTTTGTGCTCTCCTGCGTGTTCTCATCAGCCTTATAATCATACCCTAAAACAGGAATTCCTCTTTTAAGGAGATAATTAACCAAGCCTGAGCAGCTGCAAGGAATCAAACACAGCACAGACCCCAAGTGCTCACAGGCAGCTGTACATTACTGATTCCTAGTAAGGCCTTTCCTCAATATCCCACAGAAGAAGAGGTAAATGAAGATATAAATCAAGCAACATCCATTTGCTGTTTCCTGATTTAATTTAACGTGGCCTTGCGCAGCCCAGCTTGTCTGAGCGATTTGGGTGAGCTCATCACTCTCTATCTTCTCTGCTGTGAAGAACTGGTCCATTGCTGACACAGAGACAGATAGGCTTAAATGAGCACCTGCAGCACCAGATCCTGCAGGTAGGAAGGAAAACAGCAGAAGGTGATCAGGAAAAGAGGTTTCTGGTTTAAAGATGGCCATGGTGACAGCTGGGAGGCAACTGTGAGCCACGAGCAGCCTCTTAAATCAAGACGCCAAAGAATCTCTGTTTTGCTCACTCTGGCTTTCAAGTGAAAGAATTCCCATTATTCCAGGCAACAATCTGCTGTGGCAGATCTACATTAAGGATATAGAATCACACAATTGTTTGAGTTGAGAGGGATCACAAAGCCCATCCAGTGCTACCCCCTGTCACAGGCAGGGACACCTTCCACCAGCCCAGGTTGCTCCAAGCCCCATCCAACCTGGCCTTGGACACTTCCAGGGATGGGGCAGCCACAGCTTCTCTGGGTAACCTGTTCCAGTCCCTCATCGTTAAGAACTTCCTCCTAATATCTAGTCCAAACCTACTCTCTTTTAATTTGAATCCATTCCCCCTTGTCCTGTCACTCTGTGCTCTTGTAAAAAGTCTCTCTTGGTCTTTCTTGTAGGCTCTCTTCAGGTACTGGAAGTTCAGACGTTTAAATTTCTGCCACTTTCTGGTAAGTATTTTGTGTCCTGCACTCCTTGGCCTTTGTTAAAGTGCGAGGACAACTGTCTATATAGAAATTAAAAAAAAATAAGTTCTGCTTTCCTTACCCTGAAACATAAAACTTCAAAGCCAACGACCATAGACTCCTCTGACATAACCCACTACTTCCTCCTGACACCAGCACCAGCTTTTGAGGAAGTTTGTGCTCTCAATTACGGGAAATCCACCACCACACCTCGCTGTGAGCTGCTTATGTTCACCTGGGTCACTACTGAGAAAGGACCATCTCAGTTCTTGGTGAAGCAGAACCTGCCACCAGCACCTTTGTGTTGGTGGGGCTGTTCCCAGAGGGGAAATGCTGAACATCTCCCTGCTCCTGGTGGGACACTGACCACTCTCTGTGCCAGCTCTAGGACACCAAGACACGGATTCTTATAAAAAGTATTAGTACGTGGAAAATATAAAATCAGAGATTCACAGAATCCCAGAATGGTTTGGGCTGGAAGGGACCTTAAAGACCATCTCATTCCAACCCCCAGGGCAGGGACACCTTCCACTGGACCAGGTTGCTCAAAGTCTCATCCAAGGTAACAACAGTAGGCACCAGAATCAAGTCCTGAATCAAGGTTAGAAGTAGAGACTTAGCTTTTGGAATCAATTCTGCTTGAGCCAAGGCATGAGACATCCCCTGCCTTCGGCCATTCCCCAGGACGGGCCTCAGTGTTTGGACAGCTGCAGTCCAGATGTCAGGAAATGATTAGTGATCTGCAGTTTCCTACTCCTGGATGCTAATTTTCGGAATGAAAAACCCACCACAGGGACAAGAACATTCCAAGGGTTTCAAAAGAAGAGCCCATCTGCCACGGTGGGAATGGGATCTGCCTGAGCCACCCCCTGTCAGTACCATGAAGGGTAACGTGAAGTTTAAAAATCAAGGCTGATCTCCAGACTCTGAGAGTTCAGCACAGGGAAAAAGTGACGCAAATACCCTTCCACTCCTAAAACACACGCTTTTTTCAGCCATGGCCAAAGCTGCCTGTCTTTTCCTTGGGGTCCATTTTCCAGCAATCCCAAACAGGCCTGACTGTGCAGCTCTCTGCCTGCAGTTTCTCCTCCAGGAGTTTGTCGCATTTCCCAAGGGACCTGGAGCCACTGAGTAATGAGAAAATGAAGCTGTTGGTCCCTGGTTGTCCTCCCAAGGAGGACACATCCCATGGTGACTCTGCAACTTCTAGGGGTGGTTCCCTCCCCACAAACACCCTGGAAAAGCGAAGCCCCTCTACCCCACATGGATTAAGGAAAGCTCCCAAGGCTCCAAGTGGGGTGCTGAGGATGCCTGTGGATGTGCAGCTGTAAGGGGTGAAGGACGTACCTGTTGTGCTCCCACGCGTAAAATTGCTTAAATACCCGTTCCAGGCAGTTCCAGGCAGCTGAAAAGAAAATAAAAAGTGATTTGAGCTGTGTTGAAATGTTTTCTTGTTGTCTCACAGCTCTTTGGCAAGTGCTGCAGGGCACTTCAGACAGAGCAGTGATGGAGAGCAGGGATCTGCCACAGCAGAGTGTTTGTCTGGGACTTGTCTGGGAATGAGCTCTTTAAAGTTTCTTTCCTGTATCATATTTTGGAAAAAATACCACATTCCTCACTGAGAGGAAACCAAAGCTGCCCACCCCGCTGATCACAGCAGCACCCAACCAGAGTCCGAAATACCCTTCCCCTCACACCCTCTGTGCCCCCATCAGGACAAGCCACTCTCAAAATTTACATTTCTGAGTCTCTTCCAGCCTTTTCTCTCTCTGCCATATCTTTCTCCCTCCATATCAGCCTGGCACTGACATCCACACCCCCGTCCCGTAGCTCAGAGCGGAGAACTGGTGAACACAGTGTGGGCTGACCTCACAAATTAATCCCAATCCCAAACTGGCCACCTTTCAAAAAGAAAGGAGAACCTCGCCAGGTTTCCTGCACAGCTTTGTCTGCAAGCAAGAAGCAGAAAATGCACTTACAGGAGTTTCTTCCCTTGTTTCCATTCTGCTGAAGGCTCGAGTCAGGCTTTTAGAAACCTCTTTCACTTGTGTAAGAGCAAGTGGGCAGGAAGTATGAGCTCCCTGGTTTTGTTTTTTGGCTTTCCTGGTGTTGGTCAAGGATGACAGCACTGGATAAATGGTCTCCACCCTGTCTGAGCACATGCTGAGATCCTCTTGTAGAAATCCACGTGTTTTCCAGGAAATCTGAACAACTCGTGTGCTCTTCGGATGCTGCAGGATCCTCATCCCCTGCAAGACAGAAGAGACCTCAGTCAAAGTGGTTTATTGGAGAAGTTTCAGAACATCACTGTTGGTGAGTGGTCACCTTCCTGCTTGTTTCCCCATCTCACTGCCAAGCAGGGCCATGGGAACACCCTGATCATGCCAAGGCTTTCCCTGTGCCAATCCTGGTGTGTTTTATACTCCCCAAACCACCCTGGTAGAAGCAGGAGGGTGGAGCAGCAGCGATGGCCACAGCTCTGCATCCAACCTGCTCCCTTGTTAAATGAATTCACAGAGAGAAATAGGTTATTTTTACCCATTTTCATGTTTGCCACCATCAGCTGTTGCATTTAAATATACCATACGACTACATAGATATTTATATAATAAATATATATGTGCAACACATCAGCAGGTACAAAGAACCACTTACAGAGCCCAGACACCAGGCACACACACACAGATGCTGTGGGTGACAGGGGTTTCATTAGCCCAGCAATGAAAATGAAATAAGTTTTTGTTTTTAATTTAGTTTCTGCCCTGAAGCTGGGAGTTAAATGTGCCTCTGAGAGTCACTGGAGAAAGTGGCCTTCGCTGTAATTTATTACAAGATTTTAACTCAATTTGGGGGCTGATAATTGCATAGATTTTTTTGTTTCCTTTGACTGCAGAGCCCTAATGGCTTTGGCAATTAAGGTAACAAGATCAGGGTTAATGGGAAGCACATTTAGAGAGATGAAGCTGGAACAAATGGTTGTCTGAGCCACTTTCTCTCATGCTGCCCAAAATGCCTCATGTGGGCGGAGGGGTGACCCTGACTCTGCTTCCCCCTGCTCGGAGATGGAGAGGCACAAACACCATGCTGCAAAACTGGGCTTATGGAGAAAAGCACTTTTCCTTGCTATTTTGCCCTGATGAGCTGCTCTCAGTTTTAGGAGAGGATTTGAGGCATCTCCAGGGTCCCAGTGGATTTTTCCTCCTGCTCCAGAGTACGGTTTGCTTTGAGTCAGGAGCAGCTTCTGGATTAACTCTTCCAAATCCACTGCCTGGCACACAGTAGGTATAAAGCAAGCTCTGCTTGAAAGCTAAAATTTGGGAAAACATAGTCAATGAGACAATCAGGAGGGAAAGCCAGAGAAGCTGTGGCTGCCCCATCCCTGGAAGCGTCCAAGACCAGGTTGGACAGGGCTTGGAGCAACTTGGGCTGGTGGAAGGTGTCCCTGCTTATAGCAGGGGGGTGGAAGAAGAAGATCTTTAAGATCTCTTCTAACTCAAAATATAACCTGGTGTGCTGGTTTAAAAGTTAACCAGCAGGGGAAATGAACTCAACCCAAAAGAGAGATTATAAGTCAGAATAACAATTTATTACAATAATACAATAAGTGCGATTATACAGACAGACAATTGGTTTTAACCCACAAAACCCAAATGTATAACCCAGCACCCTGGGGCATGAACTAAA
>JAWMRA010000146.1:5714874-5753197 GCA_035584735.1 Pseudotriccus pelzelni | reverse complement strand
CCCCTGAGCCTCCTTTTCTCCAGGCTGAGCCCCCCCAGCTCCCTCAGCCCCTCCTGCTGCTCCAGCCCTTTCCCAGCATCGTTCCCTTCCCTGGCCACACTCCAGCCCCTCGATGTCTTTCTCATCACGAGGGGCCCCGATACTGTTGTGAAGCTCTCAGAATGTGTTAAATTACCTGCTCTCCACTCCTATGAAAAGCCAGGAAAAAAGCTCCTGGAGAAGTCTAAGTTTACCTGAAAATCAAGCCAAACGAGTTTCCCTCCCCCTTTCTGTGCCCTTCTGTCATGGAGTGAGTTTGACTGTGGAGGTATCGAGTTTGCAGCAGTGTCAGTGTTGGACGTGGCCTGGAATAGCAGAGCTTTTTAAAGGATTTCATTGACTGTTGTTTCCCCTGCGCCGCCTCCCGCTTGTGCAAATGGCACGTCCCCCCTTCCACAAGTGCTCCATTCATCTGACCTGGCTACCAGATCTCCCAGAGTTGTTGGTCCAGCCCCAGAGCCTTGGCCTCATTAAAGGGTTTGTGTTTGGGGGGACGTGCTGGGTCTCCTTTCATCTCCCAGCCCCAGCCAGGCTATTTTTGAATGGCAGGTTCCAGGGCTGGGCCCGTTGCTGGGTCACTGCTCTGTGCCCTGGGTGTTTGTGGAGACCTGCTCAGCTGAGAGCAACCTCAGTGCTCCACACGGAGCTCAGGGCGGGCTCGGGGTCGAGGCAGATCAAGAAATCCTCCCAGACCGAGGAAAACTCACCCAAACACACCAACCCGAAGGTGCATGGGAGGAGGGACAGCCTGGGCACAGATGGCAAACCCCAGACCCCTTCCCGCTTGTTTCCGCAGAGCTTTGCTGAGAAGAGATTTTGCCCTATTTATGTTCCAAGGCTTGTTTTGAAGCGGGTTTCTAGCATTTGTCCTGATTTGTGTAACATTCCCTCCTGCTCATTCCCCAGGAGCACCAGCTGCTCTCTTGGGGAGAAGGGACCAGAAACTTGCCTTCCTTTCTCCCTCCAAGCTTTCTCTGCAGCATAAAGGTCAGTGATAACACTCCCAAATTGCATTTAAATTGCATTTTCTCAACCTGTCCCAAGAATCTCCACTGCTGTCGTTTGAGGAGCCACTTGAAACCCGGGAAGGAAAAACCCCTCTGAACTAGATAAACTCTTTCTTTGTAAGGCTTAGCCAGGTTTTCAAGTCCTGTTTTATCATCCTGTGCACCAAAATGGAGGGGTAGTTTGTGGAGAAAACAATTTGAGGAAAATATACAGAAAATACACTTTCTGGTGCAAAAGCCATGCAGATTTCTCAGATTTGGAGGGCTCTGTTTGCAGCCTAAATCAGTTCCACTGCTCTCTGACACATGACTGAGGTTCGGACACCAGGTAGGAAGCAAATTCTTAAAGCCAGAGTGTGCAATCATTGTTATTTGTAGAAGCAACTCATACAAGCCAACAAAATGGTCTCAAACCCTTGTTTCTGTCAGCGCTGCCAAGGCAGTTCTGCAAAACACAGTTATTTTGTATATTAAAACCTTCCTCACCCTTTACCAAGGAGTTCCTGCCACACCTGAACCTCTTGCCCAGGCTGGGTAAATCTGACAGTTGGGGCTCAAACCACAGTTTTTCAGTGTAAGCCACGTGGAGAACTGTTGCTTTGAACCACAAACAGCACTAAGGGCTGCCAGTTGGCCTCATCCAGCCTGCCTAACCCATGGATGTTGGTGTAGGCAAAGCTACACAAGCCACTGGCAGGGCCCAGTGACACAAAGCAAACCAGGAAGACTTTGGGAGCCACCACAGGTTTGTGAGCACAAACGTCCACCTGCCAACAGCAAAATTCAAGATCCAGTTGTGACACCTCCAGGACGAGCTCTCTCCGCAAAGCTTTCCCTCAGTGTGTGACAAACACAACCCAAAGTGAATCCCAAGGGATATTCAGGAATCTCGCAAGAGAAAATACACATATTTACAGCCAGGTTTTCCCTTGTTTTCTCCAATCAAACCTACAGGTCCCTAAGCAAAAACATTTCTCTAAGCAAACATATATTTCTCTAAGCAAATGTAGGTTTCTCTAAGCAAACGTGCATTTCTCTAAACAAATGCGTATCTCTCTAAGCAAACACATATTTCTCTAAGCAAACAGAAGCTGCAGATTTCAGAAGGGTTAATATAAAATCTCCATCCCTGGATTTCAGGATCCCCTGATATTTTGAACAACCTCTATAAGGAACTTCTGCAAGTTCTTTCCTGGTAGCTGGAAGTGTAAAAACCTCTTTGTGCCTGTTGCCCTCCCAGTAAATTGGTAGAAACAGTGAACTGGGATTCCTTGGTGGATCATGGCCTGGGTGGAGGAGAAGCCTCGTGGGATGCCCAGCTCCCCCCTGCCCGTGGGGTGACGAACCACCCAGTGAAACGTGGCAGTGACGTCTGGACTGGGAAAGAGAAAACATGCAGAGCTGTCAGGGAGCAGCAGCTGGTAAATCTATACATAGGAAAACAAATAGCCACCAGCTCTGATTGCTGAGCTCGCAGCAGAGGTTACTTACCTTGGCACGTACACATTCAAGACATTGGGCTGTAATTCCTTCCCAGTGCTAAGCAAAACCATGTGTTCCTCTGGAGCGAGGGGAAAATTCAGCTCCAGGGCTGGGCAAGACAGAGCTGGAGAAAAGGAGGCTCGGGGGGGACCTTCTGGCTCTGCAACTCCCTGACAGGAGGGGGGAGCCAGAAGGGGGGGTCGGGCTCTGCTCCCAGGGAACAGGGACAGGAGGAGAGGGAACGGCCTCAGGCTGTGCCAGGGGAGGGGCAGGTGGGACATCAGGAGGAATTTCTCCATGGGAAGTGCACCCAGGGCAGTGGTGGCATCACCATCCTTGGAAGAGTTCAATAAACTTGTGGATCAGTGCTGGCCTTGGCAGTGCTGGGGGAATGGTTGGACTTGATGATCTCAGAGGGTTTTTCCAACCTTAGTGATTCCAAGTGACCCTCATGCAGCCCAAACCACATGCAGAGGAAGCAAAGCTGAGCTCATGCACTGCGGAAATTTTTCCTGCCATCAGGTGGCTTGGTAAAGATTCTTCCTCCCTCCTTTCTCCAGGTAAAGGCACATTATTTAAAATAAACCTAAAAGTGGTTTTAAAGCTGCTGCTCTCACTGCTCACCACCCAAACCAGCCTTAATTCTAGTTCATCATCCCAGGGATGGTATTTGGTTGGTGTTGAAAAGCTGTTGTTTGGTGTTGCTGTCCTCATTAAGACATAACTCAGTCAAAAATAAAGAAAAGCACATTAAAAAGGAAGGCTGGGAGACACGAGATGCTGGTCCCTGGGCTGTGCTCTCCACCGTCCAGGCCAGCAGCTCCCCAGGAGTGGGCACGGCATCAGGGGCAGCAGCTGCCTGAGGCACCTGCAAAGTGCTCCTGTCACCAGAGATGCATCAGCAGCATCACAAGTCAGTGGGAGACAAGTTGGAGTGTGAAGAGACAACAGAAAGTTTAAAAAAAGAGGCTACAGTTTCCTGTCACTCTCATTGCACAGATGTCACCGAGGCTGAAGGACACCCCAGTCAAGGGAGTGAAAGCCTAATTCCGAAGGGATCCTCAGGAATAAGTCATTTACTCCAAGGTGAAGGGGACGACTGTGTGCTTGGCACAGGGCTGGGGGATGAGGGAATATTCAAACACTGGCAGGGGCTGCCCAGGCAGGTTTGAAGTCTCTACCCCTGGAGCTGCCAAGGCAGACCTGGCCGTGGCACTCGGTGCTCTGGGCCGTGGGACAAGGTGGAGATTGAGCACAGGGTGGACTGGATGGGCTGGGAGGGCTTTTCCAACCCAGTGACTCTGGGATTCTGAGAATTTGGAAGAGGTTCAGCAGGATTTTGAAAGATGGTAGCAGAGGTGGTTTGGGAAAGCTAAAGAAAATAAAAAGAGAGGAAGCAATGTTTACAGAAGAGGTGTAACAACGACTGGGCGGAGAAGGGAGAGGCTCTGGCAACTCCTGCTGGTCAGAGAAATGTAGGATCAAAGCAGCATTTAGGGAGGATCTGCTCCCTTTCAAACTGCTTCAGTGAACCACACTCAGCAAAAGTGAGAGTGGTGAGCTCTTTCAACAGGGACTTGCCATGTAAGTGTGCTATTTAAAGAGGTGTCAGCATTAGGATAAATATAGGATCTGCTAGTGATAGTCCCACAGGTCACCTCAGATCCTCATGGGAATATTTACCATGAGCTGGCACAGCCTGGGCACTGGCACAGCCACAGCTCCCAAGGCTAAACCTCCCTGTGGAAAACTGCCCTGGAAGAGCTGGACATGGAGCTGGGTCTGGCCCAGCACCCAGAGAGCCCTTCCAGGGCTGGTCCCACTGCCCCTCTCCGAGGGGACCCGGCCACGCGTGGCCATCACGGTTCTGCAGGAGATGGGGTGACAACCCCAACGACTGGACAAATTCCAGGCTGTTTAATTGCTTTCTGCCTGCCTGAATTCCCCAATGCTTCCCTTTGGGTGTGCTGGTCTCTGCTTCCTATCCGGAATGGCAGCTGGAGCTGGATCCCCCAGGATGGAGCTGGGAGCTGCTGAAGGTGCTGCCTCGGCTGGAAACCGAGGGCTTGGATATACAATGACATTCCAGCCCAGGGAGCTTGGGCAGGAGCCACTCAGGTGTATTATAAACAAGAAAATCATCCTATATGCCCTCAATTCCACAGCCAGTTTGCCTTGGGGGAGCCCATCATGATTAATAATTAGTGCAAGAAACAAGAAACCAGCAGGAAAGACATTAATCAGACCACGTAAATCTATAGGGGTTGATTTGCTTTGGTCTCTTCCCTTCAGTCAATACAGCCACTATTAAATGTTCAGTAAAACCCTGGCTCTAAGTGAATCCTCTCCCACAGGAGAAGCAAGACAGAGAAGGAGGGAAGACATGAAACCAGGAGTAAATCCTGGGAGATGCATTTGTCCTTCCCTGTTCCCTTAGTGCTGATAAAGTGGGAAGCCCATGAATTATGAGTGAGGGGCTCAGGTTTCATGGAGAGCTGTTCCCTGGAGCAGCACGGGGGGCACTGGTGCCTTCCCGAGGCTTGGAAGGACATCACGAGTCGACAGAGAAAAGGTAAAAGTCAAAAAATACAGTCCTGGCCCTGCTGGTGCTGCTTCCCTCTGTAAAACAATGCCTTTTAAAGGGACTCTTCTCCTCTGGTAACAAAGGGGAGTGGTATACAAGGATTTCCATTCTCATCTAGGAAGCTCCTGGGCAAGGTGGCCTTTCCCCTGGCATGGTGAGCTGCCTCTCCAGACTCCTCTTCCCTCAGGATTAAAAATGTTTTCATTATATAGGCCAGTAATAGGCAATTCCTGAGCTCAGACAAACAGTTAAACACTAAAGAAATACCTTTTTCCTATCATTTCTGGGTTAGGTGGCAACACACTTAGGCTTTGTTAGCAGACTCTTTCCTCTTTACTGCTCTTTTCCACACAGCATCCCACTTTCTGTAGGAACAAAGGCATTTTTTTGAGTCTCTGGCAGAAGAAACCTTAAGAAATTATTTTATGGATAGAAAAGGGCTTTGTGGGGGGAAAAAAAAAAGGCATAACCCTAAGGCATTAAATATGGATATTTCTCCCCTCAGAAACCGCTTTTCAGTCAGAAAAACAAACAAATTAGGACCAAAATAACGTCCACGAGTCACAGAAAGATTCTCAAAGCTGTCAGACAAGGGCAGTACCGATGGAGCTGGTTGGATATTCCCCTGACCATCCATGGTGGGGAACCTTCCAGAGCAGGAGCGAGCAAAGCAAGGAGATAGAGGCAAGGCCAAAGTGCCACCAGGCACGGGCTGGGGAGAGCAGGAGTTCAGAGGGTGCAACAGGAATAATAACTCTTTGATTTGCATAACACTGGGGAAGTCTGTGCAACAGAAAAGCACGGGCTGGTCACAGTTAGCTCAGGATTAGCTGCATTAATGAGCTTCAGTGGCTGACAGGCCTGAGAGGGACAGCCCAGGGGTTTGGACCCCGAGGGGAGGTGCAACCACATCTGTGAGCTGGACCCTGGCCATGCTCCAGTCTTTTGGGTTAAGATGGAATCACGGAATGGGTTAGATTGGAAGGAACCTTAAAGCCCATCCAGTCTCACCCCCTGCCATGGGCAGGGACACCTTCCACCAGCCCAGGTTGCTCCAAGTCCCTGGCCTGGGACACTTCCAGGGATGGGGCACCCACAGCTTCTCTGGGCAACCTGTGCCAGGGCCCCACATCCCTCCCAGGGAAGAATTCCTTCCCAATATCCCATCCAACCTTGCCATCTGGCAAAGAATCTCTTCAACACTCAAAAGGGGCATCCATGGAGAAGATGGGGGAAACACAGGCTGTACCAGCTCCTAAGGTAATACAAAAACATGGATGCTAATGAAAATTGGGAATATTTACCTGTTCATCCCTTCTCCATGTTCCTTTCACCAGTCACTTCTCTGATCACAGCCTTGCTGCTCTATGCTGTGATGCTGCAAGAGGCTCCCCAGACAGTCAAGGTACAGAGCACGATGAGTTTTACCAGTTTAGCTCTGCTTTCCTTCTCCATCAGTGACAGAGCTGTGACTGGTGCAGAGCTGAGGGAAGGGTCGCCCTGGGGCTGTGAATCCCCCAGCATCACCCCTGTGCTCTCTGGCACAGCCAAAATCCTGCAAGTCCCTAAAAAACACCGCAAACTGGGAACCAGAACACGCTGGGTGGGGAGATGTCCCAGGCAAGGCGAATGCTTTGTGGTGTTAGGAAATGCAGGGCTGTGATGGGCAGTGTGTCCCCCCTGCTGCCCCTTCTCCATCTCCACCTCGTGGGGAGGGGTCCTGCACAGAGGCCTCCCACCCCAGCTCCCTGCTTTCCAAGGCTCTTCTAAATCTGTGACTCAAAAATGCCCCCAAAGATATTATTAACAACAACACCAATGCTCTGCTCACTAAGGATTGCCCATCACTGTGCTGAAACATTTCTTTCCATGACATGTACACCAGGGTTTTGTCTAGTTTTCCACTGTTCAGCCCATGTGGGCTTTTCCCACTTCCCTTGGGAGCCTCCACTGAGGCTCAACACTCCTCATTGTTAGAAAACTTCCTGATATTCAGCTGCTTCTTCCTTCTATTCATCCCAGCAGGATTGTGCTCCTGCCCGGCTGTGCCTCCAATTGTTTGGGTGCTCCAACCCTTCCAAACCCGGATTTTTTGCTGTCAGAACACAGAATATATTCACTGACTTCTCGTGGTCTTTGGGTTTGTTGAAATTTAATATCCTTCCACTTCTCCCTGATGCTGCCCCTGCTCTGCCTGGACATCTCCTGTTGGGCTTGGCTCTTCCAGGCCGATCCTCCTGGTGAAATTCAGTTTACTCCAGTAAAGACCAGCACTTGCTGATGTCCTGTTGCAGTCTGACTGCAGGCACCCCCTGGCATCAACCCAAGGAGGCTGGAGGGGTGGAATGTGGGCACGGTACCTCCTGCTGGCACTGCCAGCTTGGCTTGGGAGGGACCTTAAAGATCACCCAGTTCCAACCCCCTGGCCATGGGTAGGGTCACGTTCCACCACCCCTGCTAAAAAACAAAGCTCCAGCACGCCTGGAATGAGAACCATTGGCTGGATATCACTGGGCTTCAGAGAAAAAGAGGGAACCAACTTAATTTCACCCGATTCTCACTCAAAGCTGCTCTGCTCCCCAGCACAGGGGGACAAAAGGAAATGTTTCAGTGTCCCTTTGGACATGGTCAGACATCACAGCTCGAGAAATACGCTCTGCTCAGCTGGTGTTGGCAGAGGCTCTGCTGGAAAACACCTGCTCCCTCTGCCAGGGGTAAGATTTCGGGATCACTGCTGCCTTTTCAAAACAACCGTGTCCGTTACCACAGGATGGGAAACTGCCCCTACAGCTGAGGAAAAAGAACCAACAGACCCAGATCCCACACCGAATTAGGACACAGCGAGTTCCTGAACTTGTTCTGGAGGAGAGAATAATTAGGAATTTCTTTCTGGCCCAGAGGCACTCCTGGATGTGGTTTCTGGAGGGAGACACCGGGGACTAGATTTGGTTATGCAAACTGGAAATCCTCCAGGTTATGGGAAAGGGGAAGAATGAGTGTGCAAAGTGAATCCCTTCTCCATCAACAAGAGGAATTAAAGGCTCTGAAATGGCTGAGACAACCCTGGAAGGGCTGGATTTAATTACTGCAGGACATGGAGAGCAGGGGAGAGAGGCAGGTCAGAAACACAGAGAGGGCTCTGGCCAGAGGGTGACACTCCCCTGGCTTGTTGGGGATGACACCCGGCAAATAAAAGAAAGCAAAGGCTGAGGACAAAGCACGAGGTCTGGAGGGATATTCAGGTTCAGGCCTTGGTGCCACCCAAGTTTTCAATTTGCCTGAGCCAGCAAACAACACGAATTTTTGGTTTACTTTTCCTACACTGACACACATTTCAGCGGCTCATGATCTACTGCCTTTGCTTAAGTGCCTTGAATACAGTGAGGCCTAAACATTTGGAGAAGAAATATCCTGGCATCTGCTAGCAAAAAGTCCTGCTGGATAGGGAAGTAATGGAATGTTAAGTGCTGATAAATAACAAACCAGGATTTTTAAATGAAGTCTTCTAAAATTGCAAGGGGACTGCTTCAAATGGGCACTTGCTTTCATTTTTCTTTTCTGCCAGTTCTCTACAGCACTTAAAATTATTGAAAAGCTCCCTCTAAATGTATATTTAAAAACCCAAAAACCGAACAGGATGAGGCTTTGCACTTCCATTTGTTTTCAGAGTGATTGTTGGTTGCTGTGTTATAAAACTCTTCAGAAAAGATTTCAGATGGAAGGGCCCTGAGAAACCATTGAGAATTAAGTGAGCACCACAGCATTTGGGAGCTCCTGAAGGGTTACAAAATCATAGGATCATGCAATGGTTTGCATTGGAAGGGCCCTTAAAGCCTCATCTCATCCTGCCCCCCTGCCATGGGCAGGGACACCTTCCACTAGACCAGGTTGCTCCAACCTGGTTTTGCTACATCTGCTCAGGAATTTTCCTTTAAAATGTCTTCCAGCACCAACTGCAGTTTCTGTAAAGTGACTTTTTTTTCCCCCCCAAGAAAATGCCAGTATTACTGATTTTTTCCCTGATTTTTGCTTGTAAACACCTCAGTGAAATGCCCCATTCAAACAGAACTGAAGCTGTTGGTTTAATCATCCCAATAACGGTCCCCAGGGATCACCCAGACATTAAACATTATCCCACAGGACTTGTGGTCCTGAAGCTGATGCTTTAAAAGCGTGAAACCTTGGGAAGCTGGATGAGAGAATGATACAAGATATCATGGATATATTGCAGACAGGCAAAACTTCTAAATCCAACAGTTTGCAGCACAAAAAGAGTTGATGTTTTGGCATCGTGGGGGCACCTCCTTCCCCAGCAGGGTCTCTAAACCCCCCCGGTGCCATGAGGCCACTCCTGGCACCCTTTTTATCTTGTTCATGGACTCTCTGGATGGAAGGTTCCACAGAAGCCTCAGGATGAACCAAAGCCAATGGCAGATGAATTCTGCAGTTGCAGGAAAGCACAGGCAGGAAACAAGCCCTGCCAACCAACAGAGGAGGGAAAGGACAAGTTAATGCCCCTACCATATATATTCTGGTGGCCTTTAAATGCCATTTTGATTTGGGTTCTGCTTTTTGCCTCCTTTGAGTGCTCCCAAGGGCCCTGAAGTAGGAAAACTGGCACAACAAAGCATCGTTTTACTGAAAATATTCAGTGACAGCAGAAGAATTAAGCTGGGAAATGCAAAATTATTCCTTAAATTCAGGTGTGCCTGCGTGGCTGAAATCCACGGAAAGTGCATGTGCCAGTCCCAAGGCCACCCAAGCACTGACACAACCAGAGACATCCCAGAAGTACCACAGCAGTGGGGTATCAGAAGATACGGCGAACGGGGTAAAACTGCTGCTCCAACACGTTGTGCCTCCTCAGCAGCCTGGGGTTCCAGTAAGATAACAGCCCGGTTTGCCTTGTTTTCCAAAATAACCCGAGATTATTGATGTGCTGCCAATGTTTTAACAAGGAGAGTTCACCACATCCCACCCTGTCCCCAGTCCAGGACGAGCACCATGGGATCAGGGTGGGGACCCCGAACGGGCTGAGCGCAGATGAAGAGCCCAGGAGTCGCTTCATTGTTTTTCCATCTTAAAGAAAACACTTGCCTGTAACTGTAACCAAGAAGAGAGGCAGCCTCTCCTGTCTTCGTGTTTGGCAAATAAACCCCTGTTAAGGGCATTTTGTTGGAGATGTTTGCACTTTATTTTTTTTAAAAAGACACAGAGCAGGTTGAGAGCACAGCATTTGGCCTATTTGAGCTGGTGTGGAGAAGGATAAAGGCCTGTGTGTATTGCTTTGAGAAAAGGGCCTTGGAGGGCAGCAGGAATATCTTGCTCTGGGGATGTTTTGTTTCTCATCAACCCCCAAAATTTCATGTTCCATGGGGAAAAAGGTTGGGATTTTACTTTTGTGTGTGTGTGTATGATCTCTAGAGACTGGAGAGTGGCATCATGGGTCAACCTAGAGCTTGCACTTCTCCAGCTTCCAGTTTTGGCTACAGCTAGCAGAAAAAAATGCTCCTTCCAAAAGGAAAAACTCCAAACAACTCCCAAAATAAGTGGTGACTGAATAACCTGCTCACTAAAGGTGCTTTTGGATTCAATGTCAACCACAGATGGATATGAAGTGGGAACCACAGTGCTTTCGAGGGATGGACCCCAGAGAGGGCAGAAATACCATTCCCAGTCTCCTGACAGATTAGAGGTAACATTATTAGGAGTTCTCTCAGCCCTTGAAGTTCCCAGCAGCTGAAGACTTTTGTTAGGAGTGTTTAATTAAACCAATAACTCTGGACAGAAAGCAAACATCCCAACCAGGCACAGCTCCCTCCCAGCAGCAGAGCTGGCACAGCCACCACAATCTGCCTGAATGCTGTGAGAGGCACACAAGCCTTGTTTGAAGATTTATGCTGTATTTCATCTTCTAGGAGTCACCAGTCGCCTCTCTAATGGGTTTGCCCAGCTCTGGTAGTTTGGAAGCTCAGACTGAAGATGTTAATCTGCAAAGGGTTTCAGTGAGCTCCTTCTAATCTGTGTCAGCACCCCCGGCCTCCCACATCCTTCTTTCCCCCAAAAAGGGTGATTTCCGACGCCGAGGTGTTGGTTAATCGGTCCCCACTGAGAGCTCTCAGCCGCGCATAAGAATGGGTGTGAAAGTCTCCGCGGGGACCAGGATTTCCATGGATTTCCCCAGGGATCAGTATTTCTGCACAACCGGCCCGAAAATACCCGAAACCACGAGGCTGGATTTCTGTACGTAAACTCACTGGTGATACCGGTGGATTTCACATCCCGAGCCCTCTGTCAGCCCCCACACTCAGCTGTAACCAGGGACACTCGATGCCTTTGGCCACCCCTTCACCATTTACCCACATTTTTTGTCTCTTCAGCAGCTAAACAGGCAAAATGGACCTTTGACCAGGAGGAGCAGGAAACATCTGCCCCGATACCGTTTTCAATCCGAATCCACGCTCCTGTTTTCAGGTTTGATTAAACCGTGAGCTCTGCGAGGCCGAGGTTTTGCAGCCTGCAGTTGGGCTGTTACATGAGATATTCAGGAAGTTATTTGCATGGCTGGATAAAAGCCTGTGGCAGCAGCTGGTGCTGCAGAGGCGACTCCGCGGCCACCAGCCCAAGGAATAACATCAGCTCCAGCTTCACAATGAGTTGTTTACTGGCCTTGGCTGCCTGTGGGAACAGCCAAGGAGAGCGGAGGAAGAGGAGAGACAAACACAATGCGAGCGAGACGCGTTAGGTGGGAGGCTGGGCTTTAGCAGCAGCCCCGGGATCTCAGACCTATGGAACCAGAGAGGCTGAAAATGAAATAAAGGGGCACCGGCTGCAGCAAATGACGCCACTGAGCTGCTCCTGCTGCCAGAAGATCCTCGTGCCCAGTGAAAGGGCTGATATCGAAGGTAAGAGAGAAAAATAAACGGCTTTTAGGCGGGGGCTGTGCTGGGGAGGGGGGCAGATTCACCGAGCGGCTCCGGGGGAGCTCACAGGCAGACACAGCCACGCTTCCCTGGAGCATATGGAATGATGACCCTGGAAGTGGAAAGCTGACCGGTTTTCCAGCAGGAATCCGGAGTTTTCACAGCAAGCTGCTGGGGGAAAAGAGCCCAGACTGTTTTAGTCTGCTCCTTTCAGAAGATATAACATCCCCTCCCGCCCCAACAATCCCCAACCTAACAAACAGCCCCTTTTTAAATCTCTTTAGACAGATATTTTATTTTTATGGCCAGCTTTGCTCTGCAGCTTCCCAGTCTTACCCGCTGCTTTCCCGATTCCCAGCTCCCCCCTCTCCTCCTCACTTTTTTAATTGGAAGGCAAAACAATTGCAGCCGTGGAAAGGAAAATCCGAGCTCTAAAGCGCTTTTCCCACCGGGCACGCTCTCCCAGGCCGGGTCCACCAGCTAATTGCTCAGGAAATCCGCGCCGCTCATTGTCGGGCTGTCCTTAAACTGCTCATTCCGAACTGGGAGAGGCTCTGGAAGGGAATCCAGGGCTAGAGCCCCGCGAGAGGGACCCACAGAGCCCCGCCGGGGGCGGGCTCAGCGCTAATAACACATCCCTGCCCAATGGAAAGCGCTTCCTATGGAGACCCCCAAGAGTTCCCCCTGCCCAGACACCGGGGCCATTCCTGCGTCCCGTTTTCCCAAGGCACGATGGCAGAGCTCGGCAGCGCCGATCCCTGTCGGAACAAAGGCCGGGAAGCAGCTGCCACCCACAGCGGGGCTTAGGGGCGAACGGCTGAACTCGGGCAGTCCTGGAGGTTTTTCCGCGTGGGAATAACGCGGCCCGCGTTCCACAAAGGATCCATGGGGGCTGTCAGGGCGGGATCCCGCTGAACCGCCGAGCCCTGGCAATGGTGCTGCCCCGGTAAGTCCCTGCTCCCAACCCTTCCCAGCTCCGGGAAAAGCAGCCGGATTCCAGGGCAGGGCTGCGGGGGTTCCTAAAGCTGAGGCTGGGATGGATCTGGGGTTGAGACCAGCCGGGATGGGCTGGAGCCGGGATTAGCGAGGATTGTCCTACGCTGGCAGATCTCTCTCTGCGGCCGGGTCTGCTCAGAGAGGGAAAGATGAGCTCCAAGTTTTGGGAAAGTCATTGCTGTGTGAGCTGTTCCTGCAGCCCGGCAGGGCAGTCGCCACGACTCGCCCCCGTAACTCGCACTGTGGCACCGCAGATGACAAGCTAAGGACTTTTCTGTGCTGTTGCTTCTTTTGTGCCTGTGAAAAATAGCCCTTGGTTCCAGCTGCCTTTTGTACTTGAACTCAGTATCGTAAAGACACTTTAAGCTTAAAAAAGGGGGGTTATGCAAATGTGGTGCCAGCGTAGACTTTCAGCTTGCAACGATGCGTGTTTTCGGCTTCATGTAATGGAGAGCTGGTTCCGATAAGCTATGTTAAAATTAGGAATTAAGTTATAAATTTTTATACTGAAAAACTGAAAAAAGAAAAATTATCACTTTGGCTTTCACTTATGGCTAAAATCTACTTCTTTTAAGCCGCAAAATTCAATGAGGAAAAAAAAATCAAATACAGCTCTAAGCAGACAGAAAAAGTGGTGTCAGAAGTAAAACGAATGATGAACACAGGATTTAAAGATTCAGCTGTTTAGAAGAGAGGGGACTTAACACAATATAAGCCCATTGCAGAATAATTTGCAGAAAAAGTTTAGGATTTTAATGACATTCCCTAATCTTTGTTTGAGAGGAGACAGTTGTGTGTGGTTTTTGTATTGCTGCCCTACATGAGCAGAACAGCAAAATCCATAGGATGGGAAGTGCAAGGTTCACAGCTCGGTGATAAGGATGTTCCCCCCTCAGAGCACTTTTCCATCTTCTTTCCCTTAGGAACGTTCCCAAAGCTGAAAACAAGCCAGGCAGGAAGCCTTGGTGCTTTGGGGGGTTCAAAGCCTCCGGATTTTAAAAGAAAATTCTGAAACACATGAGAAGGAGGGAGGAAGGGGGTGGGAGGGGAGTCTGAGCACACATTTCTAAATGACTGAAAATGAGAATCCTCCTCGGTTGATAAAAATCAGTGTCTTTCAAATCCTGGAGACCACAGACAAACACAAGTAAATCCTAAACTCCCTCCTCGACTCTCATTCAGAACATCCTAACGAGGCACAAAAACGGGCAAACCTGCAGCTCAGCCTCCCGAGGAGCTGGGATGCAAACATTCCGAGTGCAGGGAGAGGATGCACTCCCAGCTGTAAGATGGTTCCCTCCTCCAGCTGTGACCTCACGGCTGGAGCAGCGGGGCAGGAATTGAGGCGATTTGAGGCAGACCTTGGGTCGGATCCCAAGGAAAGGGTGCTCTGTGGGAAGGTACGTGGCAAAGCGGTTTGGATTCTGCTCTGCTGGTGCTGCCTTGGCACTTGGAGCGTGGCCATTGCAGCCATGGAGACTGATTCCAGTGCCCAGGATCCAGCTGTGCCAGCTGTCCCTGTCTCTGCTTAGAGCATATTTGGGATCTGGGGCTCTTTAGTGGTGTCTGAGTGTTGGTGCAGTGCGTGGTGGTCCCAGCCTGGTGGCTCGCAGTGCTCCAGGATCCCAAAGCAGACACGGTGAGCCATCCCATCACAGCCTAGGATGGGTTGGGTTGGCTCCTGGAGCACACAGCCACCCTCAGGAGGTCTTTTCAGGTCAAGTGTGCGTGCAGAGGCTCACTCTGCTCCTCCTCCCTAAATAAGGATCCGATTTAGTCTCAGGGAAGAGGAGCCACCACCTTTCACAAAAGGGAAATTCTCTCCCTGAAAAGAGGAGTTCTTTATTCCCAGGGCAGACAGTGGCTCTGCGAGACTTCCTCCTGCACCAGCTTCCCAGTTCTGCCCCATAAAAGGGGGTAAAGATCCACCTGGCTCCGGAGCCAACCCAGCCTTAGCTGACCCCAGCTGCAGGAAAGTTTGCTGAATTATTTGTGATGGGTTGGGTTTGCAGAAAAAGGAAAGTCTCTTTATCCTGGCAAGTGGAATTAAGGGACACTCATCAGTCCCTGACACAAAGGTGGGTGCTGGCAGCAGAGCAGGTTCTTTCTCTGGACAAAACACGATCTCATCCTACTTTGAGACCCCCTTATGGCTGTAAGTAGACAGCCACAACACACCTCATATTTTCTTCTAACAATATTCCCATTTTCATCTTTTGAACCTGCAGATAAGGCACCCTCTTCCACCCCAGCCTGCATTTTGCAAGTGGAAATGACCATATTTAGCAATAAAAGCAGCATCAACCCCTTACACAAAATGTCATTCCCCTGCTCTCAACTCATGGTTAGCAATCTGATTTCTAAGAAACTTCACTGCTGAAACATCTACTGTCCGTTGGGATCTGCTATTTTTGCAGTGTGGAGTCATTTCTTACTCATTTTAACACCTCAGTGAAAATTCACCCTCTGTAGTTCTTCCTGTGCTCCCTCACACAGCCTTCCATCAGACACCACAGGATATTTTTTGGGACCTGAATGCTTTTCCACACAGGTGAGGTGAGGGAGATGACATGGAAACCCCAGTCATGCTCCAAAATTCCTCGCTGAGGAACATGTCCCAAGGGGAACAGGGAATCCAGCAGCTCCAGGAAGGGATTGGGGATCTCCGGGGTGCAAGGACAGGCCATGGAGCAGATGAAACCAAGGCTGGTGATGCAACATCCATGCTCTGTCAGAGGGAGTTCTGTCCAAGGTCAGGTTGGACGGGGCTTGGAGCAATCTGGGAGAGTGGAAGGTGTCCCTGCCCATGGCGGGGGTGGGACTGGATGAGCTTTAAGGTTCCCTTTCCAGCACAAACCATTTTATGAGTCTCAAACCTTCCCTTTTCCCCACAGAATAAACCAATTTAAGAGAATAAAGCCCTATTTTACCAATTCCCTGCAGTCAATAAATGCGGGACACAGATCCCTCAAGGTCCTAAACATGGATGGTGTCCAGCCCCATGGAAAGACTGTCCCCAAGCACAGCCCCTCACACCCAGCTCAGCTGGCCAAGCTGAAATAGGTGTTTGTGCTGCTGGGCTGGCAGCTTGTTGGTGCTAATGGATGCAAGGAAGGGAAAAAAAAAAGACCATAAATTTGGGATAAAGAGGTGAAAGTTCAGCTCTCCTGCTTCAGCAAAGGGGATGCAGAGGATCTCACTGGGTCGGACAAGGCCGGGTGACAGGAGAGTTTCATGTGGCTGAGGAAAGGCACCAAGGAGCCAAAAAGCCAAGCAATCACCAAGGAACCACTGGAAATTGTATCAGGAAAAGCAAAGAAAGGAAGCTTGTTGGGCAGGCCCCTGACTGGAAAGCCTTTGGAACTGTAGGCAAATAAACCTTGCCCTGTTGTTGGATTCCCCAGTGGTTCAGGGAAACAGGACTCTCTTATTTTTTATGTTTTTTCTTAACCACGCTTTGTAAATAAACAGGGCTACATCAAAGACACAGCAACCTCCACCACAAACATTATTCCTGGGTGAAAACGACCTGCTCAGACAGAGCAACTCTGCTTTTCATCAGTTCATCAGCTTTTCTTTGCATCTAAATCTTCTCCAGCGAATCAAGCAATGCTATTGTACAGCAATGCCCCCTCGGTGAGAGCCCTGGGGGTCGAAACAAGCAGCATTCCTGCAGCCATCCAGCGGCAGAGGCAAAGCAAAAAGTCCCTCTTACAAGTGTAAAATAATGTAAACTTTGCTGGGAAGTTTGGGGCGAGTTCCATCGTTCTGGAAGCTGCAGTGGATGGGGAAATCAGAGCACGCCAAGGGTTAAAGGGGTGATGTAAATGGAGAGAGACATTCTCAGTGAAAACAAAAAGAGAGTCATGCCCTGAGGATCAGTGGCTGAATGTGGGGTAAGGCAGTTCACTATTCTCTTCTGAAGGAAACATTTTAATTAGCTCAATACAAAACAGATACAGCCCAGAGAAGGCACCACGAGCAGGAAATGCTTTGTAAGTCTCAGAGGACCGTGAGGAGACAACGGCGGTGCTGAGCAATTAAAAACCAAATACGAAAAAAAACAAAGGAAAGAAAAAAGGAAAGCGCCTTTAGGGTTCGCTCCGAGAGAGGCTCAGGTTTCCTGCTCCATCCTGGAGGAGAATTAAATTGGGGTCCTGCTGCAATTCGTTCACAACAGAAGGTTGTGTTGGACTTGGAAGGTGTGCGAGGATCCCCGAGAGCCAAAAACCACGCCCGGAGAAAGGAGCGGCCGCTGCTCTCCCACCTCATCCCGGCGGGTCCCGTGGTGGCTGAGGGAAAGGAGACGCCTCGGGGTCCCGTGTTTTGGGGTTTCTTTTCTATCAAAGTGCATTTGAAAAGCAGCTGGTGAATCCTGACTGGAGTAACTCACAATTCCACCTTCCCAGCAGGTACAGGAGGCCTTGTTCCACCCACAGCACATCCCGGGGAGTGCCAGCACCGATGGCACTGAAGAGCCTCGGCACAATAAGTGTCAAAGCCATGAATAAGAGCCTTCCTGCCTTGTCTTTTATGCTAATCACCCGAAAACGTCCCCTTTCCCCAGCACACCGGCCGGGCATTCACTCGATAAACCAGGCAAGAATGGCTCTTTGAAGCTCCACAAACCTTCCCCGGACTTCAAAGTCACACTTCTGTCTGCTCCTGTCCTACTGTTCTCCAATACATCACTTGGGATTAGGAAATGAAAGAGATTAAAGCATTTCTCCTTCCCATCGCTTCGGATCGTCAATAGAGCTTTGTTTACAGGCAGCCGCTCCGCTTCCCACCCTGCAGTCCCACCCTTTCCCTGCTCCCACCGCACCAGGGGAGCTTACTGGGAAATGGAAAGAGGCTCTGGGGAGGATGGAGAGCTCAGACTGGTCGGTTTAAGAGCCAAGCCCAGAACTGGTGTCCCAAGCTATTTCCCAGACATTTCTTCGGATCCAGCATCACTTACTCGGGCTGCTCCAGTTTTCCGTAGGCCCACACTGCTGGCACTGGGAAAACAGAGCTATACAGAACCAACTATTCCCCTGGCAGCCTCACACGGGAAAATCAGCCACCAGACTGCCCCAAACTGGAGGTTTGTCCTTACATCCATTTTCAGTTAATTCTCTCAGAGTTCTTCACAACCGAAAATGTCTAATGCAACTTTTATCAAAAAGCAGAAGTACAAGGCAGTAGAGATCTCATTGCAGGAACTGAGTTATAAATAATTTTTCAGGTAGAAAAAGTTTCTTTTTCATCACACAGTTTCCATCTTATCTATTCAAACAGTTGTAGTTCATCTCACCTTTCCTATGGTTCTCCTGCCTGGAAGAACTCAAGTCCCACAGCCTTATACAGAATTATCATTTCTGCAAAAATCTGCCAAAAAAATCCAACACCCCCCCCGGACAAAACCTTTTTTTTTTTTTTTTTTTGAGCCTCCTACCTAATTAAAGAGAAATGAAAGAAGGAAAGAGAGGCCAAGAAGTTGCAGAAATGAGTTTGTGGTTGCAAAGCCGTAACCTGGGCTCAGTGGTGGGAGCAAGTTACACATCACACAGTGATTGTAGCAGCGGGGTGAGTACCAGGGAAGGGCAAACCCTCCCATCAATGGACTTCTTGTCAAGACAAGGCACAAAGCACATGCTGTGCCCGAGGAAAATACCTGTTTATTGCCGAGGTCAGGGGCTCAGACCCCGTCAAAACACGGCAGGTGCTGCCGTGCCCTTGAGACATCTGAGGACAAACCCCAGAGAAACCCCCAAATTCCCAATCTCCCCACCTGTGATCCTTCAGTTTTCCTATAAACCCTTTGTTTCTCAGGATTCAAGAGAGAACCTGAGCGCACAGAGAGATAATCTGGCAAGAGATCCCTCAGATTTGGAAGGTTTTCACATCAGGGCTGTAGCAACCTCGCAAGACCAGGCTTTGCAGCGTTATTTAAATGAGCACAAGGGACGTCCTGCATATTCAGACTGATAAAATTCCACTCACCTGACCTCTCACAGGAAGAAAAGAAAACCTGGTGATGCAAAAAAAACATCAATCCTAACCTTCACCCTGTTTTTCCTGACCTCAGTTTGCGGGACATGTGGACAATGGGGTCTGGTGGGATGGACTTCATGGAATTAGAGAGTTTCATTTTAAAGTGTGCCTTTTACCTGCAGTCATTTCTGTTCTCACAGATGGCTGCTCTGCGTCAAGCTGCAGGGTGGCTGTTTGGAAGGTTTCTTGGGGTGCCAGGAGGAGGAAATACAGGAGTTGTGAACAGGATACTCAGGCACCATAGGAAGTCACAGGGACAAGTTTTCCTTTCTTTCCAGTGCATGGAGGATGGGACATTTCTACAGTGAAGGGCAAGTAGGAACCAATCCTGGAGCTACTCTGCTGAACCATAACTCTGAATAACAGGGTGACGTGAGTAAGTGATGGTTGCTGTAGGTTTGCTTGTACCATCCCTGCTATGGGAGAGAATATTCTGAATATTATCACACTGAAAGGGTATTTATTCTGTTATGATGCCACTTCTGACAACAGCTAAACACATCCCTCCCCTCCTTTACTGCCCCCCCTCCCAGTTTAAATACAGGATTTAAAGCTTTGCCCTGCCTGAAATACAGAATGGTAAAGTGGGTTTCTTTATATTTATTTAACTCAGCTTTTAAAAATATATTGCTTTACTGTGTCCCAGCAAGACAATAGCAGTGGTGCCCTTAGTGTCCATGAGGAGCATCCTACTGCTTTAATCCCTAGTGAAAAGGGAGGAAAGTGAATTTTACACGCCAAAACCTCAATCTGTAGAGTCATAGTACAGAATTTAAAGCTCATGGCTGGGTTTCAAAGCCACTTGTCAGCTTGTTTCAACCCCTCAGGGTTCCATAGGTAAACAAGCCAGGCTGTGTTTTAAAGTTCATAAGTTAACTAGACAATTGCTGGCAGGTAATTCCCAGAGATTGCCCACTAGAAAAAAAAACTGGGAGAAGACCTTGAGATTGCCTGGTACAGAGCAGGGAACAAAGAATCAAGTGAGGGAGCATCTTTTCTGCTGTGTGAGGAGCACCTGGGTCAGGCAAGGAGCACTTTGGCAGTGGGAAAGGGAAGAGTTTCAAACCTGCTGTGCCAGGCTGGGTCTTGAGGAGCTGCCAAAACCCTGGAGGGCTTGGAAAGGGGGGTTTCCATCTCTGTAAGGTTTCAAAGGACACCCAGTCCCTCTCAAACCTCCCCAGTCAGGACCCAGATGCTGAGCCTGGACCAGGAGAGTCTGGCACACCTGGTTTTCACACACTTACAGGGGTCACATTTCAGCATAAACAAAACCTGCTCCTGATGGAGATAACAGGCAGTTCTGTACTGAAGGGGAGGTACAAGCCAAGAATTTAATGCTTTAGGCTGAGGGTTAAGCCAAGGCACAGCTATTCCTGTTGGAGCTCATGTGCACTTTTCAATCCAATAAGTGCCTGCTTAAAGGCACTTGAACTTTCAGGCAAGACCTTTCCTTATTTAGACTGCCACAGATCCAAAGAAAGTGCACATTTGAGATTTTACTGCTATACTTTCCATAATTTAAATGTTTGATGTGTTTTCCTTTTAGGCCGTTTCACAACAAAGTCCATTTGGTCATGAATTTAGCAGGAGAAACTCCCAGATGGGCACAAGCCGAAGGGGTTCAAGGAACAGTTTACTCCCTACCTGTCCTTGTGCAGTTGCATAGTGAAGTCCCTGCTTTAGATAAAGCCCCAAGGTGGGATTGGTCTCCTCTGCTTGTTGCCACACTGTCAACATCAACCAGAAAAGCACAGATCTGCTCCTGGTCTGATCACCTGCTGGTGCTGGACATCATCACAAGTGTGCTACTCAAAGTGAAACCACAGGGAAGGAAGAATTGCCTCAGAGGGGGGTGAAATGTGTGCACAGAGACACCCTGAAAGCCACAGGCTGTGCTGGGGCTCAGAGCACCCACAGTAAACCCAGCCCAAAGCACCCCTTCCCTTCCCTTCCCAGCCTGCAGAGAGCCAGGGAATCCTTCAGCTTGGAAAAGACCTCCAAAATCTTGGAGTCCAGTCCTCCCACAGGAGACACCTCAGGGCTCCAACTCATCTTTTTGGGTGTCCAAAGGTCCAAGTCCCTTGAAAGCCAGCTGGGAAGAGAGATCTGCTCACCCTCCTTTCCTGCTACTTGGCTTTATGTCCAACTGACCTGCAGGGTGAGAAGATGAGGTGCTGCCTCATCTCCCTGGGTCACAGCACTGCTTTTGGGAAGCCTGTGGTTCCTCCAGGCATTCCCAGGTGGGGGCTGAACTGGCACCTTCCACCTGGCAAAGCCCGGGCCGTTCCATCTTCCCCAGCACTTGACATTTCAACCAGCTGATTCACTGGCTGCTTGAATGCAAGCACAACGGTCAGCCTGAACTCTCCCAGGAGGGAAACGTATGGAAAACATCTGATTTCGATCATTTGCATCCCAAGTTGCCCCAAATCCATGCCTTCTTCCCCAGTTTATTTGCTTATATGTTGCCATTTCAACCTTTAGCACAACTCAGTGACACATTTGCTGTTGAAACTGCGCTGTCAGAGGGTCACCCTCTGGAGAGGATCCTACTCTTCACAAGGGTGGTTTCAGCTCGAAACACAGTTGTAGCTGCTAAGAGGTTTCTTAGATTACAAGGAGATTACAAACTTTGTTTAGCATTTGGTTGGCCGTGGTTTACGAGGCAAAGGTCTCTCCCTCAGTGACCCAGCTTTGCTCCGTGCCGTGCCCACGGTCCAACTCACAGACCCTCCCTCAGCTCACAAACCCTTCCTGCTCCAACCACGGAGACTTTCCAAGGGTTTATCCTCACAGGCACTGAAAGTACTTAGAATAGCAAGAAGGGAAGATCAAGACAGTTCAGAAAGCGCTTATTTCCAGCAAACAATGTGCTTACATCGCCCCTACCTATCTCTAAAACTTGCTGAGTTGGGACAAAGGTTTACAACACGAGATTTCCCGAATTTTGGGTTCCAAACCTCGACAAAGAGGGAAAAAGAAATGCAGCTGTCAGTGCACCTGAAGGAATCCCTTTTTGAGAAGCATTTGACCCTTGCAGAAAGAGTCCTTTTGGAAGTAATACCATTTTTGCAGACATTTTTAAAGCAAACAAAAAAGGGCAGTGATTTCCAGAAGTGGCAAACACGATTTCAGAAAGGGTTTTTGAGAAACATTTCTGAGGTGCAACGTGGCTACTTTTCACTTTGAAAAACATGTATAAAGGATGTTCCTACTTTCAAGTAGAAGAAAGGCAAAGCAGCTCTTGGTTATCATAGGTTTGGGGTTTTCTTTTAATATTTTTGCTCAGAAAAGGTTGAAAATCCACAGGATCTTCCTTTCTGCACAGCTTTTAAAGCAAACACTAAAACTTTCAGCTTCTTTCGGCTCTTCTTACAAGTTTAGGTGAATACTGCAGACTGTTTGATTGGGCAGTATCGTGGGTCCACAATTCAATGCCTTTCCAAACACGTTGGGCCAATTCCTTCCCAGATTTTAAATAAATATGTTTCTTACCAGCAAGCTGGAATTTGGGATCATTCTCCTTCCAATAGGAGGATGAGGGATGAAAGGCAAGGCTGAGTGCAGCAAGTGCTGTGTTCAGCTTCAAAATACCCCGATAACAGCGGAATCTGCTAAGGCCACCCTGAAAATTAATTACTGGTCTGGTTTGCACATCCGTTAATTCGGGAAGGGGACAGAATGTGTCCTCCTGCACAACTGTCTTGGCTGACTGATGGCAACTGTCTCTCTGTCTCCTGCAGGGTGAAAGGATCCGTGATGGAGCCGTGGTAGAAAAGGGTCACTCAGCCTCCCTGGAATGTGTTCCTTCGGGAAGGGACGAGCTCACGGCCTTATTTTATGGATGTCCCTGAAGTAGACTTTGAAGGCCCCTTTGGAAGCACATCACAGACTTGGCATGGGAAACCACAGCAACAACCATACCTGTCTGACAGATGATTCCTTCAAGTACAACCTGTATGGAGCCGTGTACAGCGTGGTTTTCATCCTCGGCCTGATCACAAACTGTGCCTCCCTCTTCGTCTTCTGCTTCCGCATGAGGATGAGGAGCGAGACCGCCATCTTCATGACCAACCTGGCAGTTTCCGACCTGCTCTTCGTGTTCACCTTGCCCTTTAAGATTTTCTACAACTTCAACAGGCACTGGCCCTTCGGGGACAGCCTGTGCAAGATTTCTGGCACGGCCTTCCTCACCAACATCTACGGGAGCATGTTGTTCCTCACCTGCATCAGCGTCGACCGGTTCCTCGCCATCGTGTACCCGTTCCGCTCCCGCACCATCAGGACCCGGAGGAACTCTGCCATAGTCTGTGCTGGTGTTTGGATTCTGGTCCTCAGCGGTGGGATCTCAGCTTCGCTGTTCTCCACCACCAACATTTCCAACACCAGCACAACCTGTTTCGAAGGTTTCTCCAAACGTATCTGGAAAACCTACCTGTCCAAGATCACCATATTTATTGAGGTGGTGGGGTTCATCATTCCCCTGCTCCTCAACCTCACGTGCTCCTCCTTAGTTCTCCGGACTCTGCGGAAACCCGCCACCTTGTCCCAGATTGGGACAAACAAAGAGAAAGTACTGAAGATGATCATTGTGCACGTGGCCATTTTTGTCGTGTGCTTCGTGCCCTACAACTCCATCCTGTTCCTCTACGCCCTGGTCCGGTCCCAGGCCATCGCCAACTGCTCCCTGGAGAGGTTTGCACGGACCATGTACCCCATCACGTTGTGCATCGCGACCCTGAACTGCTGCTTCGACCCCTTCATCTACTACTTCACATCAGAGTCCTTCCAGAAGTCGTTCAACATCAAAACCCAGATCAAAATGGATTCTCTTTTCAAGACGGAGACGCCTCTGACAAAGACGGCGCTGCCGGCGCCGCAGGATGAGCTGAGCGACCAGGCCATCACCAACGGGGGAGACCCCACATCTGAGTCCCATTTCTAGAGAGATGTTTACACGTGCAGTTATCCCCCATTAGCTCTTGATTAACACCACGTGTGGGAGAGCTGCTCCACAAGACACGGGTTCACACGTGGTGTTAATGAAGAAAAGCTGCTGGGGGCACGACGGCACCCCCAGAGAAATCCTCACCCTGGGATGGTCCCATCAGACTCGACAGCTGAACACGGAACATAAAAATCCCAACGGATCTCCCTCTGGAGATTATGGATAGGCAACAACACATGCACCAACTAAGGAGGAAACAGAACAACTTGAATCACAAAATGCCAACATTTGGCATTTTTCCCCCCCCAGCAGTTGACGTGGGACCAGTTGGGAAACAGAAAATTTGATTTTCCTGGAGATTCCTGCCAATATTTCACGGCTTCTGGAGATTCATCATCTTATGTTAACTCAGTAACTTCACACAATATGTATGTTTGCTTAAGAAGGCATAATAAAAGCTTGTGGCTTTTCCTTATTCCACTGCAAGAGTGTGCAGCCTGGTGTTCCTAGAGACAGGAATTAACTGTATGGAGAAGTTTGAAGTGTAAAAAATTGTTTTGAAAGTAGGCAAAGGATTTGCTTGGTGACAGAAGAGAAAAATAATAAGAGAAAACACAATTAATAATGCAGTGTTGAAATAAGTTTCATTTTCGCAAGATGAAGCTGCCTTTTAATTTATTTTAAATTTAAATGCCACCTCTAGGGAAAAGGAAAGAGTAAAGTGTTCTGTTGCACCTGGGGTTTTATATCCCAGGGGATTATATATGATTTTTTCTGAGAAGGGCTGGGGCATAAAGTCAGCTGGAAAAGGGCCTGAAGCCCCAGAGCTCTTCCAAGGGCAAAGCTCTTGTGTGGAAACCAAGAGCAGCTGAAGGACAGGGAGCACTGACCTCGCTGGATTATGGACAACTGGTGTCAGAGCAGCCAATTAGGAGAAAATCTTGTGATTGCTTAATGGGTTTTGCTGTAGAGTCAATTAATTAAAAGGGCTCAAAGTAGCTCCCCTAAAATAGTAAATCAATTTGCTGCACACTTTTCTTAGTTGGTTACAGCAACATTGTCTTGTTTTCCAATTCATTTATTCCATCGCCTCTTGTAGATGACAGAAAAATAATGAAAGTTAACTATCTGCAATCATTCCATTTTATCAGATGGTTCATTTCTCCAGCTATTGGTTCACAGTTGAAGCTCTGCTGATCTTCACAGGCTGATTCATTCTCAAGTGTAAGATGCATAAGTGAGGAAAACACTTGAAATTTGACAAAGTATAAAGTTACAGCTTGTTAGATCAGCAATCTGCCTTTTCCATGGAACAGCATAAAGCTATTTCTAGGACTATGTTGCCAAAAAAAAAAAAAAGAGACACAAAGTATTAATTGAACAGATGTTTTCCACTCAGCTGTATTTTAAGTGTCTGTGCTGAAGCCTTGTGAGATGTGAGAGCTGCACGTCCAATGTGATCACTACTCAAAGCAACAGAGGTTTAAATGTGAAAAGAATTCAGCTGTAAAATATATTAATGCTTTGAAGGGAATATTTATTTAGCACTGCATTCACTTTGAATAAAGAAGTCAGTTGCTTACCAAGGCTGACAGACCCCAGAAACAATCCTGTTTCAGCCCTAAAGTGTCACTTATTGGCTCTTACCGGAGAACAGCGTTTGATCAACTCCTTACACACAGAGAGTGTGAGAGCAGCCAAAATATCCTGTATCGTTACACACCCCTCAGCTCTAAGTTACAGTGAGATTTATGGAAACTTGCACACAAGACTGGCTGGGGAGGCTTTTGCTGTGTGTTAAACCCTCAGACGAGCACTTTGGAGCAGAAAAGTGTGCAAACATGGAGAGATCATTCACACAGGCTGGTGAATGAGGTCGATGGGGCAGGACACGGGAATTTCTCAGCAGCTGGGAAGGGTTTACCTCGAGCAGGAGGAGGAGCCGGACTTCAAGAAGCAGCAATATTTGCCATTTAACCAAGGCAAAGTGTCAGGCAGCGCCCTGCCCCTTTCCTGCCAGATCCAAACCCTTCAGGGGGACTTTTCAAATCCATATTTCCTTTGGCTGATGAGCCCATTCCAACACTCACCATGAAATGTCTGCGTTTCAGAGGAGCTGTTTCCGTAACTTCACATCAAAAGGCAAAGGGAGGCCAGAGGGATTTGTCAGTTTTCCACCCAGGGAAGGTTTTCCATGTGCAGCAAATCATCCTTCACCCCAGGAGAGGAGGAGGGTTGTGGAGCCACCAACAGCTCTGACACGTCCCAAACCGGGTGAGATGGGACACCACCTTCCACTGCCCCACCAATAAATGGTAGTTAAAGTTGTGTTTAATGAGACAAGAGCTGCGTTTTCAGGGGTGGGAGAAGGAATGAGGGTGGAAAGAATTCACTAACAAGCCCTATTTTTTGGGGAGGGCGAGAGAAGGAACGAGAGGGAGAAGGACTCACTGAAAATTGAGGGGGCATTTAAAATCATAGAATCTCCACTTGGAAGGGACCCACCATGATCACAGAAATCCAACTCCTGGCCCTGCACTGGACACACCAACAACCCCACCACGTGTCTAAAAACCCATCTTCCTATTTGCAAGAAAAATATATGGTACGTGAACAAATGTTCCTGCCCAAATCAAAGCCCTGATTAATTCAGTTTTACAGAGGAACCTGTTTACACACAGCCTGGTCTCAGTGGGCAACATCCAACCGTCACCTCGTAAATCTTATTTTAAAGCTGCTTCTTCCCCCTTGCGGGCAAGAAGCAGCAAGATGAGATTGCTGAATTCTGTGGGGTTTGGGAGCTTGGAGGGACAGGGCTGTTCTCACATGTGGTGGCTGCAGATTCATTTGCCAGAGTCCTGCAAGACCTTGTGCTCAGTGTGCGCCCCACAGACCTTCCTCTAGTAAAAAATCCAAGGGAAGAGAGAAAAATCCAGCCTAGAAGCCACTGTCTGGGCTTGTTAAGGAAATGTTAAAAGGGGGGGGGAGGGAAAACTGTGTGGGACTGGACAAGGTCCAGCCTCTGCATCCATGGCTGGACTGTAATCCCAGCATAATGGGTGTCTTTTTTGAAGCCAAACCAGTGCCAATGGTTACAAATTTCTGTTTGCAGTTTTATGGGGCAAGAGCTGTGGTTGATACTCTCACATAAAATGTAACACTATCATCATGTGCCAAATGCTAACTGAAAAGGGCCATTATTTTGTAATTTAAGACCTTATAAATTATATGGAGATCACATGTTGACTGACACATCTGGTGGGAGAGGTCTTGACTAATCTTTTTTTTTAGGTCAGGTACATGGAGTAAACACTCCATGGTTTGCGTATAAATAACCAGTTATGCATTCAGAGAGAGGAAAAGTAATTTTTCAGATGTCAGGAAAGCCAAGCTGGGAGGAGAGGGTGGTAGAAAAGCAGATTCACAGTTTTTCTGGCCAAGAGGCAGCTGAGTGTTCCTCCTCCCCTGAAAAAGGGCTGCTGTCAGCAAAAGCAGATGCCACAATTACCAGTTTAAAAACAAAAATGGAGTTAATTAGGTGGAGGTGCCTTTAGCTGAAGCTGAGACCGGACCCAGCAATGCTCAACTGTTAAACATACAACTGAAATCCTGGATTTCCTCACTCCCAGCCAGCTCCCAGTCCTTCCCAACATTCATTCACCAGGAGCTCTTCGGAGCGACACCACGAGCTCTACACCAGCTGAAAGGTGTCAAGAGGTCCTGGGACAGCATCAGCTCCACCAGCCTTGTACAATCACTGCAGACTTCCAGGCCATGTCCACAAAACCAAGGGCAAAGGGGCAGCACAACCCACGTGTGAAAGTAAGGACTGGCTCTTGGGTGAGTCAGGAAGGTGAAAGGCTCCTGCCTGCTCCTCCTCACCTCAGACCTAATGTGTGGATTCAGCCTTGAAGTCCCCCTAAACCTCTCCCTGGGACGTTTTGGGCAGCTCTCCCCGTGCTGGGTGATGGAGTGAGACTCTGCAGGTCCAGTGAAAGTGGCTTTTGGAGTGACCTGCTGGACACACAGGACCCTCAGCACGGGGCAACCCCAGAGCTCTGCTGTGTCCCCAAGGACAGGATGCAAAGAGTTCTCTGGGCAGGATTTAGGAACAGGAACAAAGCCCCCCTCATTTCACTAAGCAGATTATGTTGCTCAGCATTAATTTAAGAAAGAGCCATAGTTTTTCCTCACAGGATTAGCAGCCCAACCCTTGTTTCCCCCCTAACACCAGAAAAGCTGTAAATTTTGGTTGTGAATGCTGACCTGGAGCTCACCCCAGAGCCCATTCTGGGCACGAGCTGGGTGTTCACCTTCTGACACGTTCCTAAGGGTCACAACTCAACCCCCAAGACACCAATCCATGGTTGTTCTGGCTGCCCTGAAGGGAGGGTGGCCATGGGGGTAGGACAACAGGGACTCTTAAGGCACCTTTGCAGCTCAGGTGGGCGCATCACAGATCCTCTTTCTCAAAGGGCAGGTGTGTGGGGAAGGTGGATTTTAATTTCCATGTGAAGTCTCAAATACAACCGCTGAACATTTCAACTCCCTGGCTGACAACACCAGCACCTCAAAACCTTCTCATCCTCAAAGAGCAGCACCAAGACGGCATATCTGTGGTTCAAATCAGAGTTACCGAGACTGAAAAAATACCATTTCACTGTTCAATCGAGAAAGGAACCCACTGCACACATCATTTACCCTGTGTAGCCTTCTGACATCCCCCCAGCAAACAATCACCTTCCTTGCTCCAAGAGCCTGACTCATGCTCCATGTTTATTCAGTTATCTGAACCTGTTTGGGTTTGCACTCCAGCTCTCAGAACACCTTCTGCTGACAGAGCAACATGCCCTTGGCAAAGAAATAGAAAGTACTAAGAACATCCTTTACAGTTATCAAGGAAGCAGCATCTGAGGAGGGACAGTTATCACTGTATCCTGTTAGACAAAGCAGGAGGATTGAGAGTGTGGATCAGTCACAAGGCCAAAAAGTGGGGGGAAAAAAAATCAGGATAACCACTGTGAAACAGTGAGAGCAACTGCCTGAGTGCTTGAGGAGTCCGTGTGTGACAGACTGGGACAGCCTTGAGCCAGACTGGGGCTGGCCTTAAAACCGCAGGACTGGACCCTTGGGCTATTTAGGGATTTTAAAAATCACACACAGATGTGTCTGTCACCAAAACCTCAGATTGTGAGCGATCAAACACTTCAGTGAAGGGCCCAAGGTCAGGGAAACACTCATAAATTGTTTAGAAGTGAAATAAACAGTAAACTCATGTTGTTACCAACCACGAACAAATAACAACAGACTCTTCAGTACAAAAGCCACCGAGCATTAAACCCATACAAACCTGTTAGAAGCAAAAGTGCCTTAGTTACTACTGATTAGCTAAATTTTTAATTGTACCTTCTGCTCAGGCCATCAATCTCTTCCCACAGTGATAAGAGGTACAGAACAAGGTGTTGTATTAGAGCCGGACTTGTTATTCAGTTTAAGGGGTATTTTTGGGCATAATCCACACTGGCAGCACCAGTTTGTGTCCTCAGGGCCTGAAGAGCTGCCCCACAACAATGCCCAGGGCACACTGCTGTGGAGGAGAAGCCCCCCACGCCAAGGAACCAGCTCTGAATGATGTGGTAACCGAGAACAGCAAAAAGGTCACGAGTCTGATTCTTTCCAAACGACTTCTGAGCAAGCCCCCAAAATCTTTGCAAGGTGCTCTGAGGAAACAACATTAAAAATCCACCACAGCTCTGCTACATGAGAAGTGACCCCGGGGAAGGTGGAAGGAGTCCAAGATAACCCCAAATGCATCTCCAGGAACTAATTTAGGGAATTCTAGAAGGAGTAGCTTGTACTACAAAGGAGGGTAAGGATCTGGGGACATGTTATATGGTCGTGCACTCGGCAGTGCTGGGTGAAGGGTTGGACTCGATCTTGGATGTCTTTTCCAACCTAAACAATTCCGTGATTTGGAAGGTGGAAGGCTGAGGGAGAGGAGAGGGGCTGCGTGTTGGAATTAGAACATAAATTTCCCCAAATAACATTTGGATTTGAATCTTCCCCAGGACTTACATCCACTTGCCAAGCTGGGCGAGCGCCAGGCAGCTCACACCTGAAATCCTCAGTACAGCTCTGTGCTCCAGGCTCAGTAAATCCCTGCTCTGGGCAGGGATTGCTGGAAAGGGAACAAGGTTTCCATTCGGGGCTTGGTTTGCACCTGGCCAGCCCTGAGCAGGAGCAGGGCCAGCCCTCGGTGTCTGCAGAGCCCCAACCTCAGCCCCTCGGGTGCTTCCCAAACAGATTTGCCGCGGGGTTCTGATTACGAACAGGAGGGTTTTAATCACAACAAGCTGGAAGCTGGTTTTGTAAACAAGTTTTATCACCTTAGAGTGGAGGTTTTGTCTTCATCTGAGACAGGAGGAGGGAAGAAAAGCCTGGCCCATTGCCAAAGCCACCCCCCCTTGTCTGTGAGTCCTCGGTTTGACTCAGCCTGTGGGACAGGAGCCATCTGACAACAATAGGAGTCTGCACTTTGCATCCCAGAGTTCAACAAGGCTCACCAGCCCTAAAAATAAACCCTGCTAAGCTGCTGATGTCGTATTTTCCTCCCAAATTTCCTGCTGGGCCGTTCCAACCATCATTTGACCACATACTGTCTCATTGATAGACCTTCCTGGTTATAGGCAGAGAGGTTTAATTAGGAAGGAAGGAAGAAGGGAATTCCTGTTGCTGGGTTTTTTTTTCTTTTTTTGAGGAGGGAGTAGGAGGGAAGAACAGATGAGGCAAGAAGAATTATGAGCAATGTCCACATTTTCCTGGCACTGGAGTTGCTGCAGAGTAAGGGATGCTGTGAAACACCTCCTTCCTCCTCACGGCTCTGTCCTTCCTTCCCTTCATCAGGAACGGGTTAAATAAAGCAACATCTGCAGAAACTCCACAACAGATGAGCCCTAATCAGGGAGAGATAAATATAAGTATCTGGGATGTGTGTGGAGGTGTGGGATACCAAGGGGCCTTCTGAGAAACGGGTGCCAAGTCACTCGAGCTGCGGATTAGGGTTGGCAGGGATTCCAGGGAGGCTGGCCCAGCACTGGGAAAACGTGCTGCAGGACTGTCAGCCGCGGGAGCACTGACAGGAAAGCACACACTGAGTAACACGGGTCAAACGGGACCCCTTGGGGAGGAGGGAAGTGCTACAGCCAGAGCCATGTCACTGATGTGTGCTACAAACTCCTGATTAGGCAAAGAAACCTGAGGAGCACGAGCAAAGCTGGAATTACCCTGGGGTTCAGGATGACTTGTCTCACACGTGGGAGCTCCCAGAAGCAGCTCTGTGTAACCTTTACGTCTTCCTCTGTGTGCTTAGGGAAAATCCAAGGCAAGAGTTCCCTTTCTGACAAGAGCTGGGATTGGGAAATGGGAGCTTTAAAGGTCACAGTCTCAGAAAAAGATGCTCTCTGGATGTTCTACAGGCAAGGTTGGACAGGGCTTGTAGCAACCTGGGATAGTGGAAGGTGTCCCTGCCCATAGCAGGGTGTGGAACTGGATGATCTTTAAGGTTCCTCCATCCCAAACCACTCTGTGATCCTGTAAGAGGGTCACATCCTCTGCTCCTAAGGGATGTTCTCTGCTCCCCCATTGCACAAGCAATGCAACGTTCCCCATTCCTGCAGAGCCTCATCATTAAAAATGACCTTTATCTGGTCACAGCGATCAACACCCCCCATCTCCCTGCTCCAAACAGGAAATCCAAGTCAGCACCACACAGGGCTCTGAGCAAACAGTGACTCTTCCAGCAGCTGTTGCTGCAGAGTTTTCACACCTCTCTCTGTCCTTCCCCCTGCTCTTCTGCTCCACGTTTCCCTGGGGGGCAGATGGGTAGCACAGGAGATTTGAAGCAGCTCCCCACAAACCCGGCTCAGTTTCCCAGCCCCAGCAGGAAAATCTCCTCTGCTGAGGCTGCACAGGCAGCTGGAGCAGGGGGAGCCCAATGGCTACGACAGGATGTATTTTTACTGGCTTTGTCTCACTTGCCTGCTGCAGAAAGCAACCTAAGGGCTCTAGGCAAGGAGCAGAGATCAAATTTACTTCCTCTCCTTGCAGAGTTTGAAGTGAAGGAACGTATTCCAGAGTGCTCTCTTATGAAAACATATCAAGCATATTTTTACTCCTTTCCCCCCCTCCCTTTCTCTTCCCCTTTCTGCAATAAGCTCTGGATAAAGCCCAGGGACAGGGCCTGGTGTCTGTCTGGATCATTGACACTGCACTGGATGGGCTGAGCCACAGCCCAGTTTGAACACACTAAAGGACGTGTTCACAGGGAGAATTCAACCAGCTCAATTTTGGGCTCTGTGAGAGGCCTGGAGGCACCTCACAGAGCTGCTGAAAGCTGTGCCTCAGCTTCATAACACCCTCCGAGCCAGAACTGTGAGGGGCTTATCACCCAGAGTCAGATTGTGAAGCTCAAGGTCACATCTTGCCCTGCATGGAACGGCAGAGCCCAACTGCAGCCTCACACCGTGGAAAAAAAAAAGCCTCTCACTTCAGTTATTTCACTGGTTTTTTGTTATTTGTTCTTCCCAAACCTCCATCTGCCCAGTTATTTCCGTAACAATGGAGCTCAGCATCACAGCATTCCACAGTTTCAGACCTCAAGAAGCAATTGGCTAAAAGACAAGTGATCTCAGAGGTTTTCAGTTAATTTCTCAGGAAAAAAACTGGTGGTAGGGGCAGGTTTCTGGTTCTGAAAAGCCAGAGGAAGGAAGCTCCATCCACGTATGGAAACCAGTATTTTAACTAAGGAAACACAGGGCAAATAGAAACACAAAGGGATGCAAATACTTCAGAGGTTGAACTGTGTGTTAGATAGCAAGTCCCAGTGGTGTTTTGGAGACTGTCCTAATAAACAGGCTGTTTATTCCCAGCACCATAGTGACCAAAAATCACTGGTGTCAGCTCTGCTTGTACTGCAGCCAGGTTTGCAGGAAATCAGGGAAGGAATTTTGATTACAAGTGGTCACTGCTGAAGATGCCTATTCAGAGAAAAGGACTTTTCATCCAGTTCCTTTTGTTTCTTGATTCATAGTCAAGCTCTAACACGATGGCCTGGCAAGTTGGAATTCCCATAGCAACTCCTTTTAAGCAGGGAAAGCTGGCAAAGGGGAAAGGGCACTATTTAAATACCTGATTCCTATTTCTTCTGCAGCACATCTCATGCCAAACACACAAAAACTCATTTTTAGGCCTGATCTAACAGTAAAAACCCTTCTGAGGTGAAAGCCCAGTGTGAAAATCCTTCATTTTAGGATCTGCAAATTCCTGGTCTGCTCTTGCTGTGTGGTCTGAATGTCCCCACACCACTTAACACTTGTGTTTCCTAATGGAAGGGGAGAAATGGAAAGATTTCTGGTGAAGATGCAGGGCAAGAGAGCAAAGGAGGGTTTATTTTCAGGGGAATCACACAGAAACACTTATTTAATCTTCTCTCCTGTAGTCCCTGATGGCAGAGCACTTATCTTTTATAGTCACACTGATGGGCAGAGGAAGAGCCAGAGCAGTTTGTTGACATGGAAACTCATTTTCCTTTAAATAATCTAGATTTTCTCCATTAGCTGAGGGACTGTTTATTTAGAAACACACAGAAAAGAGGAAACTCAGCCCACTCTGCTGCCCACATTCATTTGTTTCCGAGCAAACCCACCCCATGAGTGGCTCCAGGTCAGGGCTGTGACACAGGTAGGACTGAGGCTGCACCCCAACACAACCCTCAGAGACTGTGCAGACCTTCCTGAAACCAAACCCAAACCCAAAGGGTTAAAACCAGGCTCAAAGAGCTGTGCTGAGCTGGCCCTGAGCTGTCACAGGGTCAGAGAAGCCCTGGCTCAGGGGTCACACCGAGATCCTGTTCCCCACGTTCTGTATTTCTGCTTTTCCACGGTGTTTTTCCCCAGCCATGGAAATGACACAGGCAATTTTCCCTTAAAACAACAACAACCCCCCCAAACACCAAACCATAAAGCCAGAGTCTGCAGACTCCTGCAGTTTGGGCACCTGAAGCAGCAAAACCCCTCCTGCCCAGGGCCTCGAGCACGAGGCTTCTGCAGCCACAAAGTTGACAACAGTGTTTTTTTCCCCCTCTAAAAGTTCAACACTTCAGTCAAATCCAGCAGCAGGACGGAGGTTGGGAGTATCCAGGTGTGCCATGTTTCGCTTTAGGTGGCCCAACATGACCATGGATATCCCTGACCATGCCAGACCATGCTGGATTTCACGTTAGTTTTTAAGAAAACAGCTGCGGAATTGTTTCAAAATACCAAGAATTTAGTTTCTACGCAATGTCAGTATTTCTCTTTGGCCTCTGAAGCTCTGGTGCCCATTTCAGCTGAGAAGTGAGGTTAGAATTCCTGCCTGGTCCAGGGCTCAGGGCCATTTCCAAACACACTCCCGTGTCCCTTCGCCGTTCTCTCACATGTCACCAGAATGGCTCATGAGACACCCCGACAAACAAAAATGCAAACTTTCCCATCTCAAAATAAGGCTCTAGACTGTGAAACATCCTTTCTTTCAGCTTCCATGGACAACATAAGCAAAGGGAGGTTTGGGTGGTCAGCAAGAGACACCAGCTCCTTACCTGTGCTCCAAAGGCATGATGTGGGGTGTCAGCAGGGCTGGTATCCATGGGCAGATGGTGCTCCTGGCACATTCCAGGACTGATCAGTCAGGATCAGGTTTGAGGGTCATCCCAACACTTCCTGCCTCTGCTCTGGAGTGGGACCCTGAAAAGGAAGAGGTTCATCAGCCTGTGTTTGTGCCCCTGCCCCACTGCAGGCACGGGGATGTCACCCACTCTTCGGCAGGTCCTGCTTACAGAACCTTCTGAAGGTAAGATCAGCCCTAGCTCTGGCTTTGCAGCATCTACCTGCCCTTGGAAATCCACCTGGGTATTTCCTGGCAGCTGCTGCTCCCCAAACACACCTTCCCAGCCTCCCCCTCAGCTGGATTTTACCCAGTTCAGTGTGTTGCCCCGAGGGAAAGAATCACAGCCAAGGGTGGGATCAGCCAGGATGGGCTGAGGGCTCCCACCTAATTAAAATACAGAGCAGGCAGAGCTCAAACTCCTTCCATGGTCCCAGGGGAATGGGGGATACAGGGAACACCAGATAGAGATGAAAAGCGGACGTGCAAAGACACTGGGAGAAAGACAGGAAGGGGTAAAAATGGGATTGGGGGAATAAAGAGGTAAAGCAGAAGGAAACCTGTAAGAGCTGGAGGGAAGGAGAGCGCTGGGTCCAGAGCAGATGTAATGGGGAGAGGGGGGAGCTGATGTAGGAAAGATAGGAAAGAAAAACCCCAAACAAAGCATAAAATGGAGAGATAAGTTAAGGCAGCGTGAGTCACATTTTTACAGCCACCCCCGTCTGTCACAGGCTGCAACTGTCCCAGGCACCCCAGAGGAAAGGGCAGAGGCTCAGAGGTCCAGAGTCACTGATGAGATCAACTCCTACACACAAGCGTCTCAAACAGCGGCCCCACCAGCAGCCCAGCCTGTTCCCCTCTACAGAAATGACTGTGCTGGTGCAGCGAGACAGGCACTGAACGCACAGCAGTGCTCGTGCCAGGAGAGCCCAGCAAGGGGCTCCTGGGGGACCCCACACCAGGACATGGGGCTGAGGGGGCAGAAAGCCACCTCCTCCCCACTGCGTGCACGTGGACATCGACTCCCAGATAATCACCAGGCACAAGACATTGAGATCCCACCACAGTTTTCTGTTGGCCAGAACATCACCGAACTTCTACAAGTTTATAACACCCCTCCTCGATAAACTGACGGAGCCCCCAAACTCCGTGTGGTGGGTGCTCAGATTTCTGTGGAAGGCAATTCCTGATTTCCTCTGAAATCCCTCAGGGCCAAGGCACCTGCTTTGCTCAACACCTGAGCCCTCACTGCAAGCATCCCCAGACCCCTTTTCCTACAGAATCCTGTTTCTGGAGACTTTCTGAACCTGTTTGTGGTGCAGCAGCACAGCCCCTGCTCCAGCTGCAAACTCATCACCACCCTGGATCTGGCAGGAGAGTTTTGATGCCAACAGGGGGTGGGTGACTGACACCCCCACTCCCACCCAGACCTCCTCTGCAGCCATCCAAGACCTCACAGCATCCAGAGGGCTGTTTTCCTGGAGGTGGGAACACCCAGCTCCTGCCAGTCCCCATCTCCAGGGCTTTCTTCCTGCTTTCAACTCAGTAAAACTCCAGGAGGCAACAAATCATGATTTAAAGGCAGCTCAGATTCTGATTCCACCCCCCCTGCTGTGTGTGCACTGCAGGTGAGCTGTTCACCACTCCCAGATTTGGAAAAAACCCAGGATTTTCCAGGGTTATGTCTTGTGCTTCACTGCAAAGCACAAACTCTTGTTCTCTGAACTGCATCCTATTTAACTTGCAGCCTCTGCAGCGAGGTGAAAGATTAACACTGAGCCTTAGAAACGAGAGGAGCTGTTTGAGACCCCTTTGAGCGGTGCCAGTAAGGAGTTTTTGGCGAGTTCCAACCCTTCTCTCCCACCAAGGAGAGCTGGAAGGTGGCCAAGGCTACGTGGGAGCACTGGGGCTTTGTTTGTCCTAATTCCCAGAAGCAAAAATGACTCCTCTCCTCTCCTGATCCTCCTGCAGGAACTCTGTGTCAATCCACTCCACAGGAAACGTCTGGGAATTCTGCACCCACTGTCATTAAGACTTGGGCCTCTTCAATTAACCTCCTCAGGGTTCAAAGTGCTGTTGGATTCCAGCATTCCTGGGGCTTCAGGACTCTCCCCAAGGAATACCCAAACCCCTGCTCTTTATCCCAAAGGACAGCTCTCAAAACCTGGGGGATCTTCCCTTTCTGAAGGCGGATTTTGTGGGAAGTCTGAGCCCTGAAGGTGCTAAAGGAAGCTCCTCAGCTTTACACGCGTAATTATTTGGGTTCTGTGTACAAGGAGAGCATTTTCCAGTGACAAAGGATTCCATCCACGCAACCAGTTCTTCTCTGGTGCTTAGAAAAGCAAGTGAATCCAAGGTGCTCCCAAATGACTCCGTTTGATAGCTTGGCTTTCTGAACCACAAGCATTGTCTCACACAAGGGAACAGGGTTTTAATTGCTGCAAAAGTAAGGAAAAGAGCCACGCTTTCTTTTCCAGTGTGAAGTCCATTGTATCCCAGACAAAATGGCTATAAGACATACAAAATAACAAGAGAGGACAAATCCAAAGGTGCGTCAAGGGAAGAGGTGCAGAAATTGTGAAACATTTAGTAAAACCCACAAATTTAGTTGTAAAAAAAAAATCACATTTTAGGGTAAAAACCAGCTGTTATAACAAACCAGTGTCTGCATTAGGGGCTGTTCACTGAAGGCTGGTCCTGGATTATACTTTCAAATGCAGCAACTGGCAAAAGCAACATGAAAGAAAACCCTCGGTAGCTCCAGGCTACAAATCGTGCGTGAAAAGCTGCTCAATGACACCGGGAGCTGATAAGGGCTGAGAGCACCAGAGGGCAGCCGTGGGACACCAGAGATGTCCTGCAGCTCACAGGAACCAGGAAAACACCGCAGAAAGAGCTGCCTTCCATAAACTGATCTCCTGACAGAGAAAACTGAGGGTATCTATGGAGGAAAAGCGTCCTGGCCACCCACATGACCCCTGTAAGCAGAGGAAAGATAAGGGAAAACAATTCCTAAGGACCCCTCCAAAGCAGCTCCTCTAAAAGCTGCTTATCCAAGGCACTGCAAATCCTCTGCCACATATTCACAGTAAGAATTTCTCCCCCTCCAGCTGCTTCTTTAGGTCCTTTCCCTCTAATCTGCCTTCTTTATTCCACCACTGACAGGTTCCTTTGATGAAATGCTTGTTATTCCAATGCCAGAAGTTGTTTTCCCACTGCGCTGCCCTGAGCTACAGATTGACTGTCAGTAAAACCCCAAACCTGGGTTATCCGCACCAGGGAAGCCCCATCTTGCACAAATCCCACTGGGATTCAAAGCCACGGGATCATCACCAGGAGGAAATTCAGCAATGTCAGGTATAAGCGCAGAGATAATTAAAGGGGAAAAAAACAAAGGGTGGATCTCACTTTTTATAAAGGAAAGGGAGATATTGAGCCGTGGGGGAGTAAATTCTTTTTTCATCTCTTACAGGAGACTCTAAAATGAAAGGATCAGAATTATAGAATCCCAGAATGGTTTGGGTTGGAAGGTGCCTTAAAGCCCATCCAGTCCCACCCCCTGCCATGGGCAGGGACACCTTCCACCAGCCCAGGTTGCTCCAAGCCCCGT
>JAWMRA010000146.1:5683058-5714774 GCA_035584735.1 Pseudotriccus pelzelni | reverse complement strand
TCTCCCTGCCCTCTGGCAGTGGGAAGCCATTCCCTGTGTCCTGTCCCTCCATCCCTTGTCCCCAGTCCCTCTCCAGCCCTCCTGGAGCACCTTTAGGCCCTGGGAGGGGCTCTCAGGTCTCCCCAAAGCCTTCTCTTCTCTTCTCCAGGTGACCCCCCCAGCTCTCCCAGCCTGGTGCAGTTTGCAGCGTTCCACGCCAAGCAGGGTGAGAGTGTGAAGGGATGTGCTGCCATCCTGCGTTCAGAGGGACACACTGGGCATGGAGAGGAGCTGCTGCGGGGGAGAGAAGAGCTGTGCTGTGCAAAACCTCCACACCAGCCCGTGACATCAGCTGCTCCCAGGCACCAGCATTAGGTCCTGATTCACTGCCCCAAACAGCTCAGCTCATTTGCCCAGACAAGCTCTAAAATACCCCTAGAGAAAGAAAATTGCTCCCCAAGAGTGTTGTGCTTCCTCAGGGTTCTGGCTGGCACAGAGCAGACACTCTGCTCAGAGGGCACTGAGGGAATCAACAGGAAGATGGTGAGAGTGGAAAAAACAACCCAGAGCTGACTGAATCAAATTATTCAACCAAGTCATCACACGGACTTCTCCTCTCCTGCCTTTTCCATCTTGATCCAGACCCAGGGATGAGGCTCAGGTGTGAGACAAACCCCAGTTGTGCCTGTTTTCCAGCTTCTCTCCCACCACTTTCCCTCCTTCTCATGAGAAATCATTCACTGATTATCAAATTGCTCTCAGACTTCAGTTCAGAGTCATCCTTGGGCAATAACAGCCCTTGGTACTGAGATGGCAGGGCCACAATTGCACAGGCAATGGGCATAGAAATCCTGGGAATTGGCAGTGTGAGGCTCTTGAGGTACAGGTGTTTTCAGGGATTCTCCTCATCAATCCACTCACCCAGAGCGTCCTTGCCCTCAACTGAACTTTGGACTACAGCAGATTTTTCGAACAGCTATTGCTACAAGATGTGACAGTCACACAAGAATCCCAAACTACTGATGTCTCCATAATCCCACAGTGGATGGGACTGTGACAGCCTGAAAGACCCTCAGTTTCCCACGAGAAGCTGATGCGAAACTGTCTGACCTTCAAAGCAGACGAGGCTGAGGCAGCTAAAACTGAAAAAACAACACAACAAAAGCACCTGTTTGAGCGTCAGCCAGGCAGAGTTATTTCTCCTTTGAGGTTTATGAGAGCAAAGGTCTTTCTGCTCCCCACTTTCACACTTCTTAGCGAGTTATTTAATCCCAGACTGAAAGCCTTGGAGCTCTGTCCGGGCACAACCCTGAGCACTGACCCAGCTCTCCTCCATCCTCAACTTCTGCTCATCCACGAGCTCCAGTGCTTTTCCAGTTGACTGGAAACTCCAGGGACTGGATCAGCTGCCTTGGCTCTTTCTAGGGAAGGAGGAGCTAAATATCAGTGGTTTCAGTAGCGAAGCTGGATGTTCAAGGTAAAAATCCGAGAGATAACCTGTGTCACAGAACCTCCCGAGTTGGGACCCACAAGGATCAGAACCCAACTCTTGAGAGGTCCGTTATTTATTAATGTCAATAAGCCATTGACTTGCAGGTCCCCTCACAGGCCCTGGAATGGTCGCAGCACCCAGGGGTGCCCGAGGGAGGACCCTCACGGTGGTGTCCTGCTCCTGGGTGTGAACAGAGTGGCAGGGACTCATTGTCACTGCTTCCTCTGTCCCCACAGGCAGGACACCCTGCCTGCAACAGGGGGGAACCCGTTATTGGTGCCCATCTAGCTATCTTTTTAATTAAAGATAAAAACCCAGCAGCTGCACGGAGCGAGGAGCAAGGGTGGAATGAAGCAGCAGGAGGATGAAGCACTTGTTGAGGGAAACCTTTGCTTAAAGCCCCCTGGTGTGTATTTACTGCTAAAACAAATCGATGCTGGGTGAAAAAAAATCCGTCAGACCAAAAGTGGTGAAAGTGCTTCGTATCAAAACTTCAGCAGGTTCTTTGTTGCAACAAAACATCTTTTCCTCATTTCAAATCTCCTCGATGGCACTGAAATGATTTTCTGCTTTCCCTATACCTGCAGACATTTTTTCACTCTTGTTTTCATTTCAGCCAGAAAACACTGAAAGTTCATTTAAAACTGCTTCAAGTGGGGTATTTTTTGTGATTATTTTGTTGTCTTGGTGTTGGTTTTTTTTAAACAATTAATATTTTCTTGTATTGCTCCACATCCATTTCCAATTCCACATCCTTAGACTTCTGCACTAACAATTCAAGACAGGATTCAGACTTTAACAGCACATTTGCAATGGTTTATATGTATAAATTCCTTCATTTCATTGCATTTCAGTAGTAGATACCTCCCAGCCTGGGGCAAAGAATGGCTTACAGTAATTTTACTATCTGAAGTGGAACTGAAGCTTATTGTTACAAATAGTCACATAATGAGGTTAAAAGGGCCATAAATCTTCACAAAGTCAAGTTCCTTCCTGCTCTGAAGGCAAATTTTCAGCCAGGGAAAGTCTGTTTAGCCAGGGCCTGAGGCTGAACAATAAGCTTAAAATAGCAAGTCAGCCCAAGAAGCTAAAAAATCATCGTTATAAAAATAATTTCCCCTGTAAGTACAATTGTTTGGAATTGAGATGAGCTCCACAGCCACTGCCAGAGAGCAAGAAACAGGTGACAGGGGCTGGTAGGGAACAAGGGGAGGTTATATCACCCTGTTAGTGGGGGTTTCACAGTTGAAAGGAAGGCAAAGCACGACAAGGGGCCAAGCCCCTGCTCTGACCTTCGTGCCAGATGTGCCAGGTTAGAAGCAAAAAAGCATTTTGGCAACCTACTTAAAGTGAAATTTTGGAGCTTAAGTCCCCAGCTGACATCGCCCGGATTCTCTGAGCTCTGGAGCAAGTCTGATCCCAAAACCCTTCTGTGGCTCCAGAAACAGGACACAACCTGCCTAAGTGCTGATTAGTCACCTTGGCTTTCCTTTGGTCACTGCAGAAAGGCATTGAAACAGGGAAATTCTGCTCTCCTACAACAGGGACTTGAACCAAGCCCATCCCAACCGTGCCCCTTTGTCCTGGGCAGCCAAAGGAGGGGCCCAGCACAGGAGCTCATGGCACAGGAGCCAACAGCCCCTGTGGAGATGCTGAGTCCAACCATTCCCTGTTTCTGCTCCCCAAATAGCCAGAGCCAGCAGAGCTCCAGCACAGGTGATATTTTCCTAAAAAAATAAAAGTAAGAAATGCTTTCTGGGCTCAGTGGGCTCAGCTCAGGTTGGGAGCTGCTCCAGAGCCCACTGTAAGACATTTCACTCTTCCCTGGCATCACATGGGAAGCACCAACACCTCATCAAACCCTGCATCCACTCTAGACCCTAAAATTAACCACTCTAACACTGACCTTGACGGCTACAAATCCATTATTTGATCCAACACCTGTACTTGGGAGGAAACACTGCTCAGGCATCCTCAGGAAGTCGGGTACAACCTCAGGCTGAACAGGAGCGGGGCTGCTCCCTAAAAACGGGGGGCTGGGAGCCAAGGGTGACACCAGCACAGGCAGTGCCCTCAGCCCCCAGGGCAGGCAGCTCATCCCATCAACAGCCAGGCCCAGCGTCCATCCAGGCAATCCAGACAGGAATAAAGGGAAACAGAGCCAGGGGCAAAGCCCCACCCGGAAACCAACTGCAATGAGCACCCAAGGGCCCATCCCAGAGGGAAGTTACCTGCAGGGTGAAGGTCTGTGCTGGAGGCAGAAGCAGAGCTGGGCAGCCCAAGGCAAGAAAAAAGAAAGGAAGTTCCAGGCTGAGCTTAAATAGAACCACCACAGGTGTGTGGAGCCCCAGGTGAGGCCGCTCAGGGCCATTAAGGGGTAATGGGATTACAAAGATTTAGTAACTGGGTGTAGCAGCTGCCTCCAGTTCAGAATATTCTGGGATTCTGTGAAACATCTCTGCTGTGACGTTGTGGTCTGTGGGGCCCTGCAGCCTCCAGACCTTCTACAACGAGACACTGAGTCACTCTCACATAACCTTCCTTTTAGCAGCCCCCTAAGACGTAATTCCTTTTCCAGCAAACCTCTGTCTGTCTGCACAGTGGAGGTCTCTTTCCTCTCCCTTTCCCTCCCCTCACCACAGCCATAACTGTTGGACACAGACTGGGAATGTGTTCTCCTTCTGCACTGGGGCTCTGAGCAACTCCTGAAATTCTCCAGGAGATCCTGTAGGTCCTGTAGACCCAGAGGGTTGTGGTAGCTCCACATCCACCTGCCTTTTCCCTTTCAGAGTCTTTTCCAGGACTGCTCAGGAAAAGGTTCTAGACAAAGTGCCACCCCAGCAGGTAACTGGAGAGGATGACACAACCTGGAAACCAGCCCCAGGAATGGAAGTCTGGGTTTGGCAGCACAGAAACAGGGAGAGCTCCCAGTCCTGTGACGGAGGATCCGTGTGCCAATGGCACAGTGGCTGCCTCCCTCTCCAGATGGAGCAGGGAATGGGTTGAGAACCAGCTGCTGTTTCGGAGGGACGGATTGGAGGCTGTTGTGCTCTTTAGGAAGGCTAAAAGATGCCAAAGTCCACGAGGATCTCTCGGGGGGGCTGTGGGCTGGCTGGTGTGGTCCATCCACTCACAGAGCTCAGGGATGTGATCTCCCATCAGGGCAGGCAGAGCCAGATAAACAGTGACACGAAGGGCTGGGGGCAAAGGGACAAGACAAACATGAGAAATCTGAAGAAGAAATAAGAAATAACTTGGCCATTGCTGTTTCTTGGTCCTGTCTGTGAGACAGAGCTCATGCCACCGCCTGCCTTAGGAGGCTGAACACATCAGAGGCCACGAGGCTCTCAGATCATTAATCAGGGTCATTACATAAATACACAAACCCTCATCTCACAGCTCAGTGGCCTCTGGACCTGCCGCCTGGGGAACTAAGAACAGTTCAGCCACAGCTGCACGAAACCGCGTGGGCTCTGCTGCCCACACCGCTGCTCAGATATCCCCACAGCTCATGCACAGAGCTCTGCGTGCTCCCACAGCCGCCCTGCTCGGGGCTGAATGCTCTGAGGGGGAAGGCTGTGCAGCTGCAGCGCAGGGGGGTTGTGTCCCACGGGGTTATCCCACACTCTAGGGGTCGTTTGGATCCCGGTCGGGGCAGTCGCGCCTCACTCAAACCAACCAGGACGAGCCGTGGGGGTGCAGGACACATTTATACAGAAGGACTCGGTTCCCAGCTTGCCACTCCAAAGGGAATCTCCCCTTCAGGAGATTAAATCCACCTGCTTGTGCGATGCCACAGCTCCCTCCCAGCTCCCTTTGCCTGTTGGGAATGCGGGTGAGAGCTACGTGAGTTCCGCCGGGTGGGTGTTGCGTGTCAGGCAGATGTCCCCAGCGGGCCACCCTCAGCAGCCTTTGGCCCCAGGTTACACTCTTGTTTAGAAAAAAGCATTTTTCCCTCCAAGCTGGCTTTGCTGAGCTACATGGGGAGAGCTTTCGCTGGTGATCAGCGTTCCATCAGCAAGCACATTCCCAGACACTCAGGCTGAAGCTGGACAAAGGACTTGGGATTCTTAAAAGTGGTTTTGGTAAGAGAGGGATCAGCACTGACATCAAATAATGGACATTTCCTGCTGCAGATTCAGCCTGACTTCAAGGAGAAACCACCCCTCTGCTCTGCCGAGGCGCTGCTTTCAGTGTGCCTGTGGTGGCACTCAGTGCCAGACTGCTCGTGGCCACTCTCCTCTTTCTCCTGCAAGCTCAGGACTTGCTCATCCTTTTCCTACACCTCTCCCACATCAGCCCCTTCCAGGGCTCAGCCACTTCTTGCTTTCCTGAGCTGTCTGAGCATCCCCAGCCCAGCTGAGCTGCAGAGGTGAAGCTGCTGAGCCCTCACGTGCTCTGGCTGGAATTTTCCTCCCGCTCCAAGAGCTGCTGGGGAAGGCACATATTCCTTTCCTCCCGAGCACCTGACAAAAGGCAGGATATTGTTTTCATGAAGCCTGATGTCTCTTGCTCTGCAGAAATCTAATTAATGCCTGTTAATGCAGCTAATTTGAAATCCCTGATACAACGACTATCCAGTGCTCCTTCCAGACATCAGTTCTCCTTTCAGGTAGAAAGAAAGAAAGAAAGAAAGGAAAAGGGATCAATGGCTGATCTTTGCACCCTGACACCATCATAAAATTCAGTAAAACTTTCACATCACTGATGTCTTGACCACAAACCAGTGGTTTATTTTTTTCCCCCTGTGACTGCACAATAATTCTCAGAAAAAAAAAAAAAAAAAGAAAAAAAGCGATTGCACCATGAATTTCTGAGCTGCAGCTATTCCAGAGAAAGGAGCTTGTCGTGGAGTGGCTAAAAATGGGTTTTATCTGGACACAAAGCTGATGAGATCCTGAGAAAAGTAAAGAAGGGGGTGATATCACTGTGGAAGAGGAACATGAGAATTACTGTCAGATCTGGGAAGCACCTGGGTGTTGCTTACGAAGAGAAAACAGAAAAAAAACAACCCCCAAAGTGTTTTATGTAAACTCAGCGAGCCCAAAACACACAAACCAGACTCAGACAAAAAAGCCCAAACCCCGGTGGCAGCCTGAAATGAGAAAGTGTAAAGTCCAGCTCTAATTCACAGACAATTAGAACTTCCCAGTCAGAGCCCAGCACAAACTGGGATTGGCTGAGGCTTCCTTCAGGGGGAACACAGGACTGCCGTGACTCCCACTGCTCTCAGGGAGGAAGGGAAACAAGGAACATTTTTTTTAGTCTAAAATTAGACTTTTTAAGAAGCCAAGTCTCAAGTGTTTTTCTCTTTCACTACTAGTTGGGATGTTCTACATGTGGAGCCTTCCCTCACTCTCCATTTTCTCAACAGATTTTAGGAGCAGAGGCATTATCCCAATCCCAAAAGCTTCTTCTCAATCTTCCAAACAGATTCTCAAAGGCTTTCATTTAATAGCAGCAAGATTTGAAAGTTCCAATGAAATTAAACCCCCATTTTTTGTGGGATATTTGTTTTTTCAAGGGAGGGGTGGATTGTCGGGATCCAGTGCCTTAAGGAGGTATCTCAGCTGACCTGCAAGTCATTTGTGAGATATATTTGTGGTAAATGCCCCAAATGTTGGCACAAACTGGGGATTTTGCCAGTTAAAGCTCAGACTTAATGACGTTTGTGGTACTTGTTCAAGGGAAGTGCAACTGGTACTTTCTCTGCTCAAGTACAAGTGGAATACAATTTAAATTTAAGCTGACCCAAAGGCAACAAATTCCTTCTTCCAGCTCGTTAATCCTACATATTATCATATATGCTTAGAAACACCAACTCAGAGTTAAATCCCTTCAGGCGACTGGTAGTGTGATAAAATCCATAGTATGGGTAGAAAATGAAATAAAAATTATAGGTGATTGTTATATATATTTTACAGATGGAAAGGAAATTAAGTAAAAAGTAAGAAAAGAAGAGAAAAAATTAGAAAAATAGGATGTAGCTTAACCATTGTGTCATCCCGGAATCTGAAGGATTCTTTCTGCCAGAAATGTGGCCAAACTTCACTTGTTTTTTTTCAGTGAAAAAGACCTGCAGAATGCTGCAGATGTGACTTACATATTATTGTGCTGCATTTCCTCCCCAGGTGTCAGAGGAAACCGGTGACTGAGGAGTGAAAGACAAATTTGAAAGAGAAAAATCGAAAAAAAGGAGCGAACCCAAACACAGAGACACCGGAGAAAGGAGAAGGAAAAAATCAGCAGGGCCAAGGAATTCTGGCTGCCAAGGAAATCTTGAGTCCTCCATCCAAATGAACTGCTGGTAAGAGTAAAGACTTACTCATTCCTCCCAACACACAGCTGGGTGTATCAGCCCTCGTGGGATGGGGCGAAGGACGTCCAGGTCTGGCACAGGGACCTGCTGGCTCCTGCCCTGCTCCCTCCCACCAGGTTCAGGAGACCAAATCCACCTTCTTGGGGGATGTCACAGCTCCTTCCCAGCTCCCCTTTGCCTGTTTGGCTGGAACTTGTCGTGCTGCAGGTCTGGAAGGCACAGACCCGGCTCGTGGTGTTCAGGTTTGGTGCAGTCCAAGCACATCCAGGCACTTAAAGCTTACGAAGATCCCTGTAAGCTAAAAAACCCCAAACAGGTTAAGCTGAGCTGATGTTTCTTGGGAAGAGCTGAGATAAAGAACACACATCACTGCAGCTCTGCTCTAGGGCAGGGAAATGAAACCCGCTCCCGAACCTTCGTCCTGCTCTGTTGGAGTCATGGAAAGTAGTGAAAAAAAACCACCTCGTGTCTTTTCATTATTCCTGTCCAACAGTGAAATCTGTGCTGCAGATGTTTTGATCTGTAAGTGCTGCCAGTGTTCCTGATCTTAATGAAATGACAGCATGTTTCACGAGGCTGTTTTCTCCCATCAGTCATCCTCCTCAGAGCCCTTCACCAGCCAGGAGCTTCCCAGAGTAAACCTGAGATATAACTGCTGCTGTTGATCTCTTGGTGTCAGTTATTGGTGTCATTGCACTCATTTTTCTCTCTGATCAGGTTTACATCTTGATACCAGGCCTAGTCTAGCCCTGTGTTCGTGCTTGTAAGACACCCTGCTCATCTCACACGGCACCTGCCTGGTTTCAAAGCCAGGCTGGATGGGGTTTGGAACAACAGGGTGTCCTTCCTTGCCCATGGCAGGGGTGGAACCAGATGATTTAAGGGTCTCTTCCAACCCAACCGTCGTGGGATTCTATGAATAACCTGACAATAAAGACGTGCAACTGGCCTTGGACACTTCCAGGGATGGGGCAGCCACAGCTTCTCTGGGCAACCTGTGCCAGGGCCTCCCCACCCTCACACGGAAGGATTTCTTCCCAATATCTCACCTAAATCTTTCCCAGTTTTTAAATGTAATTAAGTTTTCCCTTTGCTGCAATCTTTGCTGCTACTGCCCAGATGCAGTGAAAGGGGAAGCACAGCCTTGTGAAGAAGATGTGATGAAGAACACGACTGGGGGTTGATCATATTCATTAGAAGGGTGTTTTCCAGTCTCTTGGGAATTCCCCACGGAGTTCATTGCTTTTTGTGTTCCAGTTCTCATGAAATGCTTCTCCCTCACTTTTGCAGCCACCCTGTGCAGGCTGCAGCATCGGGCAGTGTCACCTGGGACATTGGCACACCACAGGTTTTTGAGGCAGCCCCACAGAGCCATGGAATCCCAGGAGGGTTTGGGTTGGAAGGGACCTTAAAGCTCATTCCATTCCACCCCCTGCCATGGGCAGGGACACCTTCCACCAGCCCGGGCTGCTTCAAGCCCTGTCCAGCCAGGCTTGGGGAGTCCACAACCTCTCTGGGTTGTTCCAGCTCCTTCCAACCTCCCAGATACCCACTCCTCTCCCCCTGTGGAAAATGATGATGTGCCAGTGCTGGTCACCAGTGTCACGTAGCAGATGGGAACTCCCTTGGCCTGTGAGAGGAAGTCCTAAAAACATGCAAATACCTGAACCCAGAACCATGGACCTTCCCACACCAGTTTCACCAGCCTTCCCCTGCTGCCCAGGCCCTCCCACTTCGCGGATGAGCTGTGGCCATGGGAATGGCTCCATTACAGGCTGAAAACCTCATTTCCTGAGAGCCAGTGGTGATATCTCAGGTAGGTTCCCAGTGGGGATGTCCAGGTTCACACCACTCTCACATGTGACAGTTCTAAGGTGAGTTTGGTTCCCTGGTGTGATGTTCCAAGACAAGAAGCTCCTTATGCAGAGAACTCTAAACCTTGTTCATTTACAGCCTTCACTCCGAGTTGCATCTCACCAGATCGTGCCAGTGTTGCTCCTCCAGGAAAATAAAGCTCCAGAAGGCATGAAAAGGATGAGTCCTACACCCCATGCAGGTAAGGAAGAGGAATCTCATGTGCCAGTTTGTAGCAGCTGCTCCAGGGTTACTCACCACCACACAGACCCCCTCGGGAAGGGAGCTGTTGCAAAGAAATGAAACTGGGCAAAGAAATTCAAATCACCACTGACAAAAATAAGAATTCATTTCCCTCCCCACATCCCTCTCCCTCAGAGTATTCCTTTATCCCCTCCGAAAGGGTCACTGTGTTCTGCCTGTCAAGGGATTCTGAACAGCAAAGAAGGGAGAAGAAGTTTCAGCAAAGACAACTACTGAGGTTATTTTTAGCACCAGCTGGATGGAAAATACTTCTCAGAGTCTCTGGCTGGTGAGAGGAGAAGACATTTCCTCCTTTTTAGCTTCTGCTAAAAAACAGAAGTTAGGAAATAAATGACAATGACAAAGGGCAACGGTTCTGGCGGGCAAATCCCTGTGGCTGCTGCTGGTAAACCCCAGATGGGCCAGGAGAAAAGTTCCAGGAGTTTCCTCCAGCTCCAGGGATCCAAGGTGCCCAGCTGGTCCCAGTGAAATCTGGGGCAGGCTTCCAAGGTTTTGGGTACCCCGGACTTGAAAGCATTCCAAGCTTTCCTTTCCTTTTCTGCTGCCGGAGAGGAATGTTTTTGTTTTGTAGAAACACTTGGTGTGAACGTTTTCGGTTCGTTGTTTATCCACGGTTTGCAGAGCGCACGGAAGGAGCGACTGGCAAGGGATGCAGCCAGGGATGGGCTAAGGCAGAGCCAACAGGCTCCTCTATTAAGAAATGCTCCTGTTTTGAATTAAAAATCTATCCATTTCCAACAGAGTCGGCCTCTCTTGCGGACAGAAGTGCAGTGTGTGTCTGTGCTGGGAGCAGAGGAAACAATTAGCAACGTGATTTAACTCCCGGGGTAATTGTGGCTCTGGAACAGCACAAAGAGCCCCTAATGAGCAACGAGACTGCAGTGGCCAGAAAACTCGGGCAGAGAATTAGAGATTCTTTCTCACAGTCCACCCCGTTCTTACCTTTCCCATGTGGCTGCTGCTTCTTTTTTTTAGTGAGGGAAAAAATATTATCAGCTCAGGACCCAAACACAGAGATAAAAGGGCAGAATTTTGCAGTGTTTGCCACTTTCTGCTCAATTATCCCTCACACAACCGTGGCAGCGCCAGCATCGATGCCCAGGTGGTTTTTCAGGAGCCAAAATTTCCTCTAATACATGTAATGATGTTAATTAATATTTCTGTGAAGAGATGGCCAAGAGCAGGAACAGCCTAATGCTATAAAAATTGAAGTTTTACCTCCATAATGGGGGCAAACAGCTCTCTGGGGAGATCACAGCTGGCCCCAGTGTAACTGTCTGCAGAATCTCTAGAGTCAGGTCCCTTTATCAGCAGAAAAAACCACTTCCTCGCCCTGTGTCCACAGGATAATTGACAGGCAACACTGATAAACAAGGCTGGAACCCTCCAGGCTGCTTCTACCACAGTCCCCTCCAGACCTGAGGGTGCAAGACACTGCTCAGGTCACCCAGAAGCCTTTGGAATGTTTGTAACCTCCCAGCTGAGCTGTGCAAAAGCCCAGGTAGCCAAAACCCTTCCACTTGGGGCAGGAAAACATTCTCCCTCCTTTGCAACTGCATCAATTTCATCAAGAAGGAATTCAGCAGAATATTCTGCAAGTGCAACAACTTGTGCCTTTAAAGATCTCCCGTGATCCTAAAACTCTTGTCTAACAACTGGCCCCAAACCAGAATAATTTATGGCCATGAGTAAGGGCAGGAAGAGCAGCTGCACCTTTTATCTCTCCTTTTTTTACAAAGATTGTGGCTTTCTCTTACATCAGTCAGGTCTATTAGTGACATCTGAGCGAGGCACGAAGTGTCAGAGGTGGAGGTTCCTGCAGGCAAGAGCATCTGCAGAAGAGCTGATAGTGGTGGAAGGGAGGCCCTGGCACAGGTTGCCCATCCCTGGAAGTGTCCAAGGCCAGGTTGGAGCAACCTGGGCAAGTGGAAGGTGTCCCTGCCCACGGCAGAGGGTGGAACAGATGAGCTTTAAGGTCCCCTCGGACCCAAGCCATTCTATTCTCTGATTGTACCAATGTTTGTGTAGCACGGATGCTCGTGGGGTCAGTCGGGGAACGGGTCTGGAATTGCCGCTCCCAAATTCTGAGCTGCCAGGCTGCAGAGCGTTGTGTGGTGATTTGAGGTTGGACAAATTCCAGCAAACACGCTTCCATTGCTGATTAAAATAAAAATCAGCTAAACAGGATGTGCTGATAAACACTGAGCACCAGCCAAACCCTCACTATTGCTTTGCATAAGCCCATAGAAATAATTTTAAAACAAACACCTGGCATGCTCCCAACTTGTACCAACCTCCTTCCACAACTCATGGGAATGGGACTGTCTGGAAAGCACAGTGCTGGAGTTTAGGGGTTGCTCGTGCAGGGCATGAACTATGTGAATCAGACCCATTAGTTTTGGTTTCTGAGGTTTCTGAGCAGTCAGACATCAACACCTCCACTGTCCCCACATCAGGTAATCGCTGCAGTGATGTTTGACTTCATCCTCAGGCCACAACAGAGGAGATTTTAACTGCCAAGAGCAGGGACAGTCGAGTTTAAGTGCTAAGGGACAGGGACAGTCGGGTGCTGGGAGCCAGAGGGAGATCCCAGAGAGGCAAAGCAGGTCAGATTCTCGGTGGCTTTCTGAAAATCCAAACCATTACATCCTCCAAGGGGGTGAACCCCTGGTCTCAGCCAAGTGTTTAGCCCCTGGGATAAGGGGCAGGCTGGGTTTGTGCCTGTTTTCCTTGAAGCAATGTCACAAGTGCCACCCTTTGGCATTGCTGGCAGGGAGCTCTAGCAAGTGTAAACTGAGCTGCTGGCTGGTTTAGTTCAGTAGAAATGTCAAGCAAGGCTCACACAGTGCTAAAAAAAGCCATTGGGAAGTAGGACCTCATCCCCAAGAAGATCGAGCCCGAGGTGGAACAGAGCAGCCACCAGCCGAGGCTCCTGCACAGCGGGCACTGTCCTCGGTCAGGAGGGGAAAACAAAGCTGAGCTTCCAGGGAGGAGCAGGCAGGACCCTCGGGAGTGTTTCCATGGTCAGCTCAGAGCTGTGCTTGGAGAAGAGGAAGGGCTGGAGAGGAGGAAGGGGTGCCCTGCACCCAGAACCCCCGGGGACCTTCTCCCACGTGGGTGCCGAACCACGCCGGCGGAGCAACGGGAGCGAAAACGCGTGGGACAAAGGCACATAACCCCATCGTGGGGCCACCGGGAGCACTCCTGGCCGGGACTGAGCTCAGCAGGGCTGGGAGCAGCAGGGACTGGATCCAGCAGCCCCAGCACCGCCCGCAGGCAAAGCAGCACCTTGTGGCACCGTGATGTCAGCCGGGTCCCCGTGCTCGGTGTAAACAGGGCTGCAGGGGGGCAGAGGCACTCGGCACTTCCTCCTGAGCTGGGCTGCGCTGAGCTGGGCTCTGCCTGCAAGGTAAGGCGGCTTTTAAACTCTCTCCTTGGATCTAGAACCATCTCCCTGCGCCCGTGCTGCTCCCTTCAAAAACCTCCCTCTCCTCGGGCTTTTCCTCGGGGATTGGCTCTTGGCAGAGGGAGATTTGTGGCGCTTCAAGTCTTGCAACAGCAGCAGCCGCTGTCTTGGTGTGCCAACCCTCTGTGTGAACACATGGAGGAGTTGAAACAGCGGCTGCTGGTGCTGGAGAAAGCAAAATGTTAAGCGTGGGCAATTCGAGGTGTTCCAACTCTCCTCCGGCATCACTACTAGGCACAGTTACAGTTTCCTTCTCTTGCCTGATGTCTCAGGGAATAGAACTTATTTAAAAGTAATTCTCTGCAATAAGAGCAACTTGCAAATCTGGTTTTTTCCAATGGTGATTTGTATGGCCATAAAATAATCAACGTGCTGCCTGTTTCGTGCCACCCAACCCTCTGTGACTGAGCTGCAGCAGGAGGAAATTATTAATAGTCAGGGGACACAATATGGCAAAAATAGCAAGGTTGCTTGGACATGCATTTGTTAATGAGAATCCTGAGGTGGTTTTGATTCATAATTCAAACTGCAGTCACTGCTCTGGATTAAAACTTAACGGACTGAAGTTTGAAGCTGTAATTTGTAAAAGGTGTTTTTTTGCTGTTTCTGTTTTCACTTGCAGCAGTAGCTCAGCTCTGCTGGGAGCTCAGCAAAGCAGCATGTGTAGCTTTGGTGCTCACAGACAGGATTCATGGTGGGTGACCCCCGAATGTGACATTTCTTCAAGTGAATGGAGAGGGAATCCCTCGGACTGGGGGTCAGGATGTCAGACTGCAGGAGAGGGTTCCTCAGCAGGCTGGAGCAGGAGCTGTGCAGGGAGAGGGATTTTTGTTCTAGGACACGTTTCTTGGTGTCAAGTGAAAGTGCTGGCACTTTAGGCTCCAGTGCCAACATCCCCAGCCACGGGAATTACATCCATGGTGCAAACCCCTCCACGGGACAGCCCTTGCCCAGCCTGGGAGGAGATTGATGGTGCCTCTGCTGCTCCAGCTGCTGCTGCAAGAGGGAGAGTTGCACTGGTGCTGCAAAACAAAAACTTCTCAGAAAACCCAGATCTGCTCTTTTTCTGTGAGGGAAAAGTACCTTTAACTGCTGAATGTTCCACTCTGAGTGCAGAGGTTTCACCTCATTGCAAGTGCAGTGTGTCAGTCACAGCCCTGCTGTGAGGGCAGAGGCATTTGTGTCCTCACCAAATTAATTAACATCTCTGCTGATTGGGCATCTCAGAAAGATCCAGGACTCTAGAACGACGTTCCTGTCCTCCTCCGTCCTTTCCGGATGAACACCTTTATCCTGGAAATGCCATGGTTATTCTCCAAAGATCCAGCAATAACGTGTGCACTTATTATGTCCTTTTTGCAACAGCCTCAGAAATACAGACTAACAAAAATGTAAGAAATAGCAGTTAGATCACAGTGTACTTGTTCATTACCACTTTTTTTTAAATTTCATATCCTGAGAGCACTGTTGCATAGGAGCTGTCTCTGCAGTATGTAAATCAGCACTGATAAAATCTGATGGAGCTTCTCAGCCTTCCACAGCCTTTGCTGCACACACACACCATCCAGAGAAAGACTTTGCATTCTTGACAGCTTTGGAAACCTCATCTTAAGGCCCTCAGAGGTATTTCTGTGTGTCTGCTTTTGGGCACAGGTGAGAGGATAAGGGGATGGTGTGAGATTGAGCTTCAGTCTCAGCAGAAGGGGGAGGAAGGGCAGAAATGCAGTAATTTTGTCATCCTCTGTGCCTGACCCCGAGTTCCCTGAATGCAGAGAGGGATATATTTGCTTGTAATGGTGGGGCTGGGACATCACCTGCATTCCGCTGGGGCGTTGTACAACCTCTTGGTCTCCACCAAAGTGCAGCTTTTCAGGACTCTTCTACCTGTAAATAGAATCACAGAATCGTTTAGGTTGGAAAAGACCTGTAAGATCATCAGCAGAGGTGGCACCAGCAACGGGACCACTCCTGAGAGCATTTTTCCCCTAATATCAGGTATTCAGCAACACGAGATGTTTTCAGTTTGGTTTCACTCTAGGAGAGAACAACAGTCCCACTGCCACCTCTGCCACTCAGACAGCACTTGGGGGTTAGAAGGGTATCTTAAAGAGGGCAAAGAGATGAAATCTTGATTAACTCTGACACCTTGTGGACAATTAGCAGATGAAGGTGGTGGATGAGGAGAACCTCCCCACGCGTGGGCTCCACCAAGGAGCTGGGTGTGCTGAGTCCTGGGCTGCTCCCTGTGCCTGGGCACGGTTTGCTGCCAGCAGAGAGAAAAGGCTGAGCTCTGGTATCACCCTCGTGTCACAGAGACACATCCTGGACGTGCTGGTTTACCCCAAGCAGCCCGTTCAGAGCCCAGTTTGAGTCAGCACCAACCGCCCGGTCGCTGACACTGTGCTCTGGTCACACGGGAGGTAAATAAGGAGTAACTGTGGCTGAGGACCTCAGTGAGCAACTGGCTGCTGTGACTCACTGGAGTGAAGAACATGCACCCATGGCCAGCATTTAAATATAAACCTGGCCTTAAAATACGGCATTTTGCAAAGGTACCCAATCCTCCGTGGTTTCATCAGCGGTTGGGTTTGAGGAGCACCGGACAGCCTGTCCCACCTCGACATCCAAGGGAAACCAGGCAGATAATGACATTCAAAATGGCTCTTTAATGGCTTCTTGGCAAAGCAGGAGGTCACCTGAAGGGACAGTAATTGGGTGTGGAGACCAGTTCTCTTAGCAGAGACAAGGGCAGCAGATGGCCATGTCTGGCCGGAGCTGTAAAAACAGATGGAAATAAAACATCCTGAGCCCCAGGAATTCACAGCACTGCCAGGAAACGGGATGTAACCCACACCTACCATTCTGAGAAGCACCAGCCTGAGGGAACACCCCAGTGCTCAGCTCCATGCCCTGCCACTCTCTGTCTCAGTGTCCTGAACACCAGGATGGAGAGTGGGAGGCCTCCAGTGTTGCTTCTCAGACTAGTGGAGGCAAATCCATGGGCCAGATGCATCTTTCCACTGTGTTTCCTGAGCTCTTTGGGCCTCTTCCCTCTTCATGGGTGTGTTATGGTGCTGTGAGAGGAGCAAGGCTGTGCTGTCCTGGGATGGGGCAGCGGGGGATCAGGGACATTCTGTCCCAGAGCTGCCCTGTGGAGGGGGTTGTTTGGAGGGAACTGGGGGGATAAAACCAGCTCTGAGGCCTCCAGCATCTGTGCCATCTTGGAGGAGGAAGGGGACTAGACAGAGAGTTTCTCAGCTGCAGCGCTTCTGTGATGTTTGGTGCAGCTGAAGGTGCAGCCCAGCTGCTAAAGCTGCAGGAGATAAACATGCAGACCTTGCTTTTTGAAGGCACGAAAGAGAGGCTGAAAAAGAAAAGCAAGAATCTGTCTGAGGAGCCCACAGGAGCAGTGTCACCATCAGCATCAGCCAGAGCCACGGCACCCATGGTGAGGGTGGGGTGTCCCATGGGGACCTTGCCATGTCTGGGCATTTTGGGGCTTGGATCCCAACCCTTCCATGGCAGCCTGGAGCAGTGTCTGTATGAGCTGCCAAATCCAAGCACCTCAACGATTAACAAGTTGAAAAAACAGGTCTTGGTGTTCTGTGTCACTGAGAGCTCCAAACTCAACCCTTTCTTTTGCAGCATGAAGGGAAAAAACCTTAGTAACGGGGCAGGAGTTACTAATATGTACCTACAGAGACACTTCTTCTGGCAAGTACCCCTTGCCAGCGGTGCAGGAAATGAGTCAGAAGCAGTGAATCAGTGTCTGCAGTGCCACATGGAATAGGAAGCTGATATTCAGTTTTAGCCGTTATATTAACACAGGAGGGAATCACTGTAATGAGAATTATAGCCCTGGGAGGAAAACCCCAGCAAAACCAAACTCCTCCTGCCTGTGTTGCCTTCCTGAAAACAATTACACAACTTACTGGTCCCAGTTACAGAAGCTGACAAGAGAAAGGTGACCCAGCAGTTCAACACGTGGCATTTCACCAACACAGTTGTGCACAACAGAGCCCAACATATACCTGAAAGTGTCCAGGGCCAGGTGGGACAGGGCTTGGAGCAGCCTGGGCTAGTGGAAGGTCTCCCTGGCCTTGGTAGGAAGTTGGAATGACATGGCCTGCCAAATCATTCCATGATTCCATGACTCAGTGGTCACCCACATTCTGGTCAATGGGCAGTGTGATTGCTCACACAGAGATTGGTCTGTGGCCCACCTTCCACCCCTGATACCCAGAGACCAAACCACAGGTGACCTGGAGGAGATGGCCAAAAGGACAGGCAGCTTCTTATGCTGCTCTGTGACCAGTATGGCCCAGCTTTACACGTGCTTGTGGGACTGACACACCAGGGATGGTCCCCACTTCTGTGGGAAGAGTAGGACCTCTGACGGGGCAGTGTTGAAGAAGGCAGCAGGATGCTTCATACAGACAATAATTCCAAACCTCTACTTTGGCACTGAACAGTCAAACAGGTGAGTATTGACACCTCTCTCTGTGCCTTTGCCTTTACATCCCATTTTTGTTCCCGACAGGAATGACTCCCCTGCCCTACACCACCACAGACACTTCCAGCAGCCCAGTCATGACCCAGAGCAACCAGTCCTGCTCCAGCGACAACATCACGTTCAAGTCCACCCTGTACGCCACCACCTACACCCTCATCTTCATCCCCGGGCTCCTGGCCAACAGCGCTGCCCTGTGGGTCCTGTGCCGCTTCATCAGCAGGAAGAGCAAAGCCGTCATCTTCATGATCAACCTGGCCGTGGCCGACCTGGCCCATGTGCTCTCGCTGCCCCTGAGAATATACTACTACATCAACCACACCTGGCCCTTCGGGAGCTTCCTCTGCCTGCTGTGCTTCTACCTGAAGTACCTCAACATGTACGCCAGCATCTGCTTCCTCACCTGCATCAGCATCCAGCGGTACCTGTTCCTGTACCAGCCCTTCAAGGCCAAGGGCTGGAAGCGCCGCTACGACGTGGCCATCAGCGCCCTGGTGTGGCTCTTCGTGGGGGTGGCCTGCCTGCCCTTCCCCATCATGAGGAGCTACGACGTGGCCAAGCACAACCACACCTGCTTCGCGGACCTGCCGGTGCAGCAGATCAAAAGCAGCGTGGCCGCGGTGCTGATGACGGGCATGGCCGAGCTTCTGGGCTTCGTGGGGCCGCTCATCATCATCTTGTTCTGCACCTGGAAAACAAGGAAATCTCTCCGGGGTTTCCACATCCCACAGGAGAATGCCGGTGAGAGGTGCAAGGCCCAGAGGATGGTTTCCATGTGTGCTGTGGTGTTCTGCGTGTGTTTCGCCCCCTACCACATCAACTTCTTCTTCTACATGCTGGTGAAAGAGAACATCATCACCGACTGCTTTCTGAGCACCATCACGCTCTACACACAACCCTTCTGCTTAAGCCTTGCCAGTCTGGACTGCTGCCTGGATCCCATCATCTATTTCTTCATGACTTCCGAGTTCCAGGACCAAATATCCAGGCACAGCAGCATGGTCATCAGGAGCCGGCTCATGAGCAAAGAGAGCGCCTCGTCGGTTAAGGAGTGACAAGAAAGCCAGCTGAGAAAAGCTAAGCTATTTCATAGGAAATCTGGGACTGTTCTGGGATACTCAATTACCAACTCCATTGTGGAAGATCCTGCAAGTTCAGGGGAGTTTTGTGGCAGTGAAAATCTTTATTACATAGAAGATAAAACTCTATCTGAGACTGGTGTGTTGGAATCTGATGAGCGACCCAGCCAGTGTGACCCTCCCCACTGCTGGGCCACCCATGCCCAACCTGGTTGGACTACAAAACACCCAGGAGGGAGACACAAAGCTTTTGCTAGGAAGAGGTGAAAAAGTCCCAGGAACTTTTCTTCCCTTTTCCCAGCTCCATGGCTCTAGGATGAAGCCAAAGACAATCCCACACCCATACACTGATGTCTGCTGAAGTGTCACACAAGAACATAAAAATGGCCAGTAATCATAAAAAACAGTTGGGGCTGTGGACGGGTGAAGATGTTGAACTGGCTCCAGCCCCCTCCCGCATCTGTGTGCATCCCACTGCTCACCACCTCTGCTTCACCTTTCCCACTCTCCCCTTCCCCTCCCTTCCTCCATTTCCTCCTCACCCATCTCGGTTTGCTCCTTAATTGCTGACACATCCTGTAACTTGCACCTACAGCTGGTGCAAACCCCCCTGCCAGACTATCTCCTCCAGCACTCCAGAGTGCCACCTTCCCTTGCTCCGAGCGACTTGCTTCTCCTCCAAGCTGCCCCTGTTGACAAGGGGGGCATCAGGACCTGTCCTTTACCTTCGGACCCCCAGGGGCAGGACCACGGTGGTCCTGGCATTCATGCAGGTGGGTTTACTGAGGTTGGTGGTACCACTCAGGTCCTCACTCTCTTCTGTGTGCGGCTTCTTGGGCCAGAGGTGCCTGAAATGAATCTGCCCCATAAAACCTCAGCTCAGCGGGTTCAATTGATGCAGCTTTTTAGAAAAAGGCCCTTGCCAAGGTGATTTCAATAATAGACCACAGGCTAAGTTCATAAATTATTGTGGTTTTTTTCTTCCACCAGCTCCTCTCATGATCCTAATGTTTATATTTTGATGTAGCTGTGCCACACGGTGACAAGGGAGGATGTCACTTACCCCTTGCTGTAAATTAGTGAGAGCTCTTCAGCCAAGTCCACCCACGGGGAAACTTCCAGGGTGTCCTTGTGATGCCTGGGGGTTGATTTGACTGAACACAGGCACCGATTTATCGCCTTTGAAAACCTGCGTGCTCTCAAGAGAATGTGTACAATTTGTACAAGGCACAATCTTGCAACAGAAAATATCTTGCACGTTGCTACAAACCCAGCGGAAAGGCCAGAAACACTTGCTAAGTGTATTCTAAATCTTCCCACTCAATTCCACCGAGTTACATTTTAACTCAGCCAGACATTTTCTGTATATTATGTTTTCCCACTTCTCTGTTTCACAAAACAAATGGGGGAAAGTGAACAGCAGCCAGGTTTAAACAACCGTTTCACTGGAGCCGCTCCAAAAGGTGGTGACACACTGACTAAGCACAATAAGCTCTCGCAGTTCTTCTCCCACGTGTGAGAAGATGACTGTGGGCTGCAGTAGCATGAACTGGATGTTACACTGGAGTCGATGGAAATGTTTTGTCTGATATAACTGGCAGTTTGGGATGCCAGTGACACCCAGAAATGTTTACAGGCTTCAAGTAGTCCCTTCACAAAGGGGTTGGTGCTCAGGTACAGAGTTAACTATAATGAAATTATTCTCAATTCAGCAGTTTCTCATAAGCTACATTCTGTATGATGTTGTCAGTCAAGGAGACTTCAGTTCTGATGATTGTTTTGAGGATTTTTACAGACATTGCTGTGCTGGCACGTGAGTGGGAGCTGTTTCCTGTCATTTCTTTCTTGTACAATCCTCCCTTGATCAGGTGAAAACAAGTCAAAGGCACCATTACGGGAACTCTGTCATTTGTTCTATGTTTTTATTCCCAGGAACCGATGCTTTAAAAAATAAACACAGTTTTGCAAACATCAGCTGAGTTTCATAATGATCACTGGCATCCAGAAAACTGTGTGGGATCGGTTTCTCTTTGGATCAAGGAGTTCCAGTGATGGAGCACATCAATGTTTATCATTCTTAGATTTCTTGCTCCACAGAGAGGTTTTCACTCTGACTCACATTTGTTTATTTATTTTTTTTTTAAATCTACCACACTTACATTGAATTTAGAAACTTTTTGGGAAGGAAAGGGTGTCTTACATGCTGGAAGATACAACCTGGACCTGGCCTGGGAACAGCTGCTCCAGCTGCTGAGTGTCTCAGAGTGATGGTGGCTCTCCCACTCCTACCCTTAACATGGATTTAGTGGCTCCATGAGGGATACCATTCCCCATCACCATGATGGCACCCCAAGCACCTTGGCTCCCCTCATCTTCCCGCCTCACTCATGCTCTGAACTCTCTTAAACTCCCCCAAAATGGTTGTTTTCCACACTGCAGCCCCAGCCTGTGAGGCAAAGTCACACACTCACCACTTCCAACCACTCAGGTCACGTCACTGTGACGTGCAGGAGATCAGACAACTCGGTCTGAAGGTCTCCTGTGGTGTGTGGGAGAACACCCTGGTTTGGGCTGGGACAGAGCTGACCCCACTCTGTGCTGTTCAGCTGCCAGATGGGGTTAAACCACCACAGAAAGTCAGCCAGGATGGTCATGATGGTGAACCGGCCCCAAGAGCAACAACCCAAAGCAAAAAGAGATCAGGGAGAACTTGGAGTTTTCTGAAAGCACCTAAGAAATCAAAGATGATCAGTTTGGCCTCCACAAACCCAGACGTGAAATCCAAAGGCTTTAGTTCAGGTTCTCCAAAGCCTCAGTGTGTGTCTCAAGAGAAGAACAGACAAATGCAGGGTTCTGTTGAGGAGAACAGTATGTCAGGTGCCCTCAGGGGAGGTTGGGGCTTGATCTGACACAGCACCTGAGCTGCAGGTGCTGCTTTCTCTGCCAGTGCTCGCAAACATTCAAAGGCACAACATGCCCTGCTCCAGTTCCTGTAATTCACCCCATTTCCTGTGACCAGAAAATGTGTTTATCATTTTGACAAGAGGAAACACAATTTCATGATGTTGCTCCTGGATTATCTCTTGTGCTGGTCCCACTGCCCAGACTCACCAGCTATAAAAAGGCATCTTCATCCTTCTCGGGCAGACACAAAACAAGTGTTTCAACAGAGATGCCAGAGAAAACCAGAATTTAACCAAATCACAAACAGCACAATGCCAGGAATGTGAAGGGTGGATCTGAAGGGATCTCATGGTGCTGATCTTTGTGTCCAGACTGGTCCTGAAGGGAACTGCTCAAGGTGGAAACACGGTGAGGTCTCCAAGCCACTTTCACTGACATGGTGCATGTCCCCATGGCACAACCCTGGGCAAAACCGCAGCATGACCTGTTCTTTTCCTCGAGATCATGAGCCATTCACCTGCTAGCAAAACAAAAGGTGTTTTTTGCAGTGCCACCCCATTTTAACCAGTATCAGAGATCTGGTATCTCCTCTCCTGCTTGAAAGAGCCCTCCTGTGCACGGCAGCAAATGTTTTTGGAAAGAAGCCCTGTGGGATTTAACGCCTTTCTGCAGCCTTAGGTTCTGAGCTGCAGGATCTCATGAGCATCCCAGCTTCGTTTGCTTCCCTGAAATGAAATTACTCGCTCTCTGCACAGAGAAAAACCAAAATATGCTGTAAATGCAGGACAACAGCTCAACAACCAGCCCAAAACCGTGAAACCACTTCATTGCACTGAAAAGATTTTGGGGATGACTGGTGCATTTTAACCAAAAATGCTGGTCTGTGGATTAGGCAAGGGCTTAGCCCAAAAAGTAAGGGAGTGATTGACAACTATTTGCTACACAAATAAATCCAAGCTTCCCCAAAACGCTGCCCCTGTAGAGAGAACTGTGCAGGGCTGACAGGGACTCCCCAGCCCCAGGGGCCACGTGCCAATGGCTCAGCTCAGCCCACAGCAAGTCTGCACAAGGGTGAGCTGCTTTGTGTGAACAAACCCTCCTCCTCCCCTTGTTTTTCATACATCCTTCAGGTGCATCCTGTCAGATATTCTCAGTGCTGAGCCCTGGCGAGATGCTGATCATCTGCATTTGGCCTCCTGCCCACAGGATACCAGGCTGCAGGCAGAGACAACCTTCATCTGGAGGCCTTAGGGAAAGTCTCCCAGTTATTTAAAAATTCCTTTGCGCCTTCTGCCTTTGAAAGGAGGACAGCGCCAAGTGTAACGTGCGCGTTGGTGTCGGTGATGTGCCAGAAGTACAAACGTGCTCTCAGCTGAAAGAAGAACAGAGAGGTTGATTGGTGTGTGTTGAAGGAGGAGGCTTGATGTGAATCCACCAGCCTTTCACGGCCAGGAACATTGTGATCTTCTCCAAAAGTTCTCCAAAAGTCCAAGAAGCAGAGGAAGGACTCGACGTGGTTACAAACCCCTCACTCTGGTCCAACATCCCTCGACCTCTCCTTCCCCAGCTGTAAACAACCAGCTAAAAATAGGGCTCAGGGATGGCTGGATGCGCTGCTGGGGACACAGAAGTAGGATGTCCCAGGCAGGATATCCTGATAAAACAGCCCCTTTGCTTTGGGATTAACCTCTGACCTCTGGGGAGGGACGGGCGCAGTGCCAATCTCCTTTCTGGGATCTGGGAATGCTTCACAAATGCTTGAGCTCTGCTCCTGCTTCCAGGGATCAGCACCAGCTGCTGCAAAAGATGCCCAGGAAGAAAATCCGGAACGATAAAGAGCTCTTGCATCTTCCAAATCCCTTTTCTGTCGGTGGAGATGACGAGTGCGAGGCTTCAGGTTGCCCAGAGAAGTGGCTGCCCCATCCCTGGAAGCATCCAAGGACAGGTTGGACAGGGTTTGGAGCAACCTGGAATAGTGGAAGCCATCCCTGTCCGTGGCAGGGTATGGGAATGAGATGGCCTGTCAGGTCCCAGTCCAAACCATTCCAGAATTCCATGGTTTCCTTGCAGAGAGAAAGCTGGCAACTGAGTGGGTGGCAGAGCTGATGGATTCCGGTGCACCCTCGATCCCAGCCCCTGAACTAGGAACTAAAAGATTCCTTCTTTTATTTCTTGTCCACAGCTCCGTTCCCATTTACTTTGAGGGGTCATAGAACCAGTTACAGAAAACTGATGGATAGAGCAAGAATGGTTCTATTTATACTTTACCTAGGACTGGAAAAGGAAAGATGCCAACAGCCAGATAATCCAGAGAGCTCTGGGCTGTGAGATGTGACCCTGGATATCAGGGAAAACTGTTCAGCTGGAAATGAGGCACCTCAGAAGTTACACCACAGTATATGCCTGCAGTGCTCAGCAATGCAGAAAGAAGGTCAAGCTCAGCAGGCAGTAAAAGAACTAAAAATTGTATATATGCATATAGAAAGGAATTAAAGGAAGCAAAAAGAAAAAAATTGGGAATGATGCACATTATGAGGGGGTTTTTTCCGCGGTATTTTGGGAAAATCTCCACCTTAAACCATACTATTATTTCAGGAATAAAGTCCAAACCCTTTACAGCTTTAGCCTGTAGCCTTGATAGTCTGAGGCTAACCAAGCTTCCAAGAAAATGAAGGAAAATTACTCCCTTCCAGTAACTCACACTGGCAGAGAGTTCAGTTTTCCTTCAGCGAGCGCTTATTGGAAGGTTGGTGCTTCTGTATTTTAGAGCTTTTAGCCGGCAAATGGCAAGTGCCCGTGGAGAGGAGCAGAAGCAGCTCGGGGGAAGAGCACCATCACCTCCCACAACTCCTGTGCCGAAAGAGGGACAGAAATCCATGGTCTCCATCCCACGGCACTTGGACCAAACGACGTCATCGCCTTCCCGGCGGCTTTAACGTCATTAGCTGTACACGTTCTGTGGGAGAAGAGAAACAAAATACAGGATTTCCTGTTCTGCAGCCACTGGACTGGGCTGCAGATGCCGGCAGGATTCCAGCGCTCCGAAAACATGTGGAAGTTAAACGAGGAGTCGCTGGGGTGGCTGAGGAGCTCGGTGGGCAATAAAAGGCGGGCGCTCGCTGCTCGTGCTCTCTAGCATGGCTGTGCCCCCCCTGGGGCATGGCAGGCGCAGGAAGGTGAGTGGCATTTCTGTCTTTTCCTCAGCAGAATGAAACTGGTGCGGTTTGCAGCGATGGTGTGGCTTTTTTTAGCTCCTCAGGAGATGGTATCGGGCAGAGCCCTGCGACGTCCTGTGCCTGTGCCACGAGTGTCGCGCTCGGCTCCCGGGGTGGGTGAGCACGGAGGGTGCGTGGGGCAGGACGTGGGGAAAGCCTGTTCGATCCCAAACCTCTCAACTGGATCCCAAAGCCCTCAGTTTTGCGCTTACTGACAGAGGCTGTCATAACTGCCCAGCTCTGTTTACACATTTCCTATTAGTGCCGAGATTAAACAAACAAAATCGTTGCTTACAACCCCACTGCCAGAAAACTCCACTACTTAGACCAGGAGCTTTTTTTCAAGCCAAAAGTGGATTTAGTTTTTTTTTTCCCAAGCCTGCTTTTCTCTCCAGCATCCCAGGGCTGAAGGGAGGCAGCTCTGCTCCCATCCTCCAGCTCTGGGGCTCTCCCCGGCCATGCCTGGAGTTCAGCTTTAGCCTGGACTGGCCAGTCAGCCCATGGAAAAGATGAGGATGAGTTTGCCAATGAATTGGGAGCAGTAAATGCAGTAATACCACCGTGGTGTGGGGCTGGGTGGGGCACAGGGTGATTCAGAGGAGCCGGGCGGTTTCCAGCAGTGACAGCCACAAAGTCTCCAGGAACAGATACTGCTCCAAAATACTCTGAAAACGAATCCAGAGCTGCCTTGGCCTCCTAATTAATTGCAAAGGTATTTGATGTTTAATGAATTGTGGTGCTGCATCCACAACCAGGGGTCTGACTCCTTGGGCAGTGATACTGGTCTCCCTTCTGGAACTGAAGCTGGATAAAACTCAGCTTTGCCACTTAAAAAAGTGGCTCCTGCCCATGAATAAAGCCATGTGTGGATGAAATAGGGAAAATCATCGAGGAAAGGCAGGGAGTGTCCTGTCCAAGATTTATAAAGTTGCTGAACAAAACTCCAACTAAAGGCCATGGGAGCATCTCTCCTGACACTGACAGCAAAGCAGGGGAAGCTGGAGGGGCTGGGGGCAAAGGGAAAACTGGAAAACAATGAGAAGTTCAAAAATCCACCCTCCCAGGAGCTGTTGTAGTGAACAAGCCTGGCCTGATCCCAGAGCAGGGTGGAGATCCCTCCTGCTTTCCTGCCAGTGCCCTCACAAGCGCTGCCACCCAGGAGTGACAGGGGGACCCGGCCCTCCTGCCAAGGGACAGACACTCCTGTGCTCCCACGGACAGGAGAATCCTCATGGACAGGGTTTGGGCTGAGACACACAGCCGGGAGGAGATGGCAGGACAGTGACACTGGTGCTCTGCAATCCTTTTTATGTGCCCACACCAACGAGTGCCACCTCTGTCCCTGGACAGCTGTGACAAAAGCTGCTCCAGGCAGTTTTCCCTCTCTATTTTCCGCAGGGATGTGAAGACGAGGTGTCCTGCCACCACTTTGCCAGGGTCAAACAGAGTCAGTGCGAAGGGCACTGGCCTGTACAAGCCCCTTGGGGGTTTTGCAGGTGAGGAACAAAGACAGGGATACTGCAGGGAAGAAAAGGGTTTGTTTCCCACTGTCCCCTCGTGACACATGTCCCCTCTCCTGCCTTTCCCAACTCAGTGGAGCAATCAGAAACCTCTGACACAGTCAGCAGCCAAAAAAGTGCCCTTGCCCAGCAGCCTGGGTTCCACTTCAGCCTTGCTTTTTTTTGCAACCAAACCCTGAAAAAATAAGGAAAAGGAAGAAGGCAGTTTGGGAAGGGCTCAGTTTGGAAAGCCAAGTGTGAGCATCAATCCTTCTTGCAGCAGAGCAGGGCGGTGAGCAGCCAGCAGAGAAGCTGGGGCTATATCTGATGTATTTATCTGTACATAAATTTATAAAACGTGTGTTTCCTCCTGAAACTGCAGTCATGGTAACCCCACCGAAGAGCTGCCCGGGTGGGGAGGAGCAGGGAGGAAAAACCCTTCACCCTGTGCCTCAAAGCAGCACCGGTCACCACTGCAGGCAATTTGCCCCTGGAAATCCACCTGTGGTGAACAACAGGCTCAGGGCTGTGGGAAACAGCACCGTGGTTGCCTCTTAATTAATTACCACTGCTGAGGGGTCGGTGACAGTGACAGCAGGAGCTGAGTGCTCTGGCAGACCCAGCACTGGGCAGCACAGCCTGCCAACAGCCCACAGGCTGTTTCTGAGGGGAAAATCTGTTTGTTACAGATGATCCTCCAGCTCCTTGATTTGTCATTTGCTGCTGCCAAATCACCTCTTCCTGAAAGAGCAGATTGATTCCCGTGGGCTCTGCTCGGGAATGGCAAAATCCATCACCTCTCCAGAGAGCACCCTGTGAACTCTCCATGACCCACTGATCCCCTCAGTGCTGGGTGAGGTGGGCTGGGCAAGTGGATGAAAAAGATTTCTGCTTTAACTAGAAGGGAGATGTATTTATCTTCCTGCACGTCCTGAGCAGTTACTGAAGGATAATTCCTGCTGCTGCAGCACGATGCCTGCACAATGTGCCGGGAGTGCTGGAATTGAGTTAGCAGGACCAGCAGTGCAACTGGCGTGTGTTGGGCCAGTTATTAGCTTATAAATCCAGCCTTAAATCTGGAGCCAGAGCTGATAGATCTGTCTGCACCTCTCCCACTGGCCTCTGCTCCAGCTGCCTGCCAGCACCACTGTTTGCAGATGTTAATTATTCCCTTTGCTACCGACTCACATCAGATTTCTGCAAAGACAATGTCTAGATCCATTAAAAATCCCTGTTTATTTTCAGTCCCACCAAAATTGCCTGTAGACACACCAGAGAGCACAAATTTGACAGGAGCTGGATGGAAAACTTAATGAAATAAAAGTGGTCCTTAACAACCCTGGGGAGCTAAAGCAACTCTGTGGCGCTGGCAATAAAGAGGTGGAGCACAGTGGGCACGTCACTGTAATTGGGGCATCTCAGGAGATCCTGAGGAACACATCTCAAAGGAGATGGGTGGAAGATGCCCGGGATCACTCGCTATGAGCAGGGTCTGGCTCCACACCCTTCCCAGCACACACACTGACTTGCCAATACACCTACACAAAACTTATTCTTCTGTATTAAAGTGCAGCTGCCCCATGGAGAGGTTTTGGCTTTACAGCACCTTTTTACTCCCCACAGAAACCCTCCACCTGCCTTAACCACCCCATGAGCAAAGAGACTCAGCCGAGATGGAGAGCAATGTGTCCTCCGGGAACTGCACCGACCCCCAGATGTCCTTCCAGTCCACCCTGTACGCCACCACCTACACCCTCATCTTCATCCCCGGGCTCCTGGCCAACAGCGCTGCCCTGTGGGTCCTGTGCCGCTTCATCAGCAGGAAGAGCAAAGCCGTCATCTTCATGATCAACCTGGCCGTGGCCGACCTGGCCCATGTGCTCTCGCTGCCCCTGAGAATATACTACTACATCAACCACACCTGGCCCTTCGGGAGCTTCCTCTGCCTGCTGTGCTTCTACCTGAAGTACCTCAACATGTACGCCAGCATCTGCTTCCTCACCTGCATCAGCATCCAGCGGTACCTGTTCCTCCTGCACCCCTTCAAGGCCAAGGGCTGGAAGCGCCGCTACGACGTGGCCATCAGCGCCCTGGTGTGGCTCTTCGTGGGGGCCGCGTGCCTGCCCCTCATCATCGTCAGGAGCCCGGCCCTGTCCAGCAACATCAACACCTGCTTCTCGGACCTGGGGGTGAAGCAGCTGAGCCCCGGGGCCTCCATCGCGCTGGTGACGGTGGCGGAGCTGTTCGGGTTCGTCATTCCCTTCGGGATCATCGCGGGCTGCACGTGGAAAATGTGGCAGTCGCTGCGGGAGGGCCCCACGCAGCTGCAGAACGCGGGCGAGAAGCAGAAGGCCCTGAGGATGGTGCTGATGTGCTCGGCCGTGTTCTTCATCTGCTTCACCCCCTACCACATCAACTTCCCCTTCTTCATGATGGTCATCGAGAACCTCATCCGGGACTGCGCCGTGCACCGGAGCACGCTGCGCTTCCACCCCATCTCCCTGTGCCTGGCCAGCCTCAACTGCTGCCTGGACCCCGTCCTCTACTACTTCATGACCTCCGAGTTCCAGGACCAGCTGCTGCGCCACGGCTGCGTCGCCCTGCGGGCCCGGCTCGGCCAGCGCCGGAGCAGCCTCTCCACCACCGACACCGACATCCGCACCAGGAAGAGGAACTTCCCACGCCTCACCTTTTGGTCTCTCCCCAAGTTCTTTGGCCGAATAAACAGCGTGGAAATGCCCCCTGTGCCGCCCGACGAGCTGCTGCTGGAGTCCATCTCCTGAGCATCAGCAGCTCTGCCCCTGCAGGGGCTTCCCATCGCTCGAGGACTGCGTTAGGTCTCCAAATGCATCTTGAATTCCCCCTGTGTGCCACAGATGGCAGGGTCTGACCCAGCAGGACGTTGTGATGCTGAAAGACTTGCTGGTAGCATTGTTGTTGCTGCTGGGGACTGTTGCCTTACACCACTTCCCACTGGAATACTGTTAAAATCCCTCCAAAAGCTGTCAGCAATGCCAGAGCTCCTTGTGCTGAACCACAGCAAGTTCAGACCCCTCTCATTTTGGTGTTTCAGTGCTTCTACATATTTGTCATGTTTGAAAATCCTTCTGAACCCTGAGCTGTGACGAGTGGCACAGCCTTGGCACAGCTCCAGGAGTTCCAGCTCTGACCGTGGGTACCTACAGCCCATAATAACTTAGAGCATCCACCACACTCACAGAAGGCTCTGGATCAGGACAGTTCAGTATCTCCACGCAAACTGAACCTCTTTCCACTACAAAAATCCACCACCCAGACCCGATCCAGGCTAACCCGGACTGCAAGACTATAACTCTGCAGACATACACCAAGCAAAGGTCATTAACCTCCACCTCACCAGTGTTAAAGGGAGTGTGCAAACAAACTGGGCTCAGCTCACACTGCTGGAAAAGGCACCCAGAACTCAGCAAGCGGGTCCACCTGGCTCGTGGGAGCTGGAGGGTGCTCAGGTGATGGGGTGGGGATGAATTTTTGAAGGCAAATAGTGATGAATATGCCACAAGCGAAGAGGAAGACGAAGGAAGTCTCTCCAGGCACGTTTACTCACAGAGACCTGGTGTGAGCTGCAAAAGTGAGGACTCATGTTGGTGTTGCTGTTTCTTGTGTTGTTATTAGGACTGTTGTGTTGTTTGTCACCTTGCTGACGCCTGTGGTTACAGATTCAGATGTTATCCCAGCCTTCAGTTTTGCTTTGAATACCAGAAAATGTCCCAACCCTCGCTGGGTCCTGAGAAAAGTTTACAAAACTGAGTACCCAAGTACATCCTGAAAGCTTCAAATTCCGAGGAAATAAAGTGATCCCAACACGTATTTTAGCTCCAGGAATATTATTTTAAGTGCTTGTAAATGCTCTGAGAGCAGACATGGAACACAATAATTATACAATTGGGGGATGGATGCCCGAGTTTGGGGCTCAGAGAGGTGCCATTGTCACCACAGCCCCTCAGAGAGTGGCCAGTGGAGGGACTGTGAGGTTCCCTCCTCCTGGGCCAAGGCAATGCCAAAAAACCCTTGGGGTATTGTAGAAGTAAACGTAGGCAGGCAGGAGTTGATAGAAAACAGCTTTTCCCATGATTGGATGCACATTTCCAGCCCATGCAGCATTTCTGAGAAACATGGAGACAGCGGGGATTTATTCTCACAGCACTGAGGCTGGAGGGGGGGAAACCAGGTGGGGAGATCCAGACAACCAGGAGGAATTTGCTTTGGTACCTACAGTGTGCCAGGGACAGGCAGCAAACACTCTGCCCTGCAGCTCATTCTGTCCCAGATCTCCTCCTCCTCTCACAAAAAATACAAATAACAAAAGGGCATGTTTTCCTTGTTTGCCTCGGGGAAAAAAAACCCAACGTTTTCAGGGGTGGAGGCAAACCAGGAAACCCTCCCCACTGCCGGGACTGGCTCCAGGCACAGACAGGACCAGTCACACCACCAGCACCTTCACCAGGAGCGTGGCTTTTCCTGGGGGTGTGTTTTGGGAAGGGTACAACCCTGAGTAGCTGAGCTGGACGTCCAGGTAGCCCTCAGTGAACACAGACAGATATTTATAAGTCCTGCTGACCCACAGATCCCGTGTAGTGGCTCCAACCTTACTGGCAGCACCAGCTCCGGGTTTCCCAGTAGCTCCAGTTCCCACTGGGGCTTTGCCAGCTTGTTCTCACATTGCTCTGCTGACATTCCTGCAGTGCAGCTTCCCCCTCCCAAACAGAAAACAGGAAAGAGAAAGCAAACCAAGAACTCTCACTGATCTGTCACATGGGAACTCGACAGCAAACCCTTCCCCGGGCTGTGGGAAATACAGCAGGAAAAGCCCTTGCTGGGATAGATGGATTGGGGAGCAAGGATTTTGCCGGGGTTTATGGAAGCCAAACCCTGAAGAAACATTCTTTTTCAGTAGAAACTGGTGCTTCCTGCCCTTCTGGAGCCACAAAACACCTGCCAGCCTTCTGTTTTATCAGTCCTAGAACCATCATGGAATAGTTTGAGTTGGAAGGGACCTTAAAGCCCATCCAGTCCCATCCCCTGACATGGGCAGGGACACCTTCCACCAGCCCAGGTTGCTCCAAGCCCCGTCCAACCTGGCCTTGGACACTTCC
>JAWMRA010000146.1:5653932-5667779 GCA_035584735.1 Pseudotriccus pelzelni | reverse complement strand
GGACCTTAAAGCCCATCCAGTCCCACCCCCTGCCATGGGCAGGGACACCTTCCACCAGCCCAGGTTGCTCCAAGTCCTGTCCAACCTGGCCTTGGACACTTCCAGGGATGGGGCAGCCACAGCTTCTCTGGGCAGCCTGTGCCGGGGCCGCACATCCCTCCCAGGGAAGGATTTCTTCCCAATATCCCATCTACACCTCCTCCATCCGTGGATCTATTCCTGACGGATCCCACATGCTGATTGCTCTCACTCCAGAATTAAAGCACCTGGTTCCATTCCAGCAAGGGATTTGGTCTGTAGGAAGGAAGTTCCTTGTTCCAAGTCAGGTGTCCACCCGTGGGCATAACCCACAGCAGCTTCAAACGTCACCAAGGCCTAAAATGGAACAGCTCAAGGGAACCCAAATGCTTCTGTAAGACACAACATCTACAACATCCAGGGTCAAAAGGAGTTCTCAGACAGTACATTCACTTTCACATCTGTTAACGTGGAACTCTGGGGTGTCACAGGACAAAAAGAGAGAAAATACACCTAAGTAAACAGAATAGTTGAACTAGAAGAAATAATTTCCTTGGGAGGTAGAGTTTAGGTGGAGAGCCTCTAATTATTTCAAGACAGGAAATACACCCATCTGTACTGCCTAGGCAATATCACAAATATATGCACTTAATGAAGGAACAATTTTAATGAAATAATGTGGCTGTAATTATCCATATTGTAATTATTTTGGTTGCAGCCTGGAAGCTTCAATCAGTGCTGGCATTTGGGCTGTGTGCCACAGCTGGCAGCAAAGCCACCCCTCCACGGTCTGGAATTAGGGCAGGCACAGCAGCTTTAATCCTTCCAAGCCTGTCCTGGAGCTCAGTCCTCCCAGGGTATTAATGCAGCTCCAAAGTGGAGGTTTGGGGGGCTGCACCCCATCTATGTGGCCCCACACTGCTCTGCTCTGGTGACACCACACCTGGAGCGCTGTGGCCAGATCTCGTGCCCCCAACAAAAGGAGGACACAAAACTGTTGGAGCAAGGCCAGAAGAGGACACAAATCAAGGAATGGTTTGGGTTGGAACGGACCTTAAAGCCCATCCAGTCCCACCCTCTGCCATGGGCAGGGACACCTTCCACTAGCCCAGGCTGCTCCAAGCCCCGTCCAACTTGGACACTTGGACACTTCCAGGGATGGGGCAGACACAGCTTCTCTGAGCAACCTGTGCCAGGGCCTCCCCGCCCTCACAATAAAATAATTCTTCCTAATATCTCACCTAAATTTCCCCTTTTTTAGCTTTCACTCATTCCCCCTTGTCCTGTCACTCTGGCTTTCTTGTTGGCCCCTTCAGACCCTGGAAGGTGCTGTGGGGTCTCCACAACCTTCTTTTCTCCAGGCTGAACAGCCCCAGCTCTCCCAGCCCGTCTCCTCAGGGGAGGGTTTATCATCATCAACTTTGTGGCCTCCTCTGGCCTCACTCCAACAGTTCCACGTCCGTCTTAGACGATAAGGGGACCAGAGCACCTCCCTTGTGGAGGCTCTAAAGTTCTAAGTGCAGACCAGCACCTCCTGTAATGGAAGGGTCTGTCACCACCAGCCACCCACACCTCACAGTCACACGGAAAGCCGGGAGGCTTCTGCAAAGGCCAACGGCACCTCCTACGAGTAACAAACCCAAGTGTCTTCTGAATAATTATTCTTCTTGTGTCTTTCTGATTCACGTCCCTAAGCTTGAAGGAAAAAAAGTAGATCACATGTAATGCTGGAAGAGGAAACTTCCAAAGCACTGGACTGCCAGCTTAACATTGCTAAAGGTATTTAAAATTCACATGTAAATGAACAGGTCAGAAAAATAACCTGCAAGCTAAAATAAACTGTCAGCACATCATTGCAGAGCTGCTGATTGCCCCGTGCATACTGGGTGCTTTTCCAGTAAATACACATGTAAAGGAAGCTATTACAGTAAATAAGTTTGCATTTCCATCCCAGCAGTGTCATCCCTTCATCACCACACCCGTGCCTGTAGTACAGTCCTCCTGCCCAGACACTAAACAGGGGTTTGCATGGGTTACAGTTGTATGACAGAAATGACCCTTACTAAATAACAACTAAGCAAAGACACTAAACACCAGCTAAAGGAAGATTTGATCAAACCATTTTAAGGTTTAATTTTGGCAAAATACCTGAAAAACTCCATGTTAGATGAATACACCAAGTCTTTACCAGTTACACACACTTTACACCCAAATGTTTGCTGCCTGTGCCATCTGCTGGTGCAAAGGGCTCCAGCTCGTGCTCCCTCCTGCATCCTACAGACCATCTGAACACAGGGGCTGCTCAAAGCCAGACACAGCGTGAGGAGGTCTCAGGAATACCTTAAAGCTCCAGTATTTTGGCTTGGACACCCAGCCCAAAACGCTCAGGGACAGCTCCCAGCCCAGCACACCCGTGAGAGCAGCCCGGCTCCTCTCACCGCCTGGGCAGGTACGGACAATCCGTTCCTGCGTGTCCTGGCGCCCTGCCTGGAACATCTAATGACTTCTCAAGGAACTGACTTCACTGCTTTTAAAAGCTTTAGCAGGCAAAGGTAAGAGAAAGTGTTTCAGCGCCTCTGGAAACTTGTCCAGCACTCCTGTACATGGCTGGAGGTGGCCAAACTCTGCACACTCTGAGCTGGAAAGAACAATTCCTGGGGTCTGTTTTCCATAAAAATCAAACCTCCTGCTGCAAGGAAGTGCTTCTTGCTCTTCTCAACCAACACATTTCCAAGCCCTTCCTCTCCAGGCTACCAAAACAAACCCATCCTGTCATTCCCCCAGACAATCCCAAGGACGGAATCCCCACTTGTCCAAGCACACAGCAAGTCTGGAGCAGCAACTTCCCAGTGCAGCTGCTTCCCCCAGTAACACACCTGAGGAAAGCAAACCTGACTCTCTGACAGTGATTACCGCTCCCTGCAGCATTTTATTTTAGTAAATTCAAGTATATAATGAATACTCTCCTACACACACTATTTTAGAGCCAAAACCGTAGTTTTGGGACACATCCTCTGCGTGGCATCACCCAACACCTCAGGGGAAGGAAGAGCTGTGTTGGTTTGCGTGTTAGAATTCCTGTGTTCTCCTTTCCTCTGCAGAGTTTCATGAGCAATGACTGACTCCTACAGCCACTTCTCACTCCCCCCAGTCCTCTGCACAGAAATCCTGCTCTTCTCCTTCCAGCTGTATAATCCCAGCCACTCTCCAGGAAAAGCCAGAAGGCTTCAGGACACACTTCAGCTCTTTGAGTCACAGACGTTTCACTGCAGGACTGTCCTCTCTGAGCCCTCAGCCCAGCAGAGCTCAGAGGCAGAGCTGACCCCAAACTGCTCATTAACCCTCCGCTGTCTCAGTCTGTCATGACATGCTGAACAACCCCCTCATTAACAGTGCCCTGGGCGCACTGGGACAGGCCAACCTTCCATCACAGCCTCATCAACACCAATATTCAAATGAATTGCTAAATACACCCCTGCCTTGCTGTGCCCCAGCTGAGTCACTGCCCACGTGCTCAGCTCAGCTTCCAGCACTGAACACACCGAGAGCTCCCCGTGGGGTCACAGCTGCATGTCACACAATATTCTCACTTGGAGTGAGGTGTCTTTTCCTCCCTCTGCTCTTCGAGCTTGTTTGGCACCACAAAGCATTTCCACAGCACCAGGAAGAGGAAATCCAGCTTCACAAGCTGAAAAAGAGGTTAACAGTTGTAAAAGCAAAAGCACTGTGTGCTGCCCCAGGCCCACAGCATCACTCCCCTCACCTCTGAGCACCAGGAAGTCACACAAACACCAAAGTTTTAGAGAAACATTTATTATAGGGTTGCAGAATTTATGCCAATATAAAGTCCCTTAATAAAACTCTCGAGTTTATCATCAACTGCAGGACACTAACTCTTGGTTATCTTTAAACTGCAGCTTTCAGAAAAAAGGAACATTGCTCTGACTGCAGCAGTAAAGCTACTTGCTCATAAAAAGTTGATCTAAAAAGTTTATATAAGCCCGAGTAGTTTAAGTTTACAACTACAGTCACATTCACAAGTGAGCTATACCAGAACAGATCCTTGAAAGAGGAAGTTACAGGATAAACCAAGTCCTAACCAAAAATACTGACAAGCTTTAAGAGCAACTCTATCCAACTCTAACAACTAAATGCCACAAAACCAAACCAAGGGAGAGGAACTCAACGTAAGCTCGGGGAAGGTTCCAAATATACATACGAATTCAATACAGTAATTGCACAAAAGAAACAGGGTAGTGTTAAAGGTTTATGGTCACTGAGCTGGGATTTTACATGCTTCACACATGGTCGTTAAAATAAACCTTTAATGATCCAGATCAGGGGGGCTGACCCAGGGTACGGAGTGCAGAGCTACTCTACAGGACTACACGAGATGTGCAAACCACAGATTATTAATATTAATCATTCTGTGAAAGTTAAGGTGAACATAACTGGTTCCAGCCAAGGAACTGGTTAACATTTTTTTATATATATATATATTTTTCTGCCATTCCCAGGTTACACTAAATCAAACACATTCAACAGATAAACTGGTATTAGCCTTCTAAAAAAAAAAACCTTACTCAAATTTAAGTTTTACATGAGACAACTAAAAAGTTATACCAAGGATCAACGAAAGCTGAAATGGTGACTTTGTCTTTTGAAATACAAGCAGTACACAGAAGATGCATAAGGCTTTTGATTATCACTGCACGTTTTAATTTCAGAAGTCGATGTGTAATGCTCAGACTTCCCAAGGGAGGTGTGAACAGGTCACCTCTCACCCACCGCCCTTCACTGCTGACAGATCTTCGTTTCGACAACGAAAGAGTTTTCGAAGTGCCTGATGGAGTGACAGTTCTCTGCTGCCCGTTTCTGCACACCTGGGGACGAGAGAGGACGAGAGCTCAGTAAAGCACAGCCACAACCCAGCAGCAAGGACTGCCAGCTTTGTATCATCACCAACAGCAGCAAGATACCATCACTGAGTACAGGGTGTTTCTTCAGCCAGGAATTGCCAGCAGAGCCTGGCATTGGGTTGTTTTCCATCAGAAATCCCTCACCCAGTGTGCATTTCCCAAGGTTGCTCTGCAGGGCTGCCTTCACCTTGGGAGGATTTGCCACTCAGCTGATGACCTCCCTCAAGTTTCTCTTAACACTACTAAAGTGATTTTCTCTATTTTGGGCCATGCCAGCATTGGGTCTGACCCAGGCAGTTTACCTGTATCAGCTGTGACTCTTTACTAGGGGACAAGAACAGAGCAGTTCTACAGTCAAAGACAAGCTGCTCACCTAAAGCACTTCAATTTACAGCAATTAAGAGAAGATTTATGGATTGTTTAATAAGCAGACAATGTTCACAGTAAGCAAGAGAAACACTAGCTCTTAAACCCAAACCCAGCAGGGCACTGCTGTCGTTTATAAACACTTAAAACACAGACTGTGCTGCTATTCCAAGGCATTAAGATGGAGATGAAGTTTCGAATGCCCGTCTAACAGGATGACCTGTCTGGTTTCTCCCATGCCTTCAAGTTGGAAATCCAGGGAACTGCCACAGAACCTGATGTCAGTTTGATCCAACAGATCACCCAGGAACTCTACAAAATCCAAGAGCCAAAGCAGCAACAGCTACATCAGAGAAGGTACAGGAGTTCATCCATTTCTCTTTATGTGTGCATGGCTTGGACACACAGCAATAAAGGTGTGCTTTATTAATAATAATAATATAAGAAATGTGATTGGGAAGGCAAGACAAGCCCTGAACAATTTTCTCCTCAGCAGCAGCAGTCTGCTGTTTGACTCAACTTTCCACCCTCTCCGCTCCTCAGGCAAACTCAGCACAGCAACAGCACCAGGAAACATTATTCATTTACCAGAATCCTTTTGTGCAAGAATTCTGTAAAAACCTTTTTCTCTGCAGTGAAGATGTCAACAACATGCTCTAGCAGGATAATTTAAGGAAACATCACAAACACACTTCACGGCACTGTCTGCAGACTTGCAGTGACAGCAGCTGTCAATTTAGCCCTGCTCCCAAAAATCACCCTCCCAACAGCTCACAGACACGTGCCTCTCCCTCCCAGGAGGGCAGCAGTTCCTCTGCCTTCACGTGCCCTACACCATGAGCTCCAGAGAACCCCTTTTATGTTTCCACACAGGGAGCCTGCCCTTCAAACCGCACAGGACATTGTAGCAAGCAGCACATGTGGCTCCTGATGCTGCAACTGGGCTGAGGGAACTCTTGCCTAAGAGCTTGGCAGGAAAACAGGAGCAGGGAGTTCCAACAAACCAAACATTTGCATTCCGAAAGGCTCTATCTGACAAAGGATTAGCTCCCTGGGTTTGGTGGGAGCAGCAGATATGAAATGATTGAAGAGCTAACAGTGAACCAAAATTCGCCACCCCAGATTTCTGTACCCCAGGCCTCCTCCCAGAAGGTCAAAGCATTGACACCTCCGGCTCTTCCTCAGAATGGCAGGGTGGCAGGACGAGACAGGCAATGAAGGAATAGCTCAGCAGCTCCTCTGAAGTGCCCTTCCTCTTTCAGGGAAGAAGTCTGGGATGTCCGGAGCTCACTGTTCAATTACTTTGTTTTTCAGAGCAAGTCAAGCAGAAGATAATGTTTGTACTTGGTGTTCCTGTAACCCAGTTTTAGATTGGACAGTGACAGGATAAACTGAACCTAGAGAGACTTGCACTATCTGATGGATTATATGAATTTTGTGGCCAAACTAACTTACAACTTCAACCAAAAGCTGGAACAGAAATAAATTCCAATATGGTTTGGGCAAGTAAGTTGTAATTCTGTAAGTGAAACTTTCTCAGCATGTTCAAGTGACCCATACATGGAAGCAGGGGAAATACCCAGCACGTCTATGCTTAGCCTCAGCTCATGCTGAGCACTCGGATTCTCAAGCGTAAAAACTCCCAGGGTTTAAGTATCTCTCTCTTCCCCTTTGAACAACAGGTTTATTTTGTTACTGAAGGGAACTTACCCATGATCTGGTCTCTGCGCTGAAGTCTGAAGGTCTCTTTTCCCACACAGAGCTGGTAAATGAAGATGCCCAGATCAGACACATTATCAATCTCCTCAGTGACCACCATCTCCTCACGGACCAGGTAGGTCTGAGGCAGGTAAGAGCCAGTCTGAAAGAGAAAAAACCTGGAGATACTGATTTCTGCTAAACAGACAAACCTCTACATTTTACTTCAGGCTGCAGATTTCAGCTTTCCTTCTACCTAAGATATGTTAGGCTTGACCAGCTGCATACCAGAGAAGTTAAAACCTGACAAAGGCCATTTCAAACAGTTGCAGTTCCATCCAAACAAAGCACAGTTAACCTCAACGCTGCCGGCCTCGCATGAAGCAATCGTAAACAGAACCTGGCCGAGTTTATTCGTGCACAAAGTTTGCAGTTAAAAGAGAAACAAAGCGTTGTGAAAGATTCCAGGTTTGAGGCAATATATTTCTAATATAAAAAAAGCAACATACAAAAGGCTTCATGAGAAGATCACAGCACTACAAACTTCTTCCCACCCCTCAAAAGCAACTCCTAAAAACAGGGGCAGGCAGACGCACTTAGAGTTTGTCTTCAAGAAGCTAAAAAGTTATGCAACAAGCTAAACTAGACCACTGCCCTCTGGAATTACAGTCAGTGGCTTTTAAAAAGTCCATTTGACACCCGATAGCTGAGTATTGCATTTAATTGGGAAGTAGCAGCAAGCTCTATGAACGTGATCCAAAAGTCACCTTGGAAAAACACCAGTTTTAGTGACTGAAGTGTCCAAATGCTTGTGGTGAGCTCATAATTGCAGTGCCAACAACAAGGGAACAAGTTACCATTGTTCTTTTCATCAAAACTCTCACGGGGCAAACGAGCTTTCCGGGAGGAACTTTCAGGTTTAGGCTTTCAATGATATTTGGAGCTTTATCAAATTCCTTTCTAACAGCTAAATTTAACCTTATCTGCTGGTTGCTTTCAGCTCTCATAAAGCCAGGTATTAATAAGAGCATTAGGCATGAATCTACTCAACATAATATCCACTGACAGCTGGCCTTAACTCCAGCACAGTGACTGAGCCAGGGGATTATGGACTTTGATGGCAGGAGGACTGTTCTAGCAAGAGCCTGGAGTTCAGGAACAGCACCAGCTCTCTTATCAAAAGCCATCTTGTCAGCACAAGTCAGCAGCAAAGCTCCACATACCGCCAGCTTTGCGAAGAGATCCATCAGGTTCCTTGGAGGCATCACTATGGACGTGTTCAGAGGGATCACGTAGCAGTTGCCCAGTTGCAAGTCGAGATACGCCGTCAAAAGCTGTTTAAAAAAAACAAGGTTTCAATTAATTAAGGGGGCCTTGGATTATTAAAACACAGCTTTACGAGGACTAAGAAGGAAGCTGAAGAAGCTGAGATCACACACAGCTACTCTGAAGCGATGCATTCAGGAACTGTCTACTGCGAGAACTGAACTGTTACCAGTTTTGCAAGCCAAGAGTGGCTACAGTGATAGTTTACAAAACTTCTGTACAGAATAGTAAGCTGACTAAAAAAGGAGTTTTTATCATAATTCTAAAGGAGTACAGTTCGTACTAACACGGAGGAAGTATTTGCGATCATGCTCTCAAAACTGAAGAGGTCTAATTAGGCACAGTGCAAACAAAAGGTAGCCAGCTGCTCAAAAACAATCATTCCCCGTAAACAGTTCTTCAGGAAAAGTATTAAGCTCTAGAATGTCTCATCAGCATTATCAGAGAGCACAAGAACTGCAGGAACTAGAATTATCTATTTATTCTATCAGCATTGCCAAGGTTGGCTTTACAACCTACCAGAGCTTTTACAGCTGACTAAGGATAAATGTTAATACAACTGACATGACTTTAATAAAAAAGTCAAATTAAAACCATCCCCCCATCTTTGCCTTAGAGAAAACCCATGCAACTAACACAGCATTGTCAGGTTCAAGGTTTCAACTGTTTCAAGTGCTTTTTCAATTCCCTTCTCCACCTGTTTGCAATTCTGCATTTTGCTGTAAGTTTGGCAAAGCCTTAGGCTGAATCCTCAGTTTCTTAGCTCACATTTACGATATTCCTCTACCCTCACTGCCATTTACAGGGGGTTCCTGACCAAACAGCAAGCGGCACTTCCAGGTATCCCACGGGCAACAATATTTAAAGTTGCACCGCACGGAGATGTATCTCCCTGAGAAACAATTCAGGCAGAGGAGTTCACCCCCACGGTGACTGCAACACCGTTGCAAAGTTAATCCTATTGCAGAGCTCAAAGGGTCGGATCTCCCCCACCTAACCCAGCCCCGAAGAGCAGCTCCGGCTGACAGAGCTGTAAGGGCCCCTGGGGGCTTTGCCTCACCCTGTCGAAGTCGTGCACGATGGCGGCGGGGTCGCTGTCGGAGAACTTGGGCACGGGCACGTCGATGATGGCGATGTTGTCGTCCTCGCGGATCTCGGCCTCCTCGGCGATGGGCAGGAAGTACGGCTCGGCCGCCCGCTCCCGGCCCTCGTTCTCAAAGTAGCACATCTCCCCTCGGTACACCTTGTGCTGGGAGAGCACGGCTGGTTAGGCACGGCACGGGAGCTCAGAGCTGCATTTCTAACAGCTCTGCCGTGACACAGCACAGGTCTGTCACACCTGCAGCTCTCATGCCCCGCTTCCTGAAGGTTTTCTAGCGTAGTGTAATTCATTTATAATTACTCTCTTACATTCAGTGTTGCTTAAACAAAAAAGAACTTGGAGATTACCTTGGGCATGAAGTACTTGTAGATACAGGCTCCTCCAACAACCACCCCCGCCAAGATGAAGGCCAGACCCAGCAGAGTCAACAGACATCTTCCAGACGAGCTTTCACCCCTGTGTGTGGCAACTTCTGGGTCCTTGAAATAAAGAGGGATGAGAACTTAGAAAATGCACCTGCTCTGCATTTAAAGTGAGCAGTTATCGACTGCTTCACTTCAATCCACCATCTTCTTCTAGCTGTGAGAATTGCAAGCCAGCATCATATAATAAGAAAACACTTACATAAAATATTACTGCAGCAGATTAGGATCAATATTCAAGCAGTCCTGAGAGTATTTTCTTAGTCAGATTATGTTTTCTAGACAAACCTTTGTCCAGAAACTATTTGAGGCGTAAGAAATTTAAATAACTCTAATAAAAGATACAGTGCTGCAGCCACAATGTAGTTCAAAGAAAGCAGGATTTGTAGACCAAGGTCATTGAGGCACAGAGTGTTTTCAGGCCTCTTTCCTCTCCTCCTCTTGCTGTCACGTGCACTAACATTACTTTTCCTCACAAAGCTGGATTAAGAGGAGAAGCCAAGATGCAACTTTGTTGGCTGGGGAACAGACAACTGGCTAGAGTCACCAGGTTTCAGAACTTTTAATATGCACAAGCAAAGTCTGCTCTGAAAGAAAACCACTCGTCAGCGCTTAAACTCAGCTTCCAGCTATGCCAAATAAAAATAAGGCCCTGTGGCACATCCTACCCCTGCAGCTTCAAAATACTCTCTCTTCTACCCAAATTCCGGGAAGTTTAGTTTCTAGCAGCCTCAAATCTCCCTCTTTAGTTTAAGAACTTGTTTTACCCCGCCCGGTGTTCCCTCAAACACAAGATGACTGCACCCAAGGGAAACTGCTCTCACATAAGGTGCTGGTGAGTTGAGCAATACCAACCACAAAGGCGGTGGTGGTGTCTGAATGGCAGAATTTAACCCTCCAGAGTTCCTTCAGCACCTTCCCAGACTTCCAGGTGAAAGGCTGACACAAGCCAAGCACAGAGGGGAACAGCAAAAATACTTTAAAACACCAAACCATCAGAAGAGACATTTCCTTTGGGCAAACACACATTGGGTTTGGGTCTTTCAAACGAAAAACAGAAAAGGCAAAACCCAAAACCAACCAAACCCACAACGTTTAGGTAAGCTCTGTATTTGGTCAAGTATGTCCCTTTAACAATTCCTGACTCTGGGATTTAGCAGCTCACTTTCAAGACCTGCTCTTTGTACCGGTCAGGAAGGAAGAAAACTGGATTTTACAGTAAAAGATCTTTTCCTGTGAGGTGCTCCCAGAGTCAGTGGCTGGACTGGGCACAGCAGCATCCATGGCCTTCATCTGGGTCCCACTATCTGCACTCCCAGAGAACCCAACACATGAAGTGACCTGTGCCCACAACAAGCCACAGCATTATCACCAAGGCTCCACATATTCCCCCTGCTCAGCAAGATGCAGCAGCATAAAAGTCAAACATCAGTTATGCAAGCCCTGAAACAAAACCCAAGCTGTTTTGTGAAAGTCAATACTCCCACATTCCACTCGCACATCCTCCAAACACAAAAATGTTGCTTCAGCAAGGCCCAAGCTGCTACAATTGGCTTGATAAGCAATTTGTTCAAAACAAAACAAATAAACCTGAAAAAGCAAACTCAAACCCTGACTTGAAGTCAGAATTACACCACATTTATATGGCACTACGTGAAAAGCATCTTTCAGGGTTAACCAGCTTTATTAATTCTGTTCTCTTCACATTCTCCCACCTTCACCTACACCTTTCAGTGCCTTACTCATCCAGCCTGTCACTACTTGAACACACCAGTCTGCAGCAGTTTTGGCACCCCAGCCATCCCAGTGCCGGGATGATGTCGACATGTAATTAGCTACACTTGCAGCACACCTATTTCAAACAAAGCAAAGGGATTTTAGCACGTTAAGCAGCAATGTGGGCAGCTCAACCTGAAGAGCTGACAGAGCTGAGAACACAGTAAGGCTGCTCCAGTAGGTTCCAAAACCTCTGCTCAAAAATAACAGGTAAAAATCATTAAAAAACCTACACAGAAAATGCAGTTCTAAGCTGTAACAACCTCAGAGCTTGTTACAAACCAGAAGTAAGAGAGGAAAAGAAAAACCACTTATTTTAACGCTGTTGCCAGTCAGTCCCAAAGAGCCTGCAGGGAGGGTATTCTGCAAGCTCAAGGGTTTCGTGCAGATATTCCAGGGGACTTTTATTGTGCTGTTTCAGCCAACATGAGCCCTTAAGCTTGTTTGCTCTGCACAAATATTCCAGCAAAAGGAGACATTAACAACCACTCGAACAAGTTTGTCTTGGAGTAAAATTATGGACTTGATGTTTACAGGCAACTCCAAGCCCTGAAGTCAGAGTGAAGAGTTGTTAAAAACCCACGTAGTGCAAACACTGAGGATATTCCAAATTTAGAGGAGCAGCTCCCACAAGAAGAAAAAAAGGAGTGTAGGTGTTTATTAGAACTATTATGCTCAGAGTTTGCACAGTACAGGGCTGTAAATAGATATACAAGAAGCTGCCTCAGGAGTAGCTGATGAGTTTTTCCCACAAGAAACTGGCTAATGACATCTTCAAAATTTAAATTATTTATCTACCCTGTGTCCCTACTTTCTGTCCCTCCTTTTGATCTTGTAACTCGGTGCTACTGTATTAAATATGCACACATAAAAGTCCTAAAGCTTAGAAGAGTGCACTGAGCAATAAAATCACTCTGCACCCCTTCTCCTTCTAAAGGGAGGCTATTTCAGGTGAGGCTGAGTGGGCTGGAAGGCAAACTACTTTCCTGATTACAGCTTAAGAGAGGAAAAAAAGGAAAAACCAGACACCAGAGTCCAACCCCACGAGCTTTGTTGTTGCTTTTTTAAGTTTCCTTACTCCCTCATTACGAATAAACTCGGGCCACCCCACATTCCCCCTCCAGAGCCACTGCCGTGTTTACCTACAGGCCGAGCTTCCCCGACTAAAAGCGGGGCACCTTCAAAACCAATTTCCCCCCAAAACCGGGAAACTCCCACCCGAGCCAGGGACGCGCGGCTGGCCGGGAAGGAAAAGCCAACCGCAGGGAGCTCGCCCGGCTTTCTATTTAAAACCCTTTATGGCAGGTTTCTCAATTTAAGCGCCACTCCGCCGCCTCCCCGGGCGGCTCCGGGCGCCGCAGGACGAGCGCTGTCCCGCTTTGTTTGCCTGGAAGGCGATGCCGAGGTGGGGGGGGAGAGGCCCTTTCCCCGCGCTCCCCCCTCCCCGGGGCTCGGAGGTTTTAAAGCCCCGTCAGGAAACGCGGCGCTGGCCCGGGCCCAGCTGCGAGGTAAAAACACCGCGGTGCCGTGCGGGTGGTGGCTCGGGGAGGCACGGCAGCCCCCTCCTCACCCTGAGGGCAGCGACCCTCCCGCACCAGCCCCGGCCGCGAGAAAATGGCGGCGGCTTCACCTCCTCCCGCTCTCCCCCCCCCACCCTCCACCCACCCACCCCCAAAACGCCGCCCCGCTCCTCCCGCCGCCCGCGACACCGCCGCGCCCGCACCTTGTCGGCCACGAGGGCCTCGGCCGCCTCCTTCTTGGGCTCGTCCTTGAGGGCGAAGGGCGAGTTGAAGGCGATCTTCACCATGGCGCCGCCGCTGCTGCTGCCGCGTCCCGGGGCGGCCGCGGGGACAGCGCGGCGAGGGGAGGGGCGGGGAGGGGCGGGGCGCGGGCAGGACACGCCCCCCAATCGCCGGCCCCGCCCACGGGAGGCGCGCACGGCGCCCCCTGCTGGACAGGCGCCTCAGGCGGCTCGCCCGGCCCGCTCCCGTCGGGATCGCCAGACCGGGATCCGCGGGAATGCCGAGGTGGAAAAGAGCTCTGAGGGCATCGAGTCCGACCTCTGAATAGGTGTCAACCACCTTGTCCCCCAGCCCAGAGCGCTGAGCTCCGCGTCCAGGCGTTCTTTGGAGACCTCCAGAATTGGGGACTCCAAACCTCCCTGGGCAGCCCCTGCCAAGGCCTGACCACCCTTTCCAGGGAGAAATTCCTCCTGATGTC
>JAWMRA010000146.1:5451370-5645855 GCA_035584735.1 Pseudotriccus pelzelni | reverse complement strand
TCACTTTCATCATTCCCCTCTCCCTCCCTCTCCCGGTCTCCATCCCCCTCTCCGTCCCCATCCCTATCCCCATCCCACTCCCTATCCTCTTCCCCATCCCCATCCATCCCCTTTCTCACCCCCATCCCCCTCCATCCCCCCACCCTCCTCCTCCCCATCCCTCCCGGTGCCCTCTCCCGGCGCTGTCCCCACCCCATCGGCGGGCTCGGCCCCGCTGGGCGGGCGCGCCGCCGGTTTCCATGGCGAGCCCCCGCCCGCGGTGACGCGCGCGGTGACGCCGCTCGGTTGTCCGTGTGTCGGTCCGTCGGCGGCGGAGGGGACGGGCGGAGGGGGCGGCGCGGCGATGGGGGCTCTCCCGGCGCTGCTGGGGGCCGCCTTGCTGTGGGCCGGCGCCGGGGCCCTCGTCAACCTCAAGTACTCGGTGGAGGAGGAGCAGCGGGCCGGCACGGTGATCGCCAACGTCGCCAAGGACGCCCGGGACGCCGGGTTCGTGCTGGACCCCCGGCAGCCCACTGCTTTCAGGGTGGTCTCCAACTCGGCCCCCCACCTGGTGGACATCAGCCCCGGGTCGGGACTGTTGGTAACCAAGCAGAAGATTGACCGGGACCTGCTGTGCCGACAGAGCCCCAAGTGCGTCATCTCACTGGAGGTGATGTCCAGCTCCATGGAGATCTGCGTGATCAAGCTGGAGATCAAGGACCTCAACGACAACGCGCCCAGCTTCCCTACTGACCAGATCGAGCTGGAGATCTCAGAGACAGCCAGCCCTGGTACCCGGGTGCCATTGGAGAGTGCCTATGACCCGGACTCGGGCAGCTTTGGTGTGCAGAGCTATGAGATCACCCCCAATGACCTCTTTGGGCTGGAGACCAAGACACGGGGTGATGGATCCCGTTTTGCTGAGCTGGTGGTGGAGAAGAGCCTGGACCGTGAGACCCAGTCCCACTACAGCTATGTGATCACGGCGCTGGATGGTGGTGACCCACCCAACTTTGGCACCGTGGAGCTCAGCATCCGTGTCATCGACTCCAATGACAACAACCCGCTCTTTGAGGAGCCGGCCTACACCGTCAGTGTGCCTGAAAATGCCCCCCCAGGTACCCCAGTCATCCGCCTCAATGCTTCTGACCCGGATGAGGGTACCAATGGCCAGGTTCTCTACTCTTTCCACAGCTATGTCTCAGAGCGGGCCCGGGAGCTCTTCCAAATCGACCCCCAGAGCGGCCTCATCACGGTGAGCGGTGCCATTGACTACGAGGAGGGTCACGTGTATGAGCTGGATGTGCAGGCCAAGGACTTAGGGCCTAACTCCATCCCTGCCCACTGCAAAGTGACCATCAGTGTCCAGGATGCCAACGACAACCCGCCCCTGATCAACCTGCTGTCTGTGAACAGCGAGCTGGTGGAGGTGAGCGAGAACGCCCCGCCAGGGTACGTCATCGCCCTGGTGCGGGTCTCGGATCGTGACTCCGGGGCCAATGGGCGGGTGCAGTGCAAGCTCCTGGGCAATGTGCCTTTTCGACTCCAGGAGTACGAGAGCTTCTCCACCATCCTGGTTGACGGGCGGCTGGACCGGGAACAGAGGGACCAGTACAACCTCACCATCCAGGCCAGGGACAATGGCATCCCCTCCCTGCAGGCCACCAAGTCCTTCACGGTCAAGATCACTGATGAGAATGACAACCATCCCCACTTTTCCAAGCCCTATTACCAGGTCATCGTGCAGGAGAACAACACCCCAGGGGCCTACCTCCTCTCAGTCTCTGCCAGAGACCCTGACCTGGGCCTCAATGGCAGTGTCTCCTACCAGATTGTGCCGTCCCAAGTCAGGGACATGCCTGTCTTCACTTATGTCTCCATCAACCCCAACTCTGGAGATATTTATGCTTTGAGGTCCTTCAATCATGAACAGACAAAGGCCTTTGAGTTCAAGGTCTTGGCAAAAGATGGGGGTAATCCCTCTCTGCAGAGCAATGCCACTGTCAGGGTGATTGTCCTGGATGTCAATGACAACACCCCTGTGATTACAGCCCCGCCGCTGGTCAATGGGACGGCAGAGGTGTACATCCCCAGGAACGCGGGGGTTGGCTACCTGGTGACAGTGGTCAAGGCAGATGACTATGATGAGGGTGAAAATGGAAGACTTTCCTATGAAATGGTAGAGGGAGACAGAGGATTTTTTGAGATAGACCAGGTCAATGGAGAGATAAGGACCACCAGAGCCTTTGGGGAGAATGCCAAAACAGCCTACGAGTTGATTGTGGTGGCTCATGACCATGGGAAAACATCTCTCTCGGCTTCTGCCTTGATTTTGATATACCTGTCTCCAGCCCTGGATGCCCAGGAGTCCATAGGATCTGTTAACCTCTCCCTGATTTTCATTATTGCCCTGGGGTCTATTGCAGCCATTCTTTTTGTCACCATGATCTTCGTGGCAGTTAAGTGCAAAAGGGATAACAAGGAAATCAGGACCTACAACTGCAGGTAAAGACATATTTGTTTCTGTGCACCTGCCGGTCTGCTTTGATTTTTGCCATCACAGTTACTTTTGAATTTTTTGCTGCATATTTGGTGGGGGTTGAGGGAGGTAGATTTGCTTTAGGAACAAAAGTGAGGTTTCCATCCCTCTTAGAAAATTTGCTGCGAAGCTTTAAAACAATTTCTCTCTGGGAGGAGAGCAGGAGAAATCCCTGCCGAGTAACGAATCGACTTAATTGTGCTGCTTGACAATCTGTTGCAGCATCCCTGATTTTCCGCGCTCCGTCGCAGGAAGCGGGGAGAACGGTTTTACTGGGGGCACGGCTGGTTCCACTGAGCAGCCCCCCATCCCCAGCACAGCTCCCAAGGGCTGGTGAGGGGGGAAACCCCCCAACCACCGCAGCATCTCCGCAGCCGACGGTGCGAGCGGCGCGGTGGCATCCCTAAGCCCTCGCTCGCCGCTCAAAAGAGCTATTGTGCGCCCGCTGCGGCTCCACGCCACGGCCAGCGATGGGGCCAACTGCATAAAATAGTGGCAACCCCCCCCCCCCCTCCCCGGTTGTCCCCGATGCGCAGCTCCAACACCCGGCATGGCTGGCTGGGCTGGGAGCGATGGGGCGAGGGAGCATTTTTGCAGTGCTGTGTCATTTTGCCCTGTCTGGATGCGTGCTCCGGGGTCCGAAATGCCGGAGGGGAGGTCAGCCCCGTGCCCGGAGCCACTGAAAGGCTGATAGGGGAAATCCAGTCCCCCTGAATATGTAACAGCCTGGCGATTATTGTCTCTCTTTTACTATTCTCTGTGTTACACAAGTTAGGAGACAAATGCTAACCACACATGAATATCAATCAGATGCCATAAAAGAGCAGCTGCAATGCCTCATAAATGGTTTAATCCTGTTACTAGTGAAATAGCCATGACTTCTCCATTCCTTTGGCACTGAGTCGTTTCAGAGGGGAGGGATGGAAATTAATTTTGCTCTACCTTGGAAACGCACGCTCGGCCCTGGCAATTCAGCGGCGCGGGGGGATGTGCGGTCTTTAAAGTTTTATTTACGCAGAAATAATGCCAGAGAGCTCGGGTATTGTACCCCGTTTTCACAGTGTAAAGTGCGTATATAAGCCTTTTTGCTCGATGGGGGAAAAATCATCTGGAAATAAAGGTCGGTCTGTGCTGTATTATGGGATGTCTAGCTTGAAGTGAAAGCTCACAGACCAGATTTCTTGCCAGCTCTGCCCATTAAATGAGGATAGGACCTGAATGGATAAAAATCATGTTGTGGTGGTGCCCCTAACAGCTTCCCACATATGTATAAGCGCTGGGTTTACTGTGACGGCTTAGGGATTAATGAAGTGCGGTTTAATTAAATAATTGGTCAATAGAGAAAGGACAGCAGAATGAATGCCTGCAGGAAATAATTGGGCTCTCGCATTGCCAAACTTAAACATTTAGGTAAACAAAACAATTAAAGCTTCATCAAGCGTTGTTAGACGAGTCAGCAGCATATAGATTGTTGGCACAACAGAAATCCCTGCCTTCCCCTGATTTATTTGCACACTCAGGGGGATGCTTGGGCTGTTGTCAGTGTGTCTGAGCAGAAGTCAGCTGCAGAGGTGGGGGAGCACCAAGCGGGCTCAGCAGCGGCTTGTGACCATGGGGCACCCTCTCCCCGTGCCTTTAGGCTTTGCAGTGCCTTGTTTTAGAGGTCCTTCACTAAAGCTGCTAGAGAGTCTTCAAAAATGTGTTAATTTATGAGGCATATATGAGGGCTCTTCGACTTGGTGGCATTTTCATGCTTAGGCACTTAGCTTTCTGGAACAAGAATATTTGTCCAATATTTGCCTTTCCAGATAAACTGTATTATTTATTTATCCCATTTTTTCTGTTGCAGCTATTTTTTTTTCTTTCTTTCTTTAATGCTGTTATCATAAGAAGAAGAGGAGCAAAATCCTGACTTTCAAATGTGTATTCTGACTGTGTGTAGCATTTGGTGTGCTTCCTTGGGAAATACTGAGCTGCCCAATGCTGTGCATGTACAAATTTGCGGCAGGGACTGTTTTGTTGCTCGCTACAGAAAGAGGAGCCACAGTCAGTCTGCGCTCAGCATACCCAGCTAATGCAAGGTGCAAATAATTTGTCATTATTTGCTTGGGTGGTGTTTTGCAGTAACTTTTTTCCTCCGATGTTTTGCAGAACACAAACAAGGCACTTCATCAGTTGATTCTTTTGGCAGGTGGGAAGCAAAGAGGGAAAGCAAGGCAGAGAAAAACAAGCTTGCAGTAAAAAAAAAAAAAAAAAAAAGGTCAAAAAGCGTGATTTCTCTTTGCAAAACATGGTTTTTGTTCTCCGATTTCCAGAAGGTAAAAGCATTTCCCAGCAGATGGGGATATGTGTGTCAGAGGGTGAGGAAAGAATGGGATTCGATTGGAGAAAAGATTCTGAGTTATCAGGTATGATCAGGAGATAGTCAAAACACCAGCAATTTATATAAAGCATTAATAAACAAACAGCCTTTGGAGTGTGAGAGAATAGAGCTTGCCAGCTAGGACTGCTTCTGGGTCTGCTTTATTTACTGCTATGGAAGATGAACTGAGAAAGAAGTCTGCTATTCATTTTGAATTTTCATTACAAGAAGCAAATTAAATCACTTTTAAAATCCTTATTACGCATGGAAATGAATGCAGGTACCCTTTTCAGTTCATGGATTTTTAACATCTCCATTTTTCTCTCTTGTAGGCTGGACTTTACTCCTAGTAACTAAATATCAGCAATTACAAACACTAGAATAAAACAGGAGCATTCTTCCTTCCTATTATTTTTTGTATTTGACCTGAAAACGTTATACATTTAAAAATAAGCTAAAGATGGTGTCGTGCCACCAGACCCAAAACATGACGTAATGTGCATGACTAAGAAGTCTACATGGAGAAGGGGGCCAAGCCCTCTGGGTTTCTGCATGTGTATTTAGCGGGGCAGGATTTGGGATGCTTTCAGCTTCTCATTTTCTTTCTGTCCCCCAGAATCGCAGAGTACTCCTATGGGCATCAAAAGAAATCAAGCAAGAAGAAGAAGATCAGCAAGAATGATATCCGCCTGGTACCGCGGGATGTGGAGGAGACAGATAAAATGAACGTTGTGAGCTGCTCCTCTCTCACTTCATCCCTCAACTACTTCGACTACCACCAGCAGACCCTGCCGCTGGGCTGCCGCCGCTCCGAAAGCACCTTCCTCAACGTGGAGAGCCAGAACAACAGGAACGCCGGCTCCAACCACATTTACCATCACACCTTCACGGGGCAGAGCCCCCAGCAGCCCGACCTCATCATCAACGGGATGCCGCTGCCAGAGGTGAGTGCAGGTGGACAGCCCGAGCCCTGGGAGCATCGGGAATGGGTTTGTGCCTGGACTGCCCGGACCACGGAGTGCGGGTCTGTTTGTGTAAGCGCTGCCAAAACGAGGTATGGAGCAAACATGCGGTGGTTTCTGTGTGCTGGACACGCCAGGACGTGGGAGTGATGGAGGATGGACAGGGGGGAGCAGCAGGTACCCGCCTTGTGGGTTCTGAGGCAGCCCCAGTGTGTGGCTGTGGGCAGATGTTTCACCCCCAGGCACTGCACAGAAGTGCTCAGGTGGGGATGGGCCAGGCCAGGCTGCCTCAAGGCTGGAGGTGGCTGCTTTGCAGGTGGATTTTGAGTGTGGCGATGCTCAAGGCCAGGAGACACTTTTTGCCTTCACAGGAGTTTTGTTAAAAGGGTGATGAAAGTGGTGTTGGTAGCTGTTGCTCTGGAGGCAGCTGGTTGTGCTGGGGATGCAGACAGCACAGGGTGCCCCAGTGGGATTACCTGTACACCTGACTTGGTGCTGTTCCCTCACCACGCAGGACCCTTGCTGGCATGGGAGGGATGCGTGGTACCTGCCGAGGGCAGGGAAAGGGGCCACTCTGATCCACTCTACCCTCATCAATTTCTTCTAATTCTTTGGTTTTCCTGTACATCACAGGCATCATTTAATGTTGCTTGTTTGTCTCTCTTTGAATTATTGTTTCGTATTAAGCAAAACAATCAAAGGTTTGTCATGTTTTCCGCTTTGAACAGGATAACAAAGCTGAAAAAGCAGTTGAAATATTTATAGCATGCTCTGTTTTGTGTTGAGTGTGCTGGTGTAAATGCAAAACGATGCTGCTGAAGTCAGTGGAGCTGCTTCAGATTCATCCTGGTGCTACAGGGAGCAGAGCCTGGCCCTCTGTGAGCGTCTGCAGGGCTGCTGGAGAGGGCTGGTGCCGGTGGCCTGGTCCTGCTGTGGTCTTATTGGCAAAATGCTCATTGAACCCTGGTGTTTAACCTCTGCTGAGGCCACACAGAACCAGCTCCTGAGAGGCTGTGTACCGGTGTCGGCCCAGTTTTGGGCACTTGCTCTATGGGAACGACCTGAAATTAAGCGCTCGATTATTCTTCTTGCATGTTTTCAGCCACAGATCTGCGTAGGCATTTCTGCTCCCAAATGCCCTGTTGGGTAGAGGCAGGGACTTTGCATCTGAGTCTGGATGGGAGCAGTTTGGGATAAGCCAGTCTCTGGTCAAATAAGGCAGAAGAGCTGCTAATGAATCCACCAGCTTCTTGGGCCGTGCCTGGGCAGGCTAGGGGTGGGAAACACCACCCTTCATGTATTAGGGGGTCTCCACTGATGCTCAGATTTGCCTGTGCTCTTTGCTGAATACCAGCTGGGGCTCAGGATGCCCAGCTGCCTGGGTTTGCATCCCAAGGTTGTGGGTGAGCACTGCTGTTGGGATGCTGGGGGCAGCAGACCCTGAGGAATTCCTGCCTTCCTGGAGCAGCGTCTTTTGGAGAGGGTTCTGGTGTGCATCTCTGGCTGGTGCCTTGCTATGGGCACTGAGCACTGGAACATCTTGTCAGCCTCTGATTCACTGCCACCAGTCATAAAATCCATCACATGTTGGCACTGTCCAGAAGTGCATGCCAGCAGTGGGAGGTCTGTGGTGCCAGGGAGGAGGGAAGGACCATCAGCAACATCATAGCTCAGCTGATAAAGTTAACAGCCAGCTTCAGACAGAAGGCAGTGCTGCCCGTGCTTTTCCTGCTCACAGCAGATAGCCTGCAGTCCCATGGAATGTGCCTTCTGGAGACTCCCCTGCCTTGTCCAGCCTCGTGAGGGATCTGGGACGGTTGTTGTCTATCCCTGTGGCTCCAGCTCACCCCATTTCCCTCAGGCAGGTGGGGTGCGCTGCAAAAAGCCGGTACCTCACTGGAAGAAAGAACTTTGTCTCTTGTAATAAGTGCCCTGGAGTGTCAGCAAAACAGCAGGAGGGCAGAGGGCAGCTCACCAGTCCTTCAAAGGGACCAGCAGCTCTTGGGTGAGAGAAGCATGTCCTGGTGGGGGTCTGCTCACTTCCTGGGGATGTTTTTGGACAAAAGGGCAAGGCCAGGGCAAGGGGAGGAGAAATCCCAGCAAGAAGCTGTTTGGAAGTTTGGTTTAGGGTGGGAATGTTTATGTTTTTTGGCAGAGTCCCAGCTGTTGCTGGGGAAGTTATTGCACTGGAGGTGTGGGTTCTACTGGCTTCTAAAACTCCCAGTGATCCACTGAGGATGAGGAGGTTCAGTAGTGACTAGAGTGAGAGCCCTGTCCCAGCCCACAGGGGGACGTGGAAACTCCATAAAGATGCTTCCATGGAAGACCATCATAGCCTTTCACCCCCCATAACCCGTCGCTGCCATAGCAGGCGCTGCGGTGTGATGTGGTGGCTGTGCAGTGTGCTGTTGGTACACCTCCAGGTGATGAGGATTTAATAAACACAATTCTTGCCCAGAGCTTCCAGAGCCAAACCATTCTCTGCACATCTTCCAGTGGTACTTTGTCTGGGCTGGTTTGAATCACCTCCAGTAATGAAGCCACTGGCATTTCCCCTGGGAGCCTTTATGAGGTGTCAGCATCAGGAAGATATCACTGCTGCTCCACCTAGGAGTGACTTTTCCTGATGGTAAAGCAAAGCATCAGTTGATAACAGATAAAACACGGAGGTAAATATGTTGCTGGCAGTGTCACTTAGCATATGATGGTTGTGGCTGGGGGCATGTACTACCCCAGGAGCAGTGGATTTGTGATGTAGCTGGTCTTTAATGTGAGGCTCATTTAGTTTAACAGTCAGGCACCTTGAAATAAAAGTCCCCAAGGATGGCTTGTTTGTGGAGCTTCAGGAAATGTTTCTTCCTGTGCGGTGGCAGGTCTCGGGACTGGTGGTGCTGTGCTCGTGCTGGCAGTAATTGGGTTTGTTAGTGCTCCCCATCTTTTCCCTGCTGATCCAGAAAGGATTAAACTCTAGTGTCTAGTGGGGCTGCAATCCCGCTTTGAGGATGCAAAAGAAGTTTGAAACCACCTTTAATAAACTTTTCCCTTTGGCTGGGGTCAGGCTTGGCTGCTGGCTCTGCTTGTGCCAGGGCACGGCTTCCAAGAGAGCACTGGGAGGCAGTGGGGGTTATCCTGGGGTGTTCTGGCCCTGCTGGGGTTCAGTGGTCCCTTGGGTGCTGGGGTACTGCTTGGGAATACCTGCCTGCAGCGTTTGAGCATCCTTGTGGCTGTAGGCAGTGATGGCAAAAAGCATTTGTGAATCGCTGTGGTGATCATGACTGACAGCGGGAGGCTTGGCCCCCGTTAGTGTTTTGACTTGTTTTACAGGAGGGAGAGTGGGACATGTTGGAGCTGCAAGGGCATTGCCGGTCAGAGGCTTTGCTGTTGCCAAGGGCTCTTTTTTGTCTTCCTTCTGAGCTGGAGAAGTCAGCTTTGAAACCGAAAGGGCTTGTTGTCAGGTTTTGCGTGTATATTGCTGGGACTTGCACCAGGAGATTAAAAATCAAAATTAATAGGAGCCATTAGGCAGCTTCCTTGATAAAAATGCATGTTGCATTGGGGTGGTGTGGAAACCGGTCTGAATACTGAGCCTTTTAGGATCCTGGGAACGCGACTTGCATGTAGAGCAGCCACCCTTGGGTAACACTTACATGCCTGGATTTTGGCTTCAGGGTTTAAAAAGTAAACAGTGTATGTGTAATGGCTGCATCTGTGTCTCAGAGACAGTTTTACATCCCAAATCTGCACCACTTTGGCAAACGGTGCCAAAGCATTGTTTGCTGCCCTGGGTTGGGGAATATACCTTGGGGCATGGCAGCTCACTCTGGCCCTTGGTCTGCCCTGGGGCCACCGTGGTGGCCAGTCCCAGGCAGGACCAGGCATGGGAGAGGCGAGGAGGTGTGGAATGGGAGTGGGCAAGCCTTCTTTGCCAGACTGAATGTGCAAAGGTTGGAATTAGCATGGAGGTTCTTTAGTGACTCTTGCTGAGGGTCCAGGATGGCACCATCGTGGCAGCGCTGGGGAAGGGAAGCAGCAGTGCTGACATGACGTTGTAAGCAAGGTGTGGATCAGTCATGGTCTTGCTCTGGTGCTGCTTTGGTAGGTCCCACTGGAGAAGCAGGGCAAGGTGGAGCAGCCCCTGACCCAACAGGACCCGAGTCTCCTGGGGACTCACACACCCGGTGGCTCCCAGACCTGGATCAGGAGCTGGGGGGGGTAATGGTGATCTGCCGCCTCCTGAGCTGATGGCCACCATCAGTAAGATGGGGAATTACTGGTTTTAGTGATAATCCCGGTCTAATCCCCCAACCTTGATACACTCCCGTGTAATCCTCACTCACACTGATTTAGTTTGGGCTCCTCGTGGCTGCAGGGATTATTTGAGGGAGCAAGAGTTGCAGGATAAGGCCCTGTTGGTTTCAGATCTGCTTTGTACTACCTGGAAAACGTTCTCCTCACTGAGGGAAATGGTTTTCTAAGCACAATAGAGCAATTTTCGTTTGAGGCAGCACCGGCAGCTTTTGCTCTGGCTATCTGACGGTGTTAACTAAAGCACATTTCTACAGCACACAAAGATTTTTGTTTTGTAAGAAATGAAATCAGCGTGGCTGTTTCTCTTTCTCTGTCATTTCTCTACTTGTCAATTCTTTCTTCCCCTCCAGCTTATCCTCCTCTTCTCCGCTAGCCTTAAAAAGCCCCCAAAGTGTCTGTTATAATCACATTTTGTGTGTTACAACCACAATGAATGTACTCACTTTAATATGCTGGGTTTGAGGAAATCAGTTTCTGTCTGGTATAACAGACAATTTGTTATAAACCATGCCATTTAGAAGTGAAGGGCCTTGCTTTAGCGCAGCGCTGGGGAAACCTCATGATACATAATTGGAAGGGATTTGGCTTGCTTCTGAGTAATGCTGTGTATAGAGCAGGGGGAAAAGAAAAAAAAAGGAGGTGATTTCCAACACAGAGAAAGTTTGCGGTGTTGAGACATGCCGGGCGGATGAAATAAGGCTTATTTTCAGCAGGGATAATAATTAAAGCATTATCAGTGATGATGTTCCACTAGCAGGAAGGCTGACTTCGCAGCCAGCGTTGCCAGTCTTGTTTTCTCCTTGGGAGGTCACTGTAACTCAGCACTTTTTTGTGCCTGCGACGTGATGTGCACCGCGACGGGTAAGTGCAGGTCACAGCTCTCCTCCTGCCTTGATGTTTCGGTGCATCCCTCTCTGGGAGCCAGCCCCAGCCTTTATCCTCCAAGAACCCATTGGAGAGGAGCAATGCTTTCAGCTTTAGACAGCCACTGGTTATCCCCTCCCTGGGGCAGCTCCCGGTCCCTGTCTGGGCAGCCAGCGTCATGCTGTATCGCCGAGGACCGGAGCCTCTGGGGTGGGAACCCCAATCCTCCCCGGCTGCTCTCCCTGCTCACTCCAAATCCCTGCAGATCTCTCAGCTTAACTACTCCCAAAGTGTTTTGTGTATCGCTGTAGGTTCCCTGACCTTTCTGAGCGTTGGAGGCTGACATTATGGAAATCAGACGCTTTTTATTCCGTTCCGAGGTCAGCCTAACCAAATTATACATCTCCTAATGTAATCGCTCCAAGCTGTTGTATGGAGAAATTCATTTGAATACCTTGCAACAGAGATAAATACGCCAGCTCCCATTCATGTTTAACCACGCCACCCTTGCTGTGCTGGGTCCTAGGGAAGCCTTTAGTTCAACACGCTCTGGCTTTTCCTAAGATCACAGAATCATTTAAGTTGGAAGAGACATCTAAGATTACCGAGTCTAACTGACAGCTGAACACTGCCAAATTCACAGATTAACCATGTATTTTTTTTGTATTGATGATATGGGACTGTGACCCCGTCCTGGCAGCTCTTTGGCTTTTCCAAGGGTTTTCCAGCCTGCAGTATGGTCATGGCTGGGTGGGATCAAGGGGTTTGCTCCACGGGGCCGTGGAGGATTAGGGCTGGTGTGTGGTGTGGTGGCAGTAGCCATGCTGTATTTAACAGTAAAACCCCTCTCCTCTGACAGCAAGACCTGAGTGCTCCCATGGATATGATTATATTGTTACATCTTATATACTGTATATTATATCTTATATATCACAGGTCATATACTACATAGAATCACAGAATCATTTAGGTTGGAAAAGACCTCTAAAATCAAGCCCAAACATTAACCTAACACTGCCAAGTCCCCTTGTATCCATATGCACATAAAAAGTGTATATAGAAGTTTTACATATTGCACCTAATTAGGTAAATGAGTGTAGAGTATGTCATATAAGCATATACATCTTGTTCATTTTTATGCTGCTGGTTTGGGTTTTATGGTTCATTTTAGCTGAAAGTAGAGAGGCTTCCTCTTGTTTTCATAGAATCCTAGAACGATTTGGGTTGGAAGGTTCCTTAAATATTTCCTCTTAGTAAATTTGAATTTCTGATTCATATTTCTGATGCATAACTTGTGAAGTCTATAAAAAAAGATTTTGCATGGCAGATAAGAATTTTCCCTTAAATTGGGAAAGATTTCTACTAAGCCTTTTTTAAAATTACATCAAAAGGGTGATCTTGTATGCTACTTATGGGCTTTCTTATAGCAGTTTCCAAGTGAACTTGTGTTGTACTGAGCAGTTTCAGCTTTGTGGTTTCTCCATCTCGTTTCCTTTACATATAGCACACGCTCATGCTGAGGCATCGTTGAGGCCAAGTGCAGTAGCCTTTGAATAACCTTATGTGCATCTGCTTGGCTGGGTGGAAGAGCTGTACTTTCCAGCTGCCATCTCCTGAAGTCCCTCCTGAGGGCTTTGAGCCAGAGAAGCTCCTCAGTCAGGTGACCTCCCAGGTCCTTGGGCTCCTGCCCTCCTTCATTGTGCCTTGCTCAGGTTTTTTCTAAATTCTCATCAGCCAGGAAGGGCAGAACCCGGCCCACCCATCATCCCCTGCCTGCTTCCATCCACGGGCTCTGCCTGCAGGATCTTCAGGGATGAGCCTTCCATCTCTCTTGCTCCTGGGAGCCCTCTGTCCTGACTCCTTGTCTGCTCTTACAGCAGCTCCTGTTCTTGTGTGAGAGCTCAGATGGGCAGGACCCCCATCCCTGCCCGCTTCCTCTTTCCTGCCAGGCTGCCTAGGGGGCTGGGCATGGCCTTGCTTCAATAAATTATTAGATATTGTTCCCAGTAGTGGCTATAGTTGAGTTCCAATCATTTTCTGTTAATTAAAATACAGGATGGTCTTATTGGTAGCATAAACAGTTGTAATCTGTGTACTTATAAGTGTAATTACAATTTAAATTAGAGCGTGCTCTGAATTGGTGATAGATGGGGTGCTCTGCAGGCAGCGCTGCCCTGGCTGTCCCCAGGAGAACATCACTCTGGAAAGGGACACCGAGGCTGTTGATGGCTCCCAATTTTGTTGCTCCTGCTGGGGCAGAGCTTACCAATGGCACCTGTTGGAGGGTTTGCCGGAGAAGAGAGCACAGCATCATTGCTCTAGTATCTCCCTCTAGTTTCTTGTCTAAGTTTGGAGTAAGATAATGGCTTATGTCAGCCAGACAGGTGATTAGTGCCGAGCCTTGAAGTTACTCCCTGTTTAACATGGAATTATGGTGAGTTCTCCTTAGGCTGTTGAAGGTTAGAGTGCAGTGACTGCTGATGCTGGCAGATGTGCATGGCAGGTACTGCACTTCATACACCTCTGATGGAAACCTGTAGCACCCCACAGGTAACCCCAGAGCTCCTCCACCTGACACCTCATACATGGGGCGCGTCGGTGATAAATGGCAGAGGTCGGTGTGTGCTGATGCCCTGTAGATGAGGTCCTTGTCTCAACACCCTGTTGGTCACCAGAGACCTGAATGTGAATCCTTCGTGTTTCTCACGGGGATCTGGAGCTTGCTGGATTATGCCATCTTTTGTAATGGCAGGTGTATGCCACAGGGCAGGTTTTAAAATTCCCATGTTGGAGGATTGCATTAACCCATCCTAAGTCAGGTATGTAAAATTCCATTAAGCGAAACCCCTCTGGCATTTTCTCACCCGTGCTCGAGCTCTGCAGGCTATGCTAATGCAGTGTGTTTGCTCATCTATTAGAAGGATGATGGCTTTAAAATAATAACATTTATCTTTGGCAGCAGACCTACAATAGTGCACTCCGAGTACAATTTTGTGAAAGGCTCTGCAGATGTTGCCTCATTCAATCTGGGTCAAAAAGAGTGCTTAGAATCATAAAGGTTAGAAAGAGATCAAATAATTCGGTGGTTTTATTGCTGAATAATGTACTTGGAAAATATCATTCACCGTTATTAGACTAAGTGAGTACAGAAAACACAAGACTCAATAGTCATTTCTCAGTATTGGCTGATTTTACTGTTTTTATAATGTAGCTAAATTCCCCGTTATTGATTCTAGCATCGATTATCGATCTGGAAATCTAAATGTATGTGATGGTGGGAGCGCACGGGAGTCGGACAAGTAGGGAATTAGGCTTCCACACCTCCCTGCAGTGACTGGTGGTGGGCAGCACACCCTGGAGGAGATTGATGCTGCTTTTGGGGAGCTGTCAGGGTTTTGGGAGCTGTTCTCTCAAGCAAAGAAGAAAAAACAGGAAAACACCCATTATACATGTTCTTTTCCATGCCTGAGAGCTTATGTAAACTTGGTGAGACAAACCCAGATGGGCTGGGACGCCGGCACCAGGACGGGGCTTGGAGCCTACGCCTGCGCCTCCCATCACCTGCTCCCTCCTGGACTTTTCATATTCAGATTCACATCTGGATGCTCTGGCAGGGACCCAGCTTAAGCTGCATTCAGTAAGCAAATCCACAGGGCTGTTGGCTTAGAAACAGTATCCAAACCTGTCTGCCCAGTGAAACACTTTTCCAGGCGTTTCCAAGTGGTTCCTCTGCTTTCTTGTTCGTCCCCCCAGTGTGGCTGTGTTCCTAATCTGAGGGAAGTACTGTGCTTGGACTGAGATCTCTCCCTGTACAACAACTAATTGCAGGGGTTGGGTTAGTGAGAGACCAAAGCTGTGTCCCATACGGGCTCTGCATCCCGTGGTGAGCCCATGGACCAGAGCTGGCAGCATCGCTGTGGGAGCTGCCGGTTCCTGCCGGGCTGGGGCTTGTTCAGCCACGCAATGGATTCTTTTGTTTGGAAGAAAAAAAGATGAATTTTGGAATATGTTCATCTCTTGTTCTTTGCACTTAGTTGTTGTCAGCATTAATATGCCATTAACACATGCTCATTAGGAGGAGAATGATTGTACCCTGCAGAGTATGGGGGAAACCTTCATTAGGCACTAACATATTGAACTGAGCTGCAAACTTCGCTTGGGAAAACTGGGGAATGTTCTGCTCAGCATCAAGTTTCTCTAATTTCACCTTGTTGGTTTGATAAAAGCACCTCATCTTCTACCATGTGTATTTGGCCAGGACTGGGGGGATGTGCAGGAGAGCCTGGGCTCAGGCTCCAGCACTGAAATCCTTCTCAGGACCTCAGATCCATCCTCCCTCAGATCTAAGATGTCCTCATCAGAGCTTATATTGGCACACAGTGAGGACACGAGCCCATGTCCCCTGTCCAAGGGCCCTGTTGGCTCTTCAGGCTTAATGAGATGAATTCTTTGCAGAGCTGGGAGATGCTCTGGGAACAGATTTGTTGAGAAAGGAGGTGTCATTTCTACATCCTCGCTTCTCACACTGTAACGACGTTTTAAGCGTTCATCTGGCCTTGCTGCCTCCAGTCTGAAGCCATAACCTGCCATGTGTGACAGGGCAATTGCTCGCCCTTGTAATGATTACAGCGGAGCCCGGCGTTGTTCCCTTGTTTGCTCGGCGCGTGGCAGCTCGAGGCATGTGCGTGGTGCTCTCTTAAAGTCAATCAATAAGAATAATTGCAAGTTCAGGTGGGGGTGAGAGAAGAAAGGGCTGTAGCAGACAAATATTTGCCGATTAAGACCCTGTTTACATGCAGATGCCTCTGTGATAGGTAACAAGGGACATACAATAAGGACCGTATGTGGTGTTTAATCAGAATTTATTCTAAATGGGGTGGTTTCATAGATTTCCACAGAGCTGGCAGCTGTCCTCTATATTAAAAGTGAATGTCCCTGCCCCACTGCCCTCTCTGCACCGGAGTTTTGCAGGATTTTTTAGTGTGGGTACAGTCTGGTCCCATCCCCCCTTTGCAGATGAAAAATGGTATTTGTCATGCCTGGGTTTCCTGTCATGAATGTGATGAGAGCACAGTCATGTCAGGAGCTCAGGAAGGTGCTGGAGGAGGTAGCCCCTTCTTCTTATGCCCACAGCGGCCTCAGGAGCAATGATGCTGGGCTGAGTGGTGCCTGCTGCCCGCAGGACAGTCAGTGATTGCAAGGGTGTGCTGGAGCTTTAGCCAGTTGTCCCTGACAGGGAGGGGAATGAGGTGGTGAGGTGAGATGCCAACACGCAACAGGTCAAGCGTGTGGAAGCTTTTCAGTGTCTTCCAGTGCCATCATTAGAAGTACAACACAGTGTCCTGGTGGCTGGCAGGGCACACGGACACTCCCTCCATTGAGGAGGCAGGTTGGTGGCCGTCCTGGCTCAACCCAACTTCCCCATGGTTGTTTCTCCTCCAACCCTAATGACGTCCCCCTCTCAGCCTGCTGTGCTGTCTGCAGGCAGAGCAGCCACAGGCTGCCATCTAATCACATCTCTCCATGTTGGAGATGTGGCTGTGTCCGTTTGCTGGATGCTGCATGACTCATGTAATCACCATGCGAAATGCATCATTCATAAACTGTTTAGTGCGACCTTTTGTACAGTAGCACTAATTATTATTATCACAGAAGCCCAGTAAACTAGACTAGTAATTATCAGGGATTTATTTGAATGGACAGCTAAGCTATTCTTGGCAAGTTAGTCAAAGCAGTTGTCATGACAGCCACACAAATGTGTCTTATGAATTGGGTTAATTAGGGTAATTAATAACTGTTGTTTTGCCCTTTTTAACAAGGTATGGCTTAGACACTATCAAAAAATAGCAATTGTACCTAACAGAAATAGTCTTATTCTAGCAGCATCCTTCACATCACAAAATAAAAATAGTAAATACCTGTTGGGTTGTTGTTTCACAAAGAAATGTGTCATGCATCCTTCTCCTTGAGAAAATGCAGAGGGTTAGAGGCTGTGTTGTAATTTTTCTGCTGTACTTCCTCTCCTGGGCAGTGTTACCTGGAGATTGATCATCATCATTATTGATATTATCATTATTTATTGTAATGCTGGGCTGCACTGAGCCATTTTCTCAGAGAGGCCTCTGCTGTGCCCGACTCCATGCGAGTGGTGAGGACAGTCTCAAGGTGCTTCTGTCAGTCAGAGCAGGCCCCACAAGGACTTAAAGCCAATTTCGAAGTCACGGCCATAAATTATTGTTGTTTTGCTGATGCATCGTCACCATCGTCATCGGGACAGCGGGTGCCAAGTCGCTGCGTCCTCGCTCAGCGGAGCATCTGCTTCTTTTGAAAGGAGGGTTTTGCTGTATAAATGGCTTGTTTCTCATAGAATATCCTGAGTTGGAAGAGACCCATGAGCATCATGGAGTTAAACTCCTGGCTCTCTCCAAAAATCACACCGTGATCGTTGTGATTGTTGCTGATACTGAGCAGTGGTGGTAACTAAAGGTCTTAATAACCAAATAGCACCAAAAGGCCCCTAAAGGAAAAAATCCATAGTCCCCATCCCAGGGAGCACCCTGGGCACACCTGTCTGCCTCATAGAGGGTTGTAGCCTGTGATGGTGGTCCCTTCCCATGCCAGTGGTCTGGGTGCTTGCCAGCACAGAGCACCATCTCCCCGAGGACTGCAAGATTTGGTGCTGATTATTGAAAATGGCCCAAGATTATGGATGCATCCGAGGAATATTACGTAAGTTTTGTAGGAAAATGACCTGAATAGATGACTGAAGGCTCTGGCTGGTTCTTCAGCTGCACTGAGCTCTGTCTATTTATATCACCTCTGGGCTTTCAAAGCCCTCTTTTAACTACAGCTTACTTGATATTGCATGTCTTTTAAAAAGAAAATAATATTAAAAAAAGAGGAATGAAAAAAGAAAGAAGGAAAGTGGGAAAAAAATACCTGAAGAAAAACACCTCTATGAAGAAGGTAGGGTTTTAATGAAGAAATATTTTATACCATTCTCCTACAACCTTAGGGCTAATAGCCTGGAACTGGTACTTTGGCTCCTTAAAAAGCCCAACAAGACAAGCCAATTACGGCCTCTGAAACATTTTTATTTTTAGTTCCTTGTAATAGCAATTTATCCTTGGCTATGGTACATTAACTGGAAGGAACAAGAAGTAGTAAGGTTTTGGCATCTTTGTAATAACCGAAGGGCTGTGTTTACCAGGCTGTTAATAACGTGGGGTGGCTGTGGGCAGGGGAGAGGGCAGTGTGAGAATGGAGAGGGGCATCCAGGTCTGATCCCCTAACCTGGGAAGCGCTTTATTATCATTTATTTCCCTACAGTTTGTTCTGGGAGAACACAGGTTCCTGTTGGGCTGAATCCCTCGGTTGTCTACCACCACTGAGCTGGTAACATGGCTCAGAGGGGAGGAAAGGCTCTTTGGAGGGTGCTGGTGTGTACCCAAGGGTACACACCTTTGGGAAGCAGTGGATTTTGAGGGGGGATGAGCTGAGCTCAGCCAGGCTTCACACCCGCTCCCCACCTGGACTCTGCCCATGGTGCCGTGGTGCCAAGGACAGCGATGGCAGCAGGAGGAAAGCTGGTCCTGCTCAGGTTTACAGCCAGTCTCATGGCTGCAGGGTAATTCTGTGGGCTGGAGAGCTGTGTTTTTGTGCCAAAGTAGGGAAAAAAAATAAAACGGGGGAAAACAGGTTTTGATAAAGAGTTTTGTTGTGACTGAAATCCCCTCGAGGCTTTGAGTGGGAGCTGCCTGAGGCTGTCCTGATTGCAAGCCTTCCCAAGCAATTGCAGATGAACAATGTAAATGATAACACCGTGAGCACGCAAGACAGTGTTTGTCTTGGTTTTATTATCCACCAGTGCTGGGGGATTTTAGCTGAAGCCAGGTGGGAGCTGCTGGTGTGGAAGTTCCACTCCAGAGCTGGGTCTGGGTGCGCGTGACTGTGTGCCCTGGGCAACTGTGGGACCAGATCCAGCCTCTGGTGAATCCATAGGATGAAGATGTCTGTGGGGTGTGTAGGTGATATGTGAAGCACTGTCTACTTGCCCAAAAATCAGAAGAAATGGGGTTTGCACCGAAAAATGGGACAGGGCCAAGGTTCCCGTTCCCCCTGACTGCCCTGGAACTTGTGCACACTCAGGGATGCATCCCGCAGGGTGGCCGGCCTGGCATCCCATCACTCTGATGTGCAGAGTTGGCAGCAGCATCTCACACCTTCTCTATTTTTAACTGAGCTGCAATGATTTTTGGTTTTTCTTTTTCCTTCTTTCTTTTTCTTTTTTTATATTTGTCTTTTTTGCAGTGACAAATCTGTGATTTCTCCTGTTCCCTACAAAACACATCGGCCTGACCTGCCTCTCCAGAAGGTGAATGACAAGGAGTTTTATTTAGCCCTAGCGATGGGAACGTTTAAAAAAAGGTTCATCTGTTATATTTGTTTTCATTCCTAATGGCAGGAGGCAGGGAAAGGACAGTTCTGAAAGGTTTTTTAACAAATCTGTAAGTCATGCCCCATTACCCTGGGGCTGCTGATTAGATCCAGATTGTTTCTTGCACTACGTAGGGAGGGGTGTAGTCCGTGCTGGGAGCTGCATGCATGGATCCATTACACATCTGAAAGTCACAAGCATAGGTGATGAGAAAAAAACCTTTTATTAGGTTTATTGGCTTTATATCCCTGCAAGGAATTTTCCTTGGTGTATTGAGGCAGCAACCCAGTGCAGAAGGCTGTGCTCCAGGGGACCAGCAAGCTGAGCCCCCTGCCCTTCAGTAGGCACATGGGAGGGAGACATTGCCCCCACTGCCCCCAAATGCCTCCTGTCCCAGCCAGGGGGGAAGCTCTGGGCTGCTGCTAGGGCATTACAGGCTCCTGGTTGCACTCAATCCAGGGAATGTGTCTATAAGCTCTCCCCTAGAAAGCCTGCCTCACTTCTGGGTCAGTATTTTGATTTTCAGTCGATTTTGAGGGGTGGTGTCAAATGGGTCCCTATCCCGATCATTCTGATGGAGGGACCCCTGTGCCACATCCACCAATGAGTTCTGGGTTATAGATGCCATCTGGATGTAAGGCAGATTTTTAGAATTGCTCTTTATAACCATACTGTGTTTATCTGATCTGTTGACAAATCCAGCTGGGTGACGCTATTTGTGGTTTTGTGGGGTGCAATTTTGGCTTTGTTGTGTGTTGCTGCTCTTGGGATTCAATCTGGGTTTTTAATCCTATACCCTTTTTTGAAATCACTTCTCAGCAGCTCCTTTCCTCTTGTCTCGGATCCATTTTCAAACAAAAAATGATAAAGCCTATATTTATTTGGGGAGGGGACAGGAGTTCAGCACGGATTAGTGGGATAACTGCACTATAATAGTCTGGTTTGATACTTCTGCTCACTCTGATGAGCGGAGCAATGCTAAAATCACTCTCCCAGTGATTTCTCTGCAATGCTTTTTATTTCATCAAGAGAAAATGGAGGCTGGACTCTTTTCCTTCGGTGTTTAATAAAGTCCATCAGAACCAAATACCCTTTATTTAAGCTGCAGTAGTAATTAGAGGGTTGGTGGTGTTAAGTAGCCATAGAGTCTAGCTCTGAGGAATGTTCATTGTACCTCATTAAATTTGAAATTACTGCTTAAAAGACCAGAAATAAATATTCTGTTTATATTTCGGGGGTAGTAAATCTAAATGGATGCTGTGTTTGCACATCCTTGTCTCTGCTCATTCCTGCTGAAGCGAGCGAGGCACTGCTCCAGTAGACTTAGGCAGCAATCAGTGTGTCTGCAAAACAGCCCAACCCCAAACCCAACCCTGGTTTCATTGATCAAGGGCAGGAAAATGATCTGCTGTATTACATCTAATTATAAAACATCAATATCAGATGCTAAATGCACTTACTTTTTCGGAGATGCTATGTTGGTAGTTCACAGCTTGCAGTCTCCTGTATGAGAGGCTTTGGCAGCAAGCTGGGTGTGGGGAGGTGGCTGCAGAGGGAGATGCCAGAGGTCAGGTCCTTTCAGCTCTTCCAGGTGACTGGCTCTTAAATGCTGCTTAGATGCTGAATTGCTTCATGTTTTCCTTCTGTCTTGCCTGGGGCTGTTGACAGTCAGAGGTGCGTCCTCTGCCCTTCTCCCCCAGCTTGTGCTCTGGTGCCCATGGAACTGGAGCTACTCATGAACACAGGTGGCCAGATGGGTCCTTTCCATAGGCCCCGAGCCTGTGAGGGTGTCAGAGCCACAGCACAGCTTGGCTGTTTGAGGAGAGGATGGTGGGCTGCTTGGAGGTGACACGGGCATCACTCTCCCCACCGTGTCCATCGGCATTTGCTGACTTTCCCCCACGGTGGAAGCCCCAGTAGCTATTTGGGTGGAGTTTGCACTGGTGTTTAACCCAAAGCCTTGAGCTGCTGCTGCTCTTGCATCTCTGACACAATGCCAGGAGGTGCCAAGGCTGAAAAGTCAGGAAGTGGGAAATACAGGTCTGCTCCCTGACACACCTTCCCAGGCTGTGGCCACAGTGCTCAGACCCTCACACTCAGTTTCGAATGTCGATGCCATCAGTGCCTGAGCGGAGCTGGTGGTGAGTGCAGGGAAGGAGGAGCAGAGCTCCTCACGTGGGTCAGACACCGTGTATGGTCACCGGTCCTGGCCCCTGACCCACACTCTGAGGCAGCAGCGTCCTCGTGAGCAGCCAGTAGCACAGGGGCTAATTACGTGGCATCACACACAACAGGGGAAAATCTCTCCTGACGTCCTTTGTGATCCGCTCCCAGCCCGGAGCTGGATCTGACGAGTCTTCCACCGGTGTGCGGAGAGAGACCAGCTGCAGTGCTGGGTGTGAGAGCATGAGGACCAGCCTGGCTGTTCCTCGCACGGCCAGGGGGTTAGGTTTCCATGGGGTTTCATACAGCGCCTGCTCCCAGTGGGAAGGATTCTCAGACCGCTTGCTTATTTCCCCTGGGCTAAATAAGCAGCTTGGTAAATGATAATGACTTTCCCTCATTGCTGATGCGTACTTCATTTGACCCGGGCCCTACTTTGAAATTTTCTGTTTCCCAAGTGCAGCTGGAGTGTTCTTATTTAATTTGCATGAATTCTATATCACCCACAATATAATTCAAACCATAAGAATTAAGTGCTGGCGAGATCTCCTAATAGGCAGCAACAGTTCTATTGCAGATGCTGGAGCCTGTGATTGAGTGGCCCATGGAGAGCAGGACCAAGGATACAGAAGGACCAGGAGAAGCGGTCTTGTGAGCCTTGCCCTTCCCACCAGGGAGGCCCAGTGGATTTTTGGGAACAATTTGCCATTTCTGGTCCCCTGTGATGCCTGCAGCATGGAGGGAAAGTCAGGAGACTGGTGCTTCGGGTGAAGATGTGCAGGTTGATGCAGAGGATGAGGAGCCGTCGCATGTTTCTGGAGGACTTTCTGAAACCCAAAAGGAGAGATGCACATTGCAGCCTTGGAGAAAGGTCCGCTTTGTTTTTTAATAATAAAGGGTGACATGCAAGCTTTATTAACAAGGCACGTAGGGGAAAAAAAAAGGCTCAAGGGATAACCCTGAAAAAGTGGCGCTAAATGTGTCATTTTTATGAAGCTGATTTTGTGAAGTGTCCCTACATGCTTTGGCAGGAGGTTGCAGCAGGTTTACAATAATTTGTAGAAAGATAGAAATGTTTTCACCCTGAAGTGAGAAGAAGGGCAAAAAAACCTGCGTGGAGATGCTTCAGAGTTGTCTTCTGAGGCAGAGAGTGGCAGAGGGATGGATACCTGTCACTTTGGCTCAGGAGAGATGGGTCCGCCTTTGAGCAACCGTGGACTTTGCTGGGGGCTGATGTGTGGACTGAGAAACCAAACTCTCCATCAACAGCCTGTATACAGATGCAGTGGCAAAAGATGGATTTTCACCTCCAAACTTTTCACCTCCATGGATATTGGTTTGGGAAAAACCCACATTTGAAATAGCTGAAAAGAAGGAAGAGCGGTAAAGAACCAGATCCTGGGCATTTGCCCTGAGGCAAGCAGCTTACACAGGCATGGCTGTGCTGATCTGAGCCTGCTGGCATGGCCCAGGACACATCTCTCCCATGCTGGGGACTAACCCCAGCCAGCATCCTCTGTTTCTCCAGCAGTCCACAGTGGTGGTCGTGTCCAGAGTTGTTGCAGCCTGCTGACCTTTTCACTGGCACGTGCATTAATTCCCCTTAAAGCACCTTTGGATCCTCTGGGGTTAATTTCTGTTTCTAAGGCAGAGAGTGAGCAGTTGTTAGAGGAGTGCCCTGTTGGCTAACAGATCTTTTGCTGTTGGGGAAGTCACCCCCATCAATATCCAGGTCAAGAAGAGTTGTACTGATGTTTGTTTTTTGTTTTTGTTTTTGGTTTTTTTTTCTAATTTAATGGAATTGGCAGTCCTCAACTGAAAGCAACCACTGGGGAAAAAAAAAAAAAGTTTAATATTTCCCTCCTGATTGCTCGATTCCGAGTGTGTCTGTTGTTATATTTATATTTGTGTTGCTAAGGCAGCGGTTAAAAACATTTTTCAAATTAGGCACTGGTAAGCTGTATGCCGAGCCAGGGCTCTCTCTTTGATGGCATTGACACCAACACTCCTGCATCTGGAGAGCAAATCCTGAGCCCGGAGAACAGCAGGGTTCCTCTCCTCCAAGAGAAATGCAGGCCTCTGCCTGCATTTACCACAGAGTTTATGCTAGGTGTTTATCCAGGGCTTTCCAATGTCTGGAATGTATTGTTTATTCATAGCACAGAGGCTGAGGGGCTGATCATGACAAGTGTGAGCGTCCTTTATTTGTGTTACAACGAGCAGGAGATAAGAGTTGGCAGCGTGTTTGGGAGGTCCTTGCCATACCCAGCTCTGAACATGGAAAGGAGGGGCTGGACTTGGGGCTAGGCTCCCCTTTGATTTCTACAGGAGTGATGCTGATTAGTGGGAAAGTGACAGTTTGCTTGCTTTTGCCAAAATAACGAAGAAGATGAGGGCTAGCCTCTTGATGATGCACTTGATGAAGAGCACACTTTTCATCAGTGCCAGCCAGCCTTACCTTTTCCCTCTTTTTTGTGCTTTGAGTTTGTTCTTTGGGTCTCATTAAGAGAGGGAGTGGAGCCTTTCCCAATTAAAATGTTGACATGTTGAAGATGCTCTCCTTCCCCATCATTTTGCCTCTGTTTGTAAGTGATTGCACCTCGCAGGATGAACTAGAATTAAATCAAGTGAACTTCGATCGAATAATGCAAGCTATAAAACAGCCGTTCTCCATGAAAAATCTAATTTCTTTTTTACTTTTCTGTTTTGATCCCCTAGTCTGCATGGAGATAACCTTGACAGATAATCCCATGGCTAAGGAAAGGTCTTGTAAACTGCCGGGCTGCCCTGTGCACCGGAGGAAGTGTGCTGGTGTGGGCAGGACGGGCAGCCCACCCTCCTGCCAGTGTGGGCAGCACAGGCAGGTCGCACCGAGGGTGCAGACCCTCAGCCCAGGGGGAAGCGGATTTCCCATCCCTGTGGCCATGTGGCTCCTTGTTTTGTCTGAAATCTGGAAGCAATTAGCATTATTTGTGCTGTGTCCAGTGGTGGGGGCATTTGAAGCCTGGGAACGGATGTTGTGACCGACCCCGCGGGAACCCGCTGGCTCTCACGTGTGGATGTCCGGGGTTGCATCAGTGACCTGGTGCAGAGCATCCCGAGCAGGGAGGCACGTGGGGCAGGGAGCTGACAGGAAGGACGTTACTCGAGGTCATAAAACATAAATCATGGGCAATTTACTCATCAGCAAATGGTTTCAGTTGAGCCAGGGTATGGTCATCTTTTCTGGTCTGAAATCAGTAGCAAAGCTCCCAATGATATTGCTCAGAGGGGGATTTAGCACCAGGTCTGTATTTGGGCTGTGGCAGATGTGATGACATCATGTGTGGCATTTCCTCATCCTGTGGAGGGGTTTTGGTGGCAGTGGTCAAGCATTCCCTGCAGATGACTTTGGGTACTCCTTGGCCCCTGAAGCCTGGGTCGTGTGGTGTCAGTGCTCTGAGCATTTTAAAGCTCTGTGATGTACCTGTATATATTGACATTTGCTGTCTGAGTCCTCTTGCCCACCTGTTCCTCTCCTGGTTTTCCCAGGGCTGAAGTGTGCACATATAGGGATGAAGGTGATGGAGGTAGTGGTGGGTACAAGGAGTCTCGCTGCTGCCGGGCATGCAGTGGGGCTGGGCATGCAGGGATGGAACCAGCTGAGGCTCTGGGCTTGTGGGAGCTGTTCCCATCTCTGCAGGTGCTGGGTGATAGAGAGGGCTCCCCACTAAGCAGGGACTGTGTGGAAGCTGGCTCCAATCCGTCCTGCCCTACACTGCTCAGCTGCCCTCAGTCCTTTTGTGAGGCTGAGATCTACTGTGCGGCTGCTGGGGCTGGATGCTGTGGGGTTGCCTCCCTCCTGCTGGGATGGCTGCATCAGAGTTGGTGGATAAACACAGGATTAGGTATTTTCTGCAGCATTTAAAGTCTTGGGCATCGTATACTTTAAAAATGTGTGTCTGTTTGCTCCTGAGCTCTAACCATCAAAGTCGTCCAGCAGGACTGAGGATGCGGGAACTGCAGGGACCAGTAGTTTGTGCAGTAAATCTCCTGCGTGACTCTCCAGCAGTAATTACTGTGTGAAAGTAATAACTGAGCTGTGCTGAGTGCTAGGCCAACTCCCCCGGCTCGCAGCTCCTCGCATGTTTCTCTCTGGGAGGTTCCTGTTTGGTAAATTAGATATTGTGCTGTACTTCAGAAAAGGTTACACTTAACCAACGCTGCCTTTGCTTTATTATCTTGGCAGAGCGGTGTAACCTCTTCTGGGGTACGATTGGATTTCACGTTCGGCTCTGCTGCAGTGGCCCCTCTCCCTGCCTCCTGCCATTGTGATTGCGTTAGCAGCAGACTCTGCTTTCCTTTATTTATTGAGACATTAAAGATGCATGCATTTATTTTTACCATGTTCATAATTGCCATAAAAACAGGCCATAGTATCCCAGAGCGCCTCTTTGGGAAGGAGAACAACTGTGGGGATGGGGTGAGGAGGAGCCACAGCAGAGAGGAGGCAGGACATGGCTCCGGGGCAGGTGTATGTCCCCATTTCTGTCCTGAGAGGATGGTGCTGTTGTCCTAGAGGAAGGAGAGCAGAGCAAAGTCAACCTGTTCTGCTGCCCAGGAGACAAGGAGCATCCCCTGGGCTGGGGGTGATGCTGGTGGGAGCCCAGGTGGAACCTCTGCAGATCTGGGGGTCTTTGGGTAGATGGACAGGTAGACTGAGGTTCCTGACTTGTACAAAGATACCTGCATCCTCATGGGTCCCTGAAGTGCAGGAAGGACCCTGGCCCAGCTATGCAGGTCCCACCATGTCCCACCACATGGCATCCACTGTGACTCACCACGCATCTCCTACTACATCCTGCCATGCCGCTACCACTGCATCCCACCCCACGGCTCCCATCATATCCCACCACGAAGCTCCCACACATCCCACCATGCGACAGCCACTGCATTCCACTGCACAGCTCCCACCGTGTACCACTGTGCATCTCCCACCATGTCCCACCATGCAGCACCCATCACATGCCCCCAGATGGCTCCCACCATGGCCTTCTGGTTGCTTATTTTGATTCTTTACCTGCTGCCAGCATCAGAACCCTGGGACTGTGTAATCTGAGGTTAAAAGATGGTGTTTTCAGTGCAGAGCAAGTTAGTGGGTTTTGCTTGCAAATGACAAGTCCTTTGACTTTTCTGCCTACTTTCACTCCCCTCCAACTTTTAAGCATACCACCTATTGTTTGCTTTTTTATTAATAACAGAGCCCACTGTCTCTGCAAATGAAATTATGTAAAACAAAGAAAAGTGCCCGCATTAAGTTCTCTGGCAGGGGAATACCTTGCTGGCATTTACATATCTATGCAATAAATATTTTAACATGTTAATTATACACTAATAAGAATAATACCTTTTGAACTTTCAGTCAAATTGACACACAGAGAACTGAGTCCATCAGGGAATTAAAAGCAATTAGTTTTGTAACAGAGCATAGTCACATTGTTTCTTCTCTGCAAATTGTTCGGTGGTCACCAGCCAGCCTTTGTTTCTGGTGAAAGTAGGTGGAAAGACTAGCAGGAACTGGAGTTTTCCATGCCTGGCTCTGTCCTGCTCGCACGGGCCTGTCCCGTGGTGTGATGCTCCTTCGCTTTTGTGGGCTTTCATCCTGCCCCTGCAAACCTGACTGTTCCCAGTCATGGAAATCAGACGTGTAACCATCTCCCTTTTCTTTTCCTCCTTCCAGACTGAAAACTACTCCTTTGATTCCAACTACGTGAACAGCAGAGCTCATTTAATAAAAAGGTATGTAGGTTTGCTTGGAGGCGCTTGGGTTTGCCCAGCCAAATCTCGAGTGTTTAATGCCCTTCCGTACTGCGTTATATGCTGCTTGCTTATTTTAACATGCAAAACTTTTCAAGAGTAATCATTTGATTTTAAAAACAGTACTTACGTCCCATTAAGCCCCCCTGCTCTTGGTTGACTATAAAGGAAAATCTTTTTTCCTTCTCGTTGGTTCCTTCACACCAGGAAGGTGCAGTGAGTGAGGTGGAGTGCTGTTACCCTGACAACTTTGAAATTCAGAGAGTTTATTCCATTTGATTGCACAGAAATAAAGGGATGGATTTGGGTGGGGGGATATCCCTGCTGTGTAAGGCGGGGAAAATTTAAAAAAAGTTGGTTGGGGGCAGGTAGTTGGGTTGTGTGTGCACGTTCACTCTTTTAGTCTGAATACTGAAACAAACAGCACTTTGCTGAGCTGGTTTTTTCCATGGGTAAAGAGGAAACAGTTCAATTGCAACCTGGCAATTGCCTTTGGGGGAATTTAACCCTTTGGATGAAATATTGGTCTCCTCAAGGCTTAGCAGTGGTGAGGAAATGTCTCTGGGAGGTTAACGCCGGGGTTATCTGGATGAAACCCGCTGGACTGTGTTAAACTCGAGGCGAGCATCCCCCCGCGGGGCAGGAGGTGAGGTTTGCCGCTGCCTCCCGGCGACTGCCCAGGCAGGGAAAGGCACTGACACAGCACGATCAATACTCATGAGCAGCCGCCGCCGCGCAGGGCTGTGGGGCCGGCTCCCTGTGCAGGATGCGGGCGCAGGAGGTGGCCGGCAGCTCTTTGCCCACCTCCCCTCTTCTCTCCGGGGACCGGCCGAGGTGTGCGGCGAGCAAGCCATGCCCGTGCCCGTACTCGGTGGCTCTGCAGAAGCCATCGCTGAACCAAGGGTTTTACAGAGAGCAGGAGCCGGCTCTGAAGTGTTAAGATCTGATCTGAACAGTAAAAATATCCAATTATCTGCCTGGCTGAGATTCCATTTGTTTACATCTTAAAAATCTGAGGAGTAAGGGAGTTGCGAGCGCATTGTTTAAGCAATGAGGGTTCAGCCGGAGAAGGGCAGGTATATTTGCCTGTGTGGCTCGTGATGTTTAACGATGTTAATGCGACTGTGAGAGTTGGCTTGCCTGCACCACGCTGCTCCTTGCCAGAGAGTCTTCAGGCATGCTGAAAAACACCCAAATCTATTAATCTTTCCTCGTTCACACCTAAGATAAAGGCAAACAGCGCTCCCGCCTGCCGCAGCGGGGCTTACTCCGAGGCTGTATTGTTTGGGAAATGCCGCTGCCGCCGATTCCCCCAGACCTGCCCATCCTTTAGAGAACTGTCAGCCGCGGAAACATGTCGTGTGGCTGCTGCATTACGGTCTGGTTCACTGCGGGGAAGATAAATGCGTTGTAACACGGGTTGCCTGTGCATTATGAACAGCAGCTCCGTGTAGGACAGCGGTTCCCCTCGCTTTCTACCTTTGTCTTGTATCTTAAGTACAACGGGTGCCAAGAATGCTGTGCAGACATCTGAGGACAAAAATTATTTTCTGTAACATAATGCGGCATCATTTTCATCCTTTGCCTTTATGAAGATGTTTTAGCTCTTCTATTTTTGGTGAGTGAATCTCCTCAAATCCAGCACTTAATTAATCTATTTGTACTTTTCCTGTGTTGTCTGCCTGCCTCTCTCGCTCATCTACACACTCACAAATGAATTGTAGATTTGTAGTGCTTTCTTGACTTAAAAATCTTTGATGTAGCCCGGAATCAAAGTCAGTGGCTTCAACAGGGATATCGTTATTTAAAAGGTAATGTTTGAAGGTTTACCAATTTATATGTATTTCAGAGCTCCCCCCTCACGCGCTTTTGCAGAGCATCAGATGGTAGGTGGTCTGCTTGGTTTCCGTGGAGACACAAAAGGGCTTTTCAAAGTAATGAAAATCTCCAGCTCTTTGGGGCTTTGAAGCACAGGCCGTGTCTTCCACTGATGTTTCACACCAAACCAGCCAGAGAGAAAGTTCAGAGTGGTGGATGCAGGTGGATCCTCCCAACGAGTGCAGATTTCCCATGCCAAGGCTGGGTGTGGAAGGAGCACAGAGTGGGTGTCCCAAGGGACACCCTGATGGCTGTGCCACCCCGGGCAGGCACATCTCAAATGTCCCTGATGCTTGCTGCAGCCCAGTGTCCTGGGGCATTGCCCCTTTCAGGGCGTTGGGAAACTGCAGAAGGGACCTGAATGCATCCAGAAATGCAACTCTTCATAGTGTCTGGAATGGTTTGGATTGGAAGGGAACTCAGAGATCATGTAGTTCCACTCCCCTGCCTTGGGCAGAGCCACCTTCCACTAGACCAGGTTGCTCAAAGCCCTGTCCAACCTGTCCTTAAACAGTTTCAGGGATGGAGTATGCACAGCTTCTTTGAGCAACCAGTGCCAGTGCCTCACCACACACACAGAGAATTTCTTCCTAATATCTAAATCTCTAAATCTTTCTTCTTTCAGTTTAAAACCAACCCCCCTTGTTTTATTGCTATCTGCCTGTGTACAAAGTCACCTTCTCTCTTTTTTATAAGCCCACTTTAGGTTCTGGAAGGGCCTCAAAGGTCTTCCCGAGGCCTTCTCCAGGATGAAGAGTCTCAGCTCTCTCAGCCTGTCTTCATAGGAACCATCCCTCTAGCCTGGGAGCTGGGTTCTATGGTGTGATGGAGCTGCTTAGCCCTTGGGGGAAATCTGGGAGCAGCTCAGCCCTTGGGTCTCCCCAGCAAGTGGCTGTGCTTGCTGGGGCTGTCAAGAATGTTTGACTGTGTATCAGATTTCCTTAAAGCTGTGTGAACTTAGACCCAGAATCACTGGCCTATTTTTAAAAATAAGAATGGCATCATCATGATGGAAAGAAATTCCCATTTCTAGGAAGACTTTTATTTTCAAGTGTTAAGTGATTAGGATTTGACCTGTAACCTGAAAAAATGGAGTTTAGATCCTATGTTATTTCCGTATGAAGTAGTACTACATGGGGAGTCAACTTGTAAAAACAACTTATTTTAATGTATATTTTTAAAATTTTGTTTCAAATCCCATTTCACTCTCAGCTTCCATAAGACCCACAGCAGCCTGACTGTACCCACAGGCTCACACCATACCCACGGGCAGAAGGGGTGGTGCAGGCTGGATGCTGTATTTTGGGGTGCAGAGGTGCTGAGCAGAGGGTGTTCCACTCACATCCCCTGCCCCACCTCTCCATGCCTGGGGAGCAGTCCCAGGGACCTTCCCTTCCCAGCTTGCTGAGGCATCAGGGCTACCTTGTCCCACCCAGTGAGTGACAGCTGTGTTTCCCCAGCAGCTCCACGTTCAAGGACTTGGAGGGGAACAGTCTGAAGGACAGTGGCCACGAGGAGAGCGACCAGACAGACAGCGAGCATGATGTGCAGCGGGGCCTCTACTGCGACACGGCTGTCAACGACGTGCTGAACACCAGTGTCCCTTCCATGGGGTCCCAAGGCCCTGAGCAAGGTGAGCCACTGCCCTGCGCCCTGGGGGGCTGCCCATCCCACATGACCCATCCGGTGGCTCTGCCTCTGTGGGTGTGCAGTGAGGATGCTTAGTGCTTGCTGGGGATAATGCTGTGCGTCGTCAGAGGGCTGGGTAGATATAAATTAATCTTCATGCCACGCCTGTCAGGTAAGCAGGCAGTTAGGATTATCCCCTGTTTCACAGGCAGAAAACTCAAGGCCCTGAGCAGCTGCCTGACAGTGTGTGAGCAAGTGGTGGAGTTGGGATTAAGGCAGGAATTAGGGGTGCTGTGCCCAGGGCTGGTCCCTGCCCACACTCCCCTCTGGAGCCCTGAATGTATGCCCTTGTCCACACACTCCTGTTGCCAGCTCTGGAGCTTGTACGCAGGCGCTGTGTGGGCAATTTTTCCAAAAGGTCAGCACAGCATGTAGGCAATTAGTCAAACATCCCACGAGGGATTAGCTCAGGCCAGTGGGTGAGGGTTTGCATCCTTTCCCTTGCATAGGCTTCAGGCTTCAGCTCTTATCATCCCCATGTGCAGGGGTGAAGCCCTGCTCCGAAATCAGACTGGTATTAGCTAGAGGAAAGAAGTCAGAGGAGTTCAGCTGAGCCCAAGTGTCGTTTGTACTTGGGCATGAATGTCGCTTTTAATGTCTGAGGGATGCAAACATCCTATGCAAACATCCTGTCTTTTTCAATTAAGAAGCCTGAATGCGGTTTGGTGCTCCAGCGCAGGGGAGCCTCAGGGCACTTGGCTATATCTTGAGATAAGCTGTAGCTGAGGCTCAACTGGAAGCCCCACTGCTAAAAGACTTAAGGATATGAAAACAAAATGCTGTGATTATGAACTGGTCTTCAGCTGTTTAATTCAATTCATGGTAAACATCATTAAAAGCCTTTGTTTTGCTGTCATAAAAGAGTCAAATGGGGGAGAGAGAGTTCTTGCCATCTGCGCCACCGAATGTGTTTTTTTTCTGGAGAGAAGCTGATCGCTGTATTAATTCTCGATAGAGTCTGTTAAATGGCCGTAGTTAACCCTGTAAGACTCCACGAGGAGGGGAACGCAGAGGTCACCTACCCATTCCACGCTGCCAGCCACACTAATTGGAGAGGGATGGCATCCGCAGCGATAATGTATTTCCAGACAACCCTACTGTGGCCAAAGATGAAAAAAATTAAACATTTATACAACTGTACAGTGGCAGTTTAATTCTCTGCGGACCGGCGCCGTGTCAGAGAATGCAGGCTGATAGCTATCATTTATTATTCTTCTACTACAAAGAAATGCTTTTTCATTTCGATCAGGAGAGGGTTTCCTGAGATGCATTTGCAGTAAGGGATGACTGTCGGAGCAAAAATGTTCATAATTGATTCCCGTCCTGGTGAATGGTCTGAGCAACATCTGTTAATTTTTTGTCACATTTCTTCAGCAAAAAAACCAATCTCAATGGACTGCAGATAGGGTTTTACAGGGATTACATTTCTGATAAGTCTTCGTGCCTGCTCTGATAACAATGCAAATAAGTTAAAAGAGGATGAGTTGGAGGCAGAGCTCATTGGTAGAGTCAGATGGAAATAAATATGGTTCACTCCACTGTAGCATGAACTCCTCATTCCATGTAAAATACACCCCAAAAATCAGGCGTGTTTCTAGAAGGCAACTTCCAAAAGCAACCTTTGTCTATCTCCCAGTCCTGCAATGGCTGGGGGGATTGGTGCTCCTGGATCAGGTTTATTTTTGGGAGAAAAGTATCAGTGCTGCATTGCCATCCAGCTGCACCTGCAGGCAGGTGTGCCAGGGCCAGCTCTCCTGTCCCTTGGGGCCCATGCTGTCTTGTGCAGACGAGCACGGGGGGCTGTGAGGTTATTGGGGTGTTGGTGGAGCAATGAGAGGAGCAGCACAAGTGGGAGAGTTAGTAGTCAGTGTCATAGAAGCTGAAAAAAAGGGTAAAGAGAGTATTTTTCTCAGCTGATTTGTCAAGCGGGGACTGCAGAAAATAATCAGGAAAATCAAGATGCTGAGATGATGGTGATGACAGCGGTTCCCACATGATTAAAGCGATGGTTTTGGCATGGTAATTTTTACCCAATTTTGGGACAGAGTGGCAGGGTGGAGAGGAAACACAGGAAGATCAGTGACAAGGATGTGCAGGACCAATGGCTGACTATTGCCCTGAACACACAGTCTGTGTCTGAAGGGCAGCCTGGTGGTTCATGTCCCCATGCTTTGCTTTTCCTTGCTGTCCCTGCCCAAAGTGCATCTCACACAGTCCCAGAGAAATGGGGTGGGAGAGTCGTTTTTGTTGGAATTTGCTTGTCAGTGGTAGTGATCTGTCTGGGAGCTGGTGAGGTGCGCCTTTGGCCAGTCTCTGCTGGTCTTGGACTTAAACTTATGACACAACGAGTCCTGTGTGGATGGCCAACTCTCAGACTTTGTCCCACTAATTTGTGAGCCTTTATCTGCCTGGTGGGTAAACCTGGATCTGCCAAGGCAGGCAGTGGTTGGCAGAAATCCTTGTAGCTGGGGAGTAGAGAACAATCCCTCTGTGGTGGCTCAGAGTGGTTAGTGTGGACCTGTCTGGCCAGCCTTTGCCTATTGAGATGCTGGATTTCCTGCAGAAAGAGGTAGGCTTGGATGGGTCCAAGCTCCTTTTGTCTTCTGCAACCAGTGCATGAGCTGGCACCGTTATTGGGTACACGGGCATGGAAGCCCCAGGGAGCTGCTGGTGCTTCACTGCCCTGGTGCCACTGTTGGGTGGGAGTGACACCAGCTGCCAGTCCCGCTGGCAGGAGCCCTTTCTGCTCTTTTGGGAATGACCTAGATTTCCAGAAAAATGGCAAACCATAGTTGTGGAGAGTGTTGAGCTTTAGTAGGTAGCAGAAGGTCATCAGAAATACTGCCTGGAGCTCAGCCACATCACTTATTTTCGGAGCAGGACTTCTGCCCAGTCCCTCTTTACCTCAGCATCTTAATTATTGATTATAAATTCATCAGATGAAAAGATGGCTTTAATTGCTCTAATATGTACCCAATTTGGAGTTCATTATCGCCCAGAATTGTTTTCCTTCCCTTGCTAATTGATACCAAATGGGATGCAGAGGAAGGCGGGCACCCGTGCTGCTCCACCTTCGGTGATTGCCTCGCTGCTGTTTAATTGTTTGTTTATTTGAGGAGGTGTTAAGCGCTGCTAGAAGTTTGTATGCACTCTTTTCCTAATGGCATCCTCAGCTGAACTTCCAAACGGATTTGTCTGAGAAAGGGGTGCTTTTAATCGGCTGTTGGATCTCGGCAATGTTTTGGATTGTCTGTAAAAGTCTATTGGAGAATGGGGATAAATTCTGGTATCCCCCTTCATGTCTTGGCCTATTTCACTGCAAGATGGGGTGGATTTTCTCATTTGTCTTGGTGTAACCTTGACTCTTAAGTCCGGCACTGGAGGGAACTGATTTCCAGCAAGGAGCTGAAGCAAGGAGACCCACCACCACTTTGCCTCCGTGGACAGCGGTGGGAGGATGCTGGCATTTGTGGGACCTTTGCCATCAGGTTTGAAGCTCCTGACACCTGTTCCTCCCAGCAACATGGGGGAGTCTCAGCATGAAATGTTTTCCAACACTGCAGTGTGGTGGTGCTTTTCCTGGGAAATGGCAGTGCGGACCAGATGTTTCACAGGGTAATTGAAAATTCCATTTTATCAGAAAGTGTTTGCTGTCAAAAAGTTTTATCTTTACTTCAACAAAGAGGTTGATTAGATCCCTCAGGACCTGAATTAGCATCTTTGAGGCTAGATGCTCTGTTTCGTGATTCAGGTAGTTATTCCTCCCTAGGTTTTGCTCATACTGGGATTTTTTTCTTTAAATCCCTTTGCCCTCTTCCAAACATAGCGTTTGTGCAGGTTTGGCTTGTTTTCTTTGTGTGGATGTATACGAGTGCCTAGATCTGCTTAAATGCATTCTATTACCTTTTTCACCTTGCCTTGAGCGAGAGCCATTCTTGTACTCTATAAGTCATAGGAGCTCTTGCCATCATAGAAATCAGAAAGGAAATATTTCAAATATATGTTTTTAATGTTAGAAGCAACCGATTTCAAACTTATCTTAATTCCCAGTGCCGACCAGTATTTTAACCATCAATTGTAGAAAGAAAATCATTGGTCCAATGAGGCAGTGATTCACTGTTTAAGATAAAAATAGAAATAGAAAATACAAAAATAATAAGCACACACTAATCATAAGAAAGGCAGTGTTAGAAATAGTCCCCACAGCCATAAAATAGTGGCAAAGCTTTAAAATCAAAATGAGAGGGTTTTTAAGCAATGTCAGTAATGGATCTCTACAGAGAATTGCTTCTAAAAGCATCACTTCCACTTTTCTGGTGCCAGATCAGCAGTAAAGGTTTGCGTGAAATGTCATCTGGAAAGACCTGATCCTGCATACATTTCCACATCTGCCAAACTTTGCTCACAGAGGTGGTTTAATTGTGTCTGAGTCCCATAAACTCCAGCAAGATGAAGAGTTCTTTGAATAGAAATGGGTTATATTTAAATGGTTATATTAAGTCATCTTTATACTATCACACAGTGTAGAAGTAAGCTTTGGACGTGAAGTAGGATTGGGCACATGATATTCACTGAAACTTTTCTTGCTGGTTGTATCCCAAATTATTCACATATGTCATCGTTTAGGGGATGAGGTTTTATCTAGAATATTCCAATTGGTTCTTATGCTCATCTCCATACTATCTGGGTGCATTTCAGTTGTGAATTGAGAACATGACTAATGTTATTAACTGGAGGCAAACACAGGTATTAGAAACTGTTGATTTTTTAAGCTGATTTCCAGCAGTCGTTCCACCTGCATCTCCATTTTACTCTGCAGAAAAGGCTTTCTGTAAAGCTGTATGTACATGAAGACCTAAGTGACATATTCTAGGGCTTTGGAGGCTGCATTTCCCTGGAAGTTTCTACAAATTAATAAAAATACTTACTTTCTTGTATTCATATATGCAGTACTAGACATAAAGTATAACATTCATATGTGAATGACAGCACATCCCTTAAGATGGATAAATGCTGTAAGCTTTCTTTGCAGGGCAATGTCAATTATTACAGCTCTCCTGATTTCTGTATTATTGCGTGGCTCTCTGGTAAAGCAGCCTCAGTGAGCTCAGTGGTGCTCCTGCAGTGGCCAGCCTGGAGGGAAAAATCAGCTTCTCACAATACTTTGAAACCCCAGAGAAGGATTTTTATGACAAGTGGGTAAGCTGGGCTTTGGGAAGAGGAGTTGATTGTCTTACGATTCCAGACTTTTAAGTGATTACTTGTTGAGCATCTAAGTCAGCTCATGGATGGCTGTGTGGTGGTTACTGATGCTTTTGTACATACTCTCTCCATCCTCCCCAAACTCCTGCTGACTTTGCCCAACTGTGATTTTTGGGGGAACATAATATGTTTTCTTTGGCCAGTGAATGTCACTGGGAAAAAATTCTGTCAAGTGCTCAGACTAATGAGTCTCTTTTCAGGATGCCCCTCATTGTTGCCAGGTATGTGGTGCTTAGCTCGTTCTGCAGAGGGTGTTGTGGACAGGCAGAAATGGACAGAGGGACAGGCTGCTCCTCCGATGGGCTCAGCTCCCGTTGCCACCACGTTGTGTCACAGCAGAGCAGGGCAGTGGTCACTCGAGGAGGTTTAATCCATGCACAGACATTCTGGCTGGCAGGGACAGATCCCTTGTTGCTCTTCCTTAGTTTTGTAGCTCTGTAACTTTGAGCACAGCTTGGAGAAGTCCTTGCTGGATAGTGATGGCGAGGCATGGGTGACACTGAAGTTATCTCTGTAGCAATGAGTGAAGCAAATCCCTTTTTGCAGCAGCAGAACTAAATAACAAACAGATGTGCAATCTTCTTTGTTTGCATAAGAAGCATTATCCTATATCCTACATTTCTGGCACTCTTCCTTCAGTTTTCAGGTTCCTTCAAAGGTAGTTCTTGCAGTGTCTTCATCACTGAAGTTACTCCATCCAGGGTCACAGGAGTTATAACCTTTAGATCCTCAAGTCCTTTTCCTCTAAGCACAGAGAACACTCACCAGATGTGAGCATTTTGGCAACTTCGAGAGGAAAATTAAAACTTGAATCTGTGCCCTGTTGTGTAGGTTTGTAATGGATGAATGATCGGCCCAGAAAGTTGGAGAGTTTCTAGTGTTTTATTGTACTTTTTAATGAGATTTTGTCAAATTCAGTCATTGCTTACCCATATTTTTGCTGGGTGACTGGAGAGCAATTTATAGAAGATATGAAGAAGTGCTATTTCTGATTAGAGAATTTCAGCTTCTATTTGTGCTTGGTTTTGTTAACTGTTCCTAAACTCCAGCCCAAGCAAAGGCTTTGCAGAGATCTTCATCTCAGGGTTCAGCTGAAGGACAGGGCGCCTCTAACCCTGGCTCTTCCAAAGCATCCTTTTCTAAAACCATTACCCAATACTTGGATTTTCAGATACTTTATTATAAATAAACAATTCAGTCAAGCTTGCAGCTTTCTTTTGCCTTAAAAGCAAGTAAAAAAAAAAGGCTTGTGGACTTTTTTCCCCCCTTTTCCAGTAACCTCTGAGGAAACCTTTAACACTTTCTGTCTCACAGCAGTTAAGCCTAGCAAAATGGTCAAGGTAATGGTCACCAGATTGAACAGTAGGGAAGGTATATGAGTAAAACCAAACCTTCTGCTAACGCAGCAAGCCAGCACTTCTCGATCTCCTCCTGTAATCAATCTACATCGTTAATGACTCTGAAAACAGACTGAACTGCTGGGGCTGGCACTGGGAAACTTGCATTACAAACTAACCATCTCTTATTAACCTTTTGGTGTTTCCTTCACAACACTAATTAGAGCCAAATAAAACTACTGTTTGTGAAACTCTTAAGTTAAAATATAATTTTCAGAGAAAATATGGTAAACTCCAAAGCTCCTGTTTGCTTGGCCTTTCTTTTTAATTATGATGGAGGATAGCTGTTACTTGTTTAACAGAGGCTTACATGATTAATGCTGCAATGTTACTGTAATTAAAACAGCAAAAAAAGATGTGATTGGGGCCTGTATAATTTACAGACATCTCGGCATTCTGGTGGCAGAGCAGCTCTGAGTGTTGCAAAGAGGAATCATAAAAATTTATTCTAATTAAAATTGCCAGATTGACTAAACAACAGGTGACTTATGTAACTTGAGCGACTTGTGCTTGGGGTGAGAAATCATCTGAAATCAGTGAATTATACAAAGCTGCCTATTATTCAACTAAATGGGAAAGTGTGTGCTTGCCATGGCAACCTGCATCAATTTTGCAGCCGCTGGAAAATACAGGGCCCTTTATTAAAGGAGTAATCACCACAAACAGCGCGCTGACCCTCGGCTCTGCGGGTGCAGGGCGCACGGCGCGGCGAGTTCAGAGCAGCCTTCTGGGCACGGGTGGTTGCCATCAGGTTAAATCCCTCCCACCGTCCTGAAACATGTGCCCAGCAGCTTGGGGGTGATTCAGGTATGGCGCTGGACCCGCGTCTCCAGAGGGGCTCGTACAAGTTGGGTGCCTGTTGTTTTTCCCTCCAAAAAAGCGGTGTAATTAAAATCAGTATCTGCAATAACGATAAATTATTTGGACCTCTCCTAATTAGGCTGCGTGCTGTGGAGAGCTGTAGGGCAGGGCCTGCATCTCCCCTGGGTGCAGGGGAAGGAGCCTGCCCGTCTCCAAAATATAGTGATATGGGCGAGTGTCTAAACCGCACCAGTTCCTGCAGATAACTGCTGAAGGGAGACACACCACTGGGTTTGTATGTAGGTTGTTTTACTAAATGATCTATGTAATAATATATAAGTCAAAACTCTGTGATAATTGGCACCAAACAGCAAAGAGAACTCTCAGCTTTTATCTGTCTTGAGAGAAGTGCTGCCACTCAGAACTTGCGAGCGCTATATTTTATTTCTCATACAGCATATATGAATGTAAGACTAGATATTTTTAAATGGGTCACAGAATTATTAAGGAGTTTGGCAGCCTTTCCTCGTGGTACATGCAGGTATGCAGGGAAGCGGGTGGGCTGGGGAGCAGGAGTGTGGGCTGTGCCAGGCTCTGCTGGGTGTGTGTTGCCTTTGCACAGTGATTTCCCTTTCTATCCTGCATTTAACCCCTGTGTCTGTTTATAAAATAAGTTTTCCATAGCAGATATTATAGATATATGTTAGTCACAATGCGTATAATAACAGTAAGTGTAATGTGGCCCTATTTTTGCCGAGTATCTGTAATAGTAATGATCAACTTCCTGGCTCTCAGCATTAGCTCTCCTAGTGTTTTTATTTTTCAGCAGAAACCCTTTTCTGTTCCATTTTCCATATTGTATTTTCACCCCTTTTCAAGTGTGAAGAACGACTTGCTTTATAACCAGCTTGATTAGCTACCAGCATGTTGTGTTTCATTACCAACATCCACAGCTGGCAGCGGGTGACGGCACATGGCAGTGGGTGACCAGCAGTCACTGCTGTGTCACCTCACCTTGGGGCAGTGACAGTCACACCTGGCACAGGGAAGTGGAGCCAGGTCGAGGTGGGTTGGGCTCGAGGTCTGGGTGCCGTAAATAGGGGGACATCTGGATATGTGGAATGATTAGCTGTAGTGAAAGCAGAGCTTTATCCTGAAGAAATCCTGGGTTAACTCGCTCCCTGCAGAAAGAGGAGTAAATTGAACCACAGGGAAAAAAAAATTAAAAAAAAAAGAAGAAAAAGATAAAAAAACCCCTCTCTGAATTGAAGCAGTAGGAAATGAAAATTGCTGAGATACACTGTCATGTGGGTAGTGGTGCTACCAACCTTGTGCTGCAGTAATTACCTCTGTGCATGCAATTTGTGCTCGGCTACGACTGATTTCCCACATCATCCGGTGCCCAGGCTATATTCAATCAGTCCCAGCTGGAGAAAACTATCTTGGATCATTTGGTGAGATTTCACCACAGATGCTACCTTGCATCTTAGGGAAGTGCCGGAGAGCTCTGTGCTGCAGAGCCGCCCTGGCACATGGCTGGGACTACGGGGACAGTCACGGGAGAGTCCCTGCGGCGAGGGGGTGCCATGTCTTGTGGGGTGCTGAGGACATGCAGCTGGTGGGGGTGGAAGGCGAGGAGCTTCTGGCAGTTCCTAGGGAGAACACTTGGTGCTAGGTGTGTGCTGGAGAGAGCAGGTGTTGTGGTTGTTCCTGCACTGTTTTATGTGAAAAACGTAAGAGGGAAGCGCGTTGAAAATTTTTGTGAGAAGCCAAGAGAGGTGGGTGTCCTCATCTCTTGCAAACCAAAATAGGTCGAGCACTTGATCTCCTCTGACTGCTTTGGAAGTGTTGGCTTTGCTAAAGAGATAAGGCAGAGGAGTAGCTGGTGCGAGTGCAGCAGACGGTGCTGCCTCGTCTGCTCAGGCACGTTCCCCAGTCAGCTGTTTGAATGGCAAACGGCTCCCGTGCCAGGTGAGAACCTCAGGGTTTGACCAGAGAGAGGAACAACTTTCTCAACTCAACTGTCTGCACTTCTGGGTTTGGTACAGATCGGTGAGAAGTTAAATAGGGGCAGCTCCTATTGGGCAAAAGGCATTTGGCTAGAAAGGTGAAGTCAAAACTGTGCATAGCGGTAATTTGGGAAAAGTCAGAGTGCCAGTGTTTTTGGGAGCAGTAGCTGCATTACCGGAGAGTATAGATACCTTTGGGGATGGTCTGGCACACTCAGGTGTGTCCCTGGGTGGGTACTCTGTATATATTGGACTTTTTCACTCTCAGTGTTTGCCAGTCCGTCAACATCACAGAATGGTTTGGGTTGGAAGGAAACTTAAGGATAATCTACTTCTAACCCCTCTACAATGGGCAAGGACACCTTCCACTAGACCAATTTGCTTAGAGCCTCATCTAGCCTGGCCTTGAACACTTCCAGGGATGGGACATCCTCAACTTCTCTGGGCAGGCTGTGCCAATGCCTCACCACCTTCACAGAAAAGAATTTCTTCCAAATAACTAATCTAAATCTGTCAGTGTAGAGCTATTCCCCCTTGCCCTGTCCCTCCATGCCCTTGTCAAAAGTGCCTTCCAGCTCTCCTGTTGCCCCTTTATTTGTTATTTCTGCCACTGACACTGCTGCTTACCAGCACATTTCAGTGAGAGCCATGTTTTCATGGTGCTCTGCTCAGCCTCGCTGTGTCTCCCACAGCAGGAGCCATCCCCGGAGTGCAGGACTGCTGTCTGCCTCGCAGCTCTTGCCGGGTGACTTCCATGTCCTGCATCTGTTCTGACAGGCGGTGCTTTTGCAGCCGCTCTCTGATTAGTTTGGGTCTCTCAGATGCATTGATTTACAGACCTTTCCTCTGCAGTACAGCTTTTCTCGATGACAGTCCATGAAGCACATGATAACTCAGCAGCCTAAATTATTCAGGCAAATTGAATGTGTTTGGCTTGTTCCAAACTTTTGTTTCCTTTCTGTGCTGTCAGGAGCACAGGTAGCCCTGATGCTTGTATCCAGCTTGTTCAACTGCCAAGGAGACACAAACAGCTCAAGTATAACCCATGTTTTACATCGTTTGTCACTTATTTACACCTTCTGTTGCGCTTTTTCTGGGTACTTCTGTGCCTCATAAAAATGTTTATCTTGCACCTAGGGTTGCTCCCCTCTGGTACACTGCTGGGCTCTGGGAAGGCTTTCCATTTTGTGGTGAAAACGCCCCTGGAAAATCCAACAAAAATTCTGTGTCTGTTCCACCCTTTAGCCATGTGTCCTTTTGTGGAAGTATATTCACTCATGCAAATATTTTGACCCATTAGTCATCACTGTAGGATCCAGAAACCTCACATTAATGAAGACAAGTAATTAAAATGAACAGTTCTACCTGCAATTCCCTCATTGCCTGACCTCTTCTTTTTCAGTCTTCCTCCATTGTTACTGGGTAGATATGTTCAATTAATGCACCGTAAAAACCCACACAAGCCCTTCACTGGGCAGACGTGCCTTGCAGGGACCATTGAGCTATGGCAGGCAGGTGGAGAGGAGATGCTTTGTCAGTGCAAACATGTCCCCTGGCTTTCTGGAGACTCTTTGCATCAGGAGCTTCTGGGTATAGCTGAAAGTATCGGTTTTCACCCTTCAAACACATCTGGAGATTTAGGACCTCGTTCAAAGCCTCTTCAGTCCAGCAGGGCTCTTTCAGCTGAGACCATTGGGCTTGAAATAGGACCCGAGAGAGATGGCATTCTCAGGGGATGTGCTCTGAACTTTGCTTGAGTCATCGGTCATCTACTCCTGTGTTCAGAAGTGAACTTAGGGAGGAGGTTTCTGCTGCTGAGCCTCTCCCTAATTCAGCGAGGCAGAGCTGCTGCTGGGGGATGGAGGTTTGCCTTGGAAAATTCCAGCTGCAAATGAGACGCATGATTTTAGGAATTAGAATAATTACCCCCTGGAACAGGTTCCCAAGGGATGTGATATATTCTGTATCACTTAGAGTCTTTAAATCACATTTGCATGTTTTTCCGAAAAGCGTGCCTAGTCACTCAAAGTGAAGGGCTGTGCTTGAGAAGCACAGCGTGACAGAACTGAGCATCCCGTGGTTTGCAAGGGAGCAGAGCAGGGAGTCACCGTGGTCCCACATGGATTAAACTCTGCAGATCCCTGGAGGAGTGGGTTTTGGCACATCCTCAAGAAGAGCTCACGACTGTCCCCTTGGCTGGCACTGTCCGCTGTGCAGGAATGTGCAGAACTGAGCAAGTAACCACGCTGGGGATGATTCAGAAGCGAACTCCCCCAGCCAAAATCTGCCTTCCCTTTCCAAACACACTCAGTCCCTTCCTCTGAATCAGATATCCCCAGGCGCTGAGCAATCCTGGCTGTATCAGTGTTTCCAGGACCTTCCCTCCCACCACTCCCTGAGTGATGAGAGTGTTTTTGAAGATCTCATTTCCTGGCCTTTCCCTTTCATCTCTCCAAACAGCAAGTAAACGAGCAGCCCTTTAGTTTTTAGTTACTGCGCTGCACCCAGTGAGCTATCAGAGGCTGTTGACGATGACTTTTCTCTTTTCCATGCTCCTGCCTGCAGGATTTGGGGAGATAATTCATTTGGTCCTGGTGCTTTGTCAACTTTCAGCAGTTGTAATTGCCTAATGATCAGTGCTGATGCTGTTGTTAAGCCTGTTAAAACTCTGTCCTGCTGAACAGCCAGACTGTGCCTGTCTCATCATGTTCTGCCTGCTGTGATGACTGGGGCTGCCTTTGATGCTCCCTCCCCAGCCTCAGCTGTGGTTCCTGCTTCCCACCCACCTCAGCCGCTGCTGAGGGGATGGATGGATGCAGCAGGGTGCTCCCTGTGCTAGGGAACCACACCTGGAGTTACAAATAGCTGAAGAATAATCCCACAGAGAGCCAGATGCTTTCCGGGATGAATCTCCTCTTGCCTGCCCCAAGGCCCATGCCAGCCCTGAGGAACCTGGAGCTGGGTGGTGACAGTGGTCCATTGTCTACACCCTCGTGAGGTGGGCAAGAGAAGCTCTCTGGAGGGGGCTGTCACTGGTAGGGCATTGCTGTTTAGCAACCTGCATCCCATTTCTGTTCTTCCTTCTCTCGAGTGCCTTTTCCACCCCCATTATAATTTTTTTGGGGCTCTAATTGGCCGTGTTTCCTGCTCTCACCTTCTTTGCTATGCATCTGAGGTGCCCAACTGGCTGGTGCCATCTCTCGAAGCCCCCGACGCTCATCCTTGCCTCTTTCAAGGCTGTTTTTTAATGGCACACACTGAACATTAGTGCATTACCATCCCTTTTCCAAGAACAGTCTCCATCCACTCTTCTCTCGTCCCCCAGTGCCTCATCCAATTTAATTAATTATACTTAGTATATTACGCATCCTGTCAAAGTTTTTCCTTTCCGAGGTTTAATGGTTTTTTAATTCTAATGCATGCTGCATGTGTAAGTGTTTTAGAAATGTGGCGAGCGTGCAGTGGCAAAGAGGCAGCATTACATCCGAGTGCCACAGACAGCCAGGGTGGATCCCTGTAGAGGGGCTCCAGCAGAATCACTGCCGGACTGTGCTGCCTGCCTTCCCCTTGCATCGCCTTTCTTGTGCCTGGGGGGAAAATCAGGCTGATTCCCACTGCAGAGGGACATGTTTGGGTTAAACCCACCCACTTATGGTGCGTTTCATGCTCCTGCTACGGAAGCAGGTGCCCAGCCGGCAGCTCAGCCCCAGCACTGGCCATGTCTTCTCAGCTGCTTCAGCCCTGTAGTGAACTCCAATGTAATGAACTTGACTCTTCTCCTCACACTAACTCTGTCTGAAAGCACCAATTACATCAGTCATTTCAGCCTTGCTTTATCCCTTTGAAGAACAGCCGCGTTAAGGATGTGGTGGGTACTAGACTAATCAGGTAATGCCGGCCTTTATTTCCCAGTCACAGTTAAAAGGTTTGGTCAGGAAAGTGGTTCAGGAGGAACGACTTTGTGGGGTCTTATACTGACTAGCTTTGGGTATTTCCAGATAAAACCTGCTCAGACTAAGAGGGTTGTGGGTTGGTGGTTGTTTTTTTCTTGCCTGTCAGTGTTGCAAAGTGCTTAGGTTTTGAAAATCCAGCTGGGCTCTGTCTGTCTGTCACACCATCACTGGGAGTAATGATGCTGTGGTACAATTTAGCTGACAGCCCTGTGAACTGGAGCCAGTAGCCAACACAGTCCAGCCTGAGCTCGGGGCAGTGCTGCAGGAACGTGCCTTGGGAAACCAGAAATCATCAGAGGCTGTGCCGGCAGAGGCTGGGGCAGAGCTTGCTGTGCCTGTCTTGGGAAGCAGGAGCCTTCTACCTCTGTGTTGGAGCCACAGCAAGGGATGTGTGGTAGGACCACAGGGTGGTGTGCAGACCCTCTGTGTAGGACTCAGCATCACTGCCTGGGTGCCCATGGGTTAGCATCAGCTTGGCCAGGAGGACTGGAGCTGTGGAGCTGACTGCTTTCCTTATAGTACTTATGGAAGTCATGAAAAGACTTTATTTTCCATCCCTGTTGTTCAGCCATCTCCCCCCAGCTCTGCAGTTAACAGCCCCAGACATACTCCATCTCATCCCTATGGTTGTAGGGCCAACACAACAGGATGGGATGGGATGAGCTCTCAGCTGGATTTCTGGAATTGAGGTTGTCCATGACTCACAGGCAGTGTCATTTCCCCAAGCTTACAATGAGGTTTTAGATTTTATTATTGACCTTGTAGTAATTTTACATGCGTGTTTATCTGCACTCTGAATTAATGAGGGTAAACTTAATTGCCATAATGAAGTTTCATCTAATTAAATGGGCCAGATTCCCAGACTTTGGCAATTCTGTGATCTCTTCTGTTGACCATGGGGCCAGTCTGGCCTGCAGCTGGCAATCCCTTGGCATTGCTGTTGTCCTTCATTGGTGTGGACCTGGAGCCTCCTTTGAAGCTGTCTGTGTAAATTCATGACTGTGCAGAGAGAACAGGAGTGTCCTTGTGAGTTGTGGTGCCAGGTCAGGCACTGTTGGGTGCTGGACAATGCAGAGAAGCTTTTGCAGACCTGTCTCTGTGGCCATCCCAGATCCCTTTGGGATTTTCTGATGCACTCACCACCCTAGGCCAGTATCTCATCAGGGTACATCCCTGTGCTTCAGATGAAAAGATCCACCAGCATGGAAAACTCCGTGTTCATCCAAAAAAGCAGAGCACGAGAGAGGCCATAACGCTGTGCTCCAGGATGGAGAAATGAGAGGTCAATGTCATGATGAGAGATGGCCAGCAACCAACATTTTGGTTTTCTAAAAAAAAGGGGAAAAATTCCCTTGCTATCTCTTGACGAGGGGGAACGCCCTATCGTGCTGGGAAGCCTTCCAGCTCCCTCCGCTCTTCAGAGCTGCACACTTTTAGGAAGTACAAAGAGCTTCTCATAATGTTTTGCCTTGTGGGTACGTCTATGATTAATTCCGTGCAAGCATTACTGGTGCAATAACAATACTGGAGGTCCTAAAACTGAAAAAGGAAACACATTTGGCTCGTACTTCATACACAATCACTTACACTTAAGCTATTGATAGTTGATTGGGATCTGTAGACTGCTGGGCTGGTGCCACTGGGTTTCTGAACGCATTCAATAGCTGGAACAGACAGCGAGGCTGTAGGTTTTGGCAAGCTGTAGGTCTCATTAGTCAGGCTGACTGTATCTGACACGAGAGATTCCCATCCACCAAGATGAAGCTCACTTCCCTAGGCTTTGGCTGACGTCCCAACAATATTTACATGAAGGACAACAGAGGATCAGTGTTAGATTAAGGCTCTGAGTTTCCAGTAGGCAGACAGTTAAATATTCTGTTGAAATACTCTTTTGATTATTTAGATAATAATGAAGTTTATGCATGTCCTTGAGAAATCTGGGGAAAGGCAGTTGTTTTATGCTAAGCATGCAAAGATGTGTTTAATCTTGATAATAGGACTAAATTATGTATCAGCATTTATAACCTCATCTCCTTTATTTCTCACTTGTTGTGTGGAAGCACCAGAAATGTCGCAGGGAAGGGAGAGCTGTGCTGGGCGGGTGGCAGGAGGAGGGGCTGGGCAGCATCCCGCTCCTGCCAGCACCCTGACCCTGTCATCCCTGCGGACAGAGGATGAGGATGGGTTGGTCTGCTTCATCCTGGCCAGGGCAGGTGCTGGTTGCAGTAATATGTTCACCATGAGCCTCCCAAGGAGCAAACATCCACATGCCTGCAGCGAGGGGCAGGGATGCTGCTCCGACAGGCACCGGGCCAGGAGCTGGCCTGGTACAAGCATCTGGCAATTGCTTCTTATCTCGCCCAACTGTAATTTCTGTTTTCTTGAATTTTTATCAGAATTGTTGAGTAACTATTTTCTGAGCAACGCCTAATTTTGAATAGGACAGAGTAGTAATTTGATTTATTTCTGCCATTGGAATGTGTCTGCCTGGCTGGTCCTGCATTACCCTGACAGAATATGTGAATTTGTTTCATCTTTGACAATAGCAGAGAACAGTAACCTTTGGATTAATTTGTTTTAGCGACTAAAGTCCCATTAAATGGAAGGCAGCTGGTGTCAAAGGCATAAACGGAGACAAAGTTTTGCTCCCAATTGTGGGAAATACGTTTAAACAGACTAGAAATGTTTCCATCTCTGCAGGGTATAATATACTCAAATGGTTGCATTAACATGAAAAAAGTATAAGAAAGAGTGTATTTAGGACAATCCCTCTGTATCCAGTGTTAATGAAATTGAATTCCAGTAATGAAGTCAAGGGGTTGTATTCTGCGCTCGTGCAGGCAGCGCAGTAGCTGCCATTAGCATTAATGGGAGCTGTGCTGATGAATTACGGAGCTGTAATGGTTCGAGATGGAAAAGGTCTATCAGAACCCAGAGTGCTCTCCTCTCCGAGGACTGGATCCTGCATCCCAACATCAGTTAGGATGCTAATGAGCCCTGTATGGAGGCATGAGTAGCAGAGTTCCAGAGGTGAAATCCCTGCCACTCAGGGGCCAGCATGAGCTCCACGGACCACTTAAGAATAGGATTAATTGGAGTTTAAATGGTGTGTTCCGCCGGCCTTCTGAAAGGGAATTAATTTTTCCTTGTGAATGAGGTGGGGATTGCCCTGCGGTCCCAGATAAAGGGGAGCAGCCAGCATTAAATTGCATTCCAGCCCGTAATACCTTCTGGGTCTGACTCTGCTGTAGTGCATGGCGTGCCCACACACCATCTCCTTTTGCTTCAGGTGATTGCCCTCCTTCCCATAGCCTTCTTCTCATCCCAAAGGCATCAGCATGCCCAGGAAGGCATTTTTCTAGAGAAAATCCTTTGCATCAAATATATCCCTACCCTCTGGTGTGCAGCTGCCAGGCATCCAGTTCTGTTTGTTCGTCAGTTCTCATTCATAATACAGGGACCATTCTGCAGAAGAAAGGGAGTTATTAATGGTAATACAGAGCTGGGGAAGAGGTGAATGAGCCAACCCTTGGCTGGTGTAAATCAGTGGGAGTCCTCAGCGCTTCCTGGGAGTGGTCTGTGTCTGCAACAGCTGGGAAAGAGCCCCCTCACAATTCTCTGTTGACCATTCCAGAAGTGCTGCAGCATTCAGCCATGGGTCCTTATCAGCAATTGCCCAGTAAATTAATCTAATTCACATCCGTTGTTTCGTTAAAATAATTACAGTGCTTTGTCCAGGCACTGTTGACCTTCTCTGTCGGGACAGACAATCCAGGATTAAAAATAGAGCATTTTTAGCTAGCATAAATCCCAAATAATGGTGAAAGAGAGGAAAAGAAAGGCTCTTCGTTGCAGTAAAGAGCATTTGTCACTGTTCCTGGTTATTAGTATCCTCCGAGCATTGTGCAAGGAAAGCCCTGCCAGGATTGCATTGCTGCATTAACTGGAGATTTCTTATTAGGAAAGGCGAGGAAGGCTCTGTAAAGCCCATAGGTCAAAAATATAATACAGTATTTCCCACCTCTTGTTTCCTGATATTATGCTATTAGAGGGAGATAAGGAAGAGGTGCAGAGTCTTAATTTACAAGCAAATGATGAACCATGGCTGGGGACTGTTTGTATTTTGCTCAAGCTTATTAGTTTATCTGGAGCATAATGCAGTGGATCACTGCTCCTGAACCAGGAACAGCCATTCCTCTTGGAGTGGAGTGGAAGTGGGCTCTGTCAGAGTGCTGAGGGTGGTTGGTTCTGCACAGGGGCTGGGGGGCCACACCTTGTGCCTTGTGGCATACACCCCTGAAAAAATGAAGGTGCTGAAGTTGAAAAGAAACCCCAAAGTAGCTGGAAGAGGAGTGTTAAATAATGCAGTTGTGCATTGTCCATGAAAGATGGCTAACCATGAGTAAACATCCACAGCAGTGTTTGATCCCTTTGTGTTTACTATTTATTCGTATTTATTATTCATAAATTCTGTCACAAATGTTGGGCCCGCACCCCAGTGAGACATTTGCATTTTATTTTAAGTTTTCCCCCCCACACCCCTCAGTTTCATGAACTGAGATTTAATGATTTGCTTTTCCACATCCCTCCCGTGCTGGCTCTCCCTGGTTCTCCTCTTCTTGTTTCAGGAAGAGATTTCTAACATGGAAAAGTGATATTTGAATAGATTCCCCTAAGGCAATCAATTTACTTCTAATTTGTCTGGAACTAAGCTTTTCTTTGTTGCAATGAGAAAGGATTGAAACTGCTGTAAAATTTATTAGCTTCCAGGAAGATTTTGAAATGAATTTTTTAATGATCGTGCTGTTTGCTGTACCCAGGAGCAGTGTCATCATGATTACAGTATAATCATACGGTTGCTGAAGGAACACCGAATTGTGGAGATAAAGCCAGGCCAGGTACAGGCACAGTGCCTGGCACTGCCACAGGGCTGGGGACTTTGGGCTGGGGCCACTCAACACGATGCTCACCTGTGTACCTGCTGCCCCATTCATGTCCCAGCAGGCTCAGATTCTTCCAGTCAGTCTTCTTTTTTTCCCCTTATTTTTCATTTTCAAGCGACTCCTCCGCTCCTTTTCCTTGCTCCCCATGTAATAGCACAAATGAGCTCTACTTACTCACCTCGGCAAAGCTGCTCTGACATGGATTGGATTGAACTGAGCGGCTGTTTGAAAATGGAAACTCCAGGGACTATTGTCATCGCCCAAATTGCACCTTAGATTGTATAACAGCACATGTCATCTGGCCATTTATCAGGAATATTACATTCCCAGGCACTTGCACCTTGCTACGATTTAACTTTGTCTCTTTGGCCAGCGCTGCAATTCCACTGGAGATAATTCAATTGCTCTGAGAGCTGAATGGGCACCTCACACACCCGCTCTGTGCTGTTCTGCTGCAGGTATGTGGGTGTTGAATAGGAGACTGGAAGACTTGTACGCCCTGGACATTCCTTAATCCCTCCTTTTGATGAGGGAAGACCCTTCCTGTGTGGAGCTGGAGGCTGTGTTGCTCCACTGCCCATCACATGTCCTCTGCTGCTCCTCCTGGGCTCTGGCTCTCAGGTATCCTTCCTGTCTCCCTGCTCTTCTCACCAAGAGCTTTCATAGTGAGATTGGGAAGTGCTGAGGGTCTTGGCTGGGCAGGGAATTTTGTCTTTCCTACGAGGTCTTTCTGCAGCTGCTGGTTTGCGGCATCTGCTGCTTGCCTGGGACCCACAGGCAGCGCAGTCAGGGCTTGGGGCTGGCTGGGGCTGGTTTCTAATTGACTTTGTGCTGGTTCCCCAAGTTGCAAGTAGAAAAGCTCTGAAATCTGGAGCTCAGTGTGGATTTTGCTTTACTTGTTGAGGAGGATATTTATTCCAGAGGTGGCTGTGGGTTTTATGTTATTTCATATTTGCTATGCGAGAGCTTACGTTTAGCAATGACACTTTTTTTCCTGCCAAGTGTGACTTCAGGATAAAGCTTACCTCTTGATGAAGATGCTTCTGCCAGTACATTTTGTACCTGGGGAACATTTTGAAAGTGACCCTGTCCTAAGGTGCTCTGAAACAAGGTTCAGGATTTGTGCTGTATAAGGGCAGACTTGCTGAAATAGGGACATTGCTGCTGCAGGACCTGCTTATCTTGCATACAGCCATCACCTGTGAATGACACCTGTGCTCAGGTGAGCTGTTCAGCATCTCTCCAGACCACCTGGGTGCCACACGGATGTCCCCACAGCCCAGCTGGCAACAGGACTATCACCCCAGCATGTGTGATGTCCTCAGCTCATTAGAAAGCCCAGCCCAGCTCAGGAGGGCTCGCACATCCCTGGGCCCCAGTGTTTCCCATCCCAGGGCTATGTTCCCTGTCCCTAGGTCATGGTGTTCCTTTACCCCATGGCCATGGTGTTCCCCTTCCCTGGGCCATGGTGTTCCCCTTCCTGCTGTTGTGGTGTTCCCCTTCCCCATGCTTTGTAGTTTCCCTTCCCCTGAGCCATGATGTTCTCCTTCCCCGTGCTGTGGTGTTCCCCTTTCCTGTGCTGTGGGGTTCCCCTTCCCGGGTCCATAGTGTTCCTTATCCCCAGCCCATGCTATCCAGTAGGTCCCTGCCAGCCTCGTTGGGTCTCACCCCACTCCTCCCCTCTGTTGTTTCTTCCTCTCACCCAGCCCAGTCAGGCAGCAGTTTCACACCAGCTTGCTCAGCCCCCTGCCATCCACAGGGAGGTGAAGAGCCGCCTGTTTTGTCTGCCTGCCACTTGTCATGTCATGCGTGTGCAGTACTTATTACCTGGGCTTTGCTCCTCGCGTTAAGAACATTTTTTTAGTGCAGACAGTAACAGTCGTATTGACTAGGGCAGATCTAGGGCTCTAAAAGAATTTCCCGTTGTCCTATTTCCGATTGTTAAAGTGGTAAAAAAAAAGACAGAGCAGTACAGTAATGGGAATGTGAACGTGAATGACTGTCCTGGGTGCTGTCAAGGCTGGGTGAGTCAGACTGGAGCTGCAAAGGGCAGCTCCAGGAGCGTGCCCGGCAGCTCTGTGCCTGCTTCTGCTCGGGGCAGGAGGAGGATGTGAGGTAACAGCTCTGGGATCAGCTACTGGAGAAGCCCAGATCCCGCTGCATGTGCCTTATTTGGACTTGGGATAGCAGAGGAGTGGTGTTTCTGTGTATCAACAGGACTTTCTTGTGGTGTAAAACCAGTATTTTATATGAACTTACAGGAGTAAGACAGTGATGGATGAGTAGCTGAAGATCCCCATTCTGCCATGGAGAAGAGGCTTCTCCTCAGGGCTCTCCTGCCAGGTCAGGGCTTCTCTGGGCAGCCTAGACACATGTTGTCCCTGAGAGCAGGATGGTTTCTGGCTGCAGGATGTGCTCTGAAGGCTCAAATGTATGGTAGGGGCAGAAGCAGAGTGACAGAATGTACTGTGGAGCTACCTGTTGTCTCAGGTCTGTGGGTGATGGTGACTGTCTCTGCCTGTCAGCCCAGCCTCTTTCAGTCTTGTTAACATTCCCTTCCTAAAGTAAAAGATTGAAACACTTTAATTTAATGTAATGCTTTTCAGCTCTTCTCCTCCCTGCATTTCCGCTGCTGCTGGTGTGAATTGTAGACAAGCATTGTGGTGTCCAAAGCTGATCACCTCCCTCAGATAGGCACCACACCAGGTCTTGTTTGAAACTGCTCTTAAAGCATGGGTCCCTTTCTAGGCTTTCAGTAGTATCCATTTACAGTGATCAGGGAAGTCCTCCTGTTGTTTTTAACTGTAAAATGTGCCAGCTTGGAATAAATGGATCAAGGCAAGAAAAACCTGCCTATGCTCTCTCTGGAGAGTGGTTTGCCTTGGCTGGATAGATTCAGGGCTGAGCCATGATTTTGGGTGAGGAAGGTGAGAAACAGCAGCTCCCCTGTGCCTTCCCACACTGGACCAGCCAGCCCAGCATTCTCCCAGCTCTGGCCTTTCATATTTGTGGAGAGACTGAAGTGATGTGTGCTCCAGCAACGTGCCCAAGGTCACACAGCACAATAAATCAGTGTCTCATCAGGGATGAGAATCCAAGATATTTCTGTAGCCCCTCCAGCCATCACCAAGTCCTGTGCTATCACAGCCAGAATACACAACTTTGTATGCCTCTAGCACCCTTTTGAAGTTAAGCTGTGGATAAACAGGGAGACAGCAACACTTTCTGGGCAATTTTTCTTTTTTTTCTTTCTATTTTGCTCAAGTACTTGAAATTAACAGAATCAAAGTATAAGATCATGGGCTTTTAGAGCTTGGTGCACGTTGTTCTGTGTGTAGGGCTCAGGGCATCCTTCTCTCAAGCTGCTGTAAAGGCAGCTGCCAAACCCAGACCTCCTCCCCTCCGCCCAGAGCCACGCTCCACACTACCGTGACACTGCTCTGATGTAGAGAAAAAGCTGATCTTTTACCCATAGATTTTTCAATTAATTGGCTTCTTCTCCTTTAAAAAAAAAAATCCTTTTTTGGTGTTATTTTTCTTCTTTTTTCTTGAGGTCTGCCTTTTACTCGTTTATTCTCTGTAAGTGTTAAGCTGCTCATATTTTGGTGCATTGTGTTATGTGCTGAGAATTTTTATCAGCCGCCCTAGTGCTCGAATGTGGTGGAAATACCAATGTGTCTGAGGAGCGGAGGTTATGCACACAGATGTACAGAGCATCAAAATGAACGGTTTGCAGACAGACGGGGAGGAAACCCAGGCTGAGTCTGCACCTTTGCCACCTTCGATCCATCAAACCGGCACCGACCGAGCGCGGTCTCGTATGGGTAATGGCATTAGTGCTTTAATGCTGCTTTGCGTGTGTGTAGGTTATGGTAGGAAGGAAGGTAGGTCTTTGCATAGGGAAAGGTTGTGCTTTAAGAGGGCCAGCTGAAATTACAAGCTCTTATCAAATGAAGGAAAAGCCGAGACTGAAAAGCAGCCAGGATCCTGTGATGTTCGGTGGGAGCAGTGGTCAGATGCTCAGAAAAGTCTGGGGATGGTGAAACTGCTGGATTTGATTTCCAGTTTTGCACTTGGCTGAGCCTGGCTGCTTCCCTGGGCCCCAGTTTGTCCATCTGTGATGTGGGGGTGAAGCTGTGCAGTCCCTTGGGATCAGCCGGCAGTGTGGGAATGCATGCAAGCACCAGGCACAAGGGTCTGCACTTGCCTGGGAGCCCTTGGACCTAGTCATGGAGGGTCCTTGGAAAGGGTTAAACCACCATGCCATATTTCAGCACTGTAAAGTGGTGTTGGGACAGCCCCAAGTCAAGAGAAGGGATCTTTATTGCTCTCGTATGAATAAAGCCCCAGCACTGGGAATGACACATTTAATCTTCAGTGGAGTGGACAATCTTGGAGATTTATAAAGCCTCTGTGTGTGGGAGGTCAGTGGGGATTAAGCAACAAGTTAAAACACACATATACACTAGAACCAAAATGAACCTCCCTTCCTCCCTTTTTCCTTTCCTCCCTCTGTTCCTTTCCCACCTCTGCGAAAAGTCAAGCTTAAATGTCACGTCAAACCGAGCTTAAAACATGGTGGCTTTTAACGCTGGTCACTAAACCCAGGAACCACTGGCTCTGAGGGCTTGATACACAGACAGACCTGCTGTGATGGATTTGCTGCCGTCACTCCTTCCCCAGGTTTCTCGTCTGGTAGTGGCAGGTGACACATAACCTGTTGGAAATTGAACTCCAGTCTGTAGGGCAGCTAAGAAATGGCAGCAAAATCCCTCTTCCGAGCCTTGCCTTAAAGCCAATTGCTGTTTGAGTTAGAATCACTGCTGTTTGGGGTACGATCACCTCTCCTTGGGAGTGGGGGGATGCACAGCACCCTGCTCAGCATGGTTGGTAGGCACCCCCAGCTGGGCTCCCCTGCTTACCATCCCTTGTGTTCTCCCCACGCAGATCAGAGCGAAGGATTTCATTGCCGGGAGGAGTGCCGCATCCTGGGCCACTCGGACAGGTGCTGGATGCCCCGCGGTGCCGTCCCCAGCCGCGCCAAGTCCCCCGAGCATGGGAGGAACGTCATCGCTCTCTCCATCGAGGCGACGGCGGTGGACACGGAGCCTTACGCAGACTGCAGCACAAAAAGGACCTTCGCCACCTTCGGCAAGGAGGGCGGCGAGCCCGCGGCCGAGGAGCGGCTCGCCAACCCCAAAGGCAAAAGAACGGTGGACCCGGCCGCCTGCAGCCCCAAGGTGAGCGGCGCCGTCCGCGAGGCAGGCAATGGGTGCGAGGCCGTCAGCCCCGTCACCTCGCCCCTCCACCTGAAGAGCCCCTTATCCGGCAAACCGGCGGTGCCCTACGGTGCCGGGCACTGTGCCGGCAACCGGGAACGGGAGCCCTTTGGGAACAGTGGCCCTTCCCGGCCGACGGAGGCAGAGCCCCGGGGGGCGGACAGCGAGAGCAGTGGGCAGGAGGGCAACCCGCTCCTGCAGGAACGCCGGGAAAAGGACTCGCCCGGCGCCCGGAGACTAAAGGACATCGTCCTCTGAGCAGCACCCGGCGACAGGAGGATGAGGATGAGGATGAGGGACCGCACGACTCCCAGCGCAGATTGTTTTTATCGCTTACCAATGGTTCACAGATTGCTGTATTTAAAAGCTTTCCCTAAATGTATTGTTTATAAATGAAGCTATCGTTAATGTGACAATCCCACTTGTCTCGACAGGCGGCAGGGGTGTGCAGCCGGAGCGGAGTAGCCGGTATTTTGCTTTGCCGGGAGGCGGCGGGTGGCAGGGGCAGAGGCGAGACCCCCACCAGTCCTCAGGAGTGCTCGGTATCCCCTCCTTGGAGTTTATATATTTTTATATCTCAAAACAAAGATAAATTTCCATTCCTGGAAAAGAATTGAGTGGCAAATTCCTTATTCGGACATCTTTAGTAACCACCCCGGCGGTTTTGTAGTCTGGACAAAGTAGCGGCTGTTTCTTGTATGCGACTGTTCAAAGCGACAGTCAGGTGAGTTTCAACATTCACCCAACACGAGGTTGTTTGTAGTTTAAGGTGTTGGTGTTTTGCTATGGACACCCCTGCGACTATGAATCCTTTTGCTGTCACATGCTTATCTGTACTATTATTGTATTTGATATTGCAAATTACTGTATGTCTAGTGATGGCAAAAGGCTTTCAGGTTTAAAAAAAAAAAAAGAATTAAAAAAAAAATCACAATCATCTTACTTAAACTTTGGGGAACCTGCGGTTTGCAGCCCCAGTGGAACAAGCGGTTCTTCCAGCCCCCACCATTGCCTGCAGCCTCCCCCGGCTCTTGCAGGGCAGTGACAGGGCATTATGGAAAGATGTTTTGGGGAAAATCCTGCCTGGATTGCAATTGTTGGATGCACTGTGCTGAACTTTTTCCCTTATCCATTTCTTTTGCGTAATTTCAAGGCAATGCATGGAAAGTTTTTTTTCCAGAAGTTGGTTGTTTTGGTTTTTTTCCAGTTCCCAGATTTAGATATCCCCCGTCTCCAATCATTTCCAAGTCAAAGAGATGGAATTATTTAAGAGATCTAAATTACCTTCTCAATTAGATACACACATCCACGTCAGCATTTCCCAGTTACAATTACACCAAGTGTGTGTGTGTATGTATGCCATCATGGAATGGATTTTAGACTGTTCTGATTTCTTTCTATCCCTGCTTCATAAATAAGTATGGAATGAGCAATAGTGATGTTAATTTAGGGACAGACAGGTGATATGTAACAACGCTACTAATTCAATTAATGTGCCTTCTTAATGGAGAAAAAATTAAAGCAATTCATTATTTTTTCTCATAATTAAGGACTTTTTTGTGTGGGTACAAATTTACTCATATAAAATTGATTTAAAAATTGAGCTACTTTAATAGCCATTTTGTAGAAGGGAGAGAGGGAAGGGATTCCACAGCTCTCTGCTCTCTTGCAGTGATAATTCCTCAGTGAGGTATGAGTAAGGTAGGAGGATTTCAGTTAGTGTATTATTATTTTTACTATTATTATTAACCCTTCACTGAACAGATTTTTCCTACCCTAAATAATGTTTCCTAGAATTTAAAATTGATTATGGAAGGGAAAATATATAGCTCTTGCCAATGTTTGCTGTACCAGCAAGTTGAAATTAGTGGTTTCTAGAAAAAAAGTCTTTCTAGGTCTACATATCATGATAAAGTATTTGTTACTTTGATTTATTTAAATGAAAACAAGAAAACAAGATACAATCATTATTATCCTCAAAATAAAATTAAACTCCAGCCACTTGTTTTTTTCAGGGCAAATTGATCTTGGCTGAAGCTGTAGCCAGTCCGCAGTCAGCCTGTTCCCCCTGCCACTTGCTAGGTCCAGGAATTGGGAAAGAATCAACAAAAAACAGTCATCTAATGAAATTTATTACACTTCCCTCACCGGTGTGATGACTACCTCATTCAGCTCCCATCCCATATGTTAATGTGATGTCCTGCATCCCTCCAGAAGGCAAACCGGGGATTTTCCCCCGTGTTCTGGATTCTGAGCCCATTTTTCAGGGATATGTTGTTTCTGCTCTGCCGTGTTTCCTGCCTGTGTCCCGTTACTGCTGTCATTTTATTTCTGGGGCTTTTTTCCCCAAATGTGTTTTTTATTATAACACAAGCAAAGGAGAAAGGGGCTGGCTTGAGGCTGTTGGAGTAACTGGGTGTTCTGTAACCATCAGGCTGGGTTTATTCAGATGTTACCTGGTTTTGTCAGCTCAGGGAAGTTTTCTGGGGGGGAAGCTTCTCGTATGTGTTTGCCGAAAGATAGAGCCTGTGATGCCCCGTATGTCAGATGCTCTTGGCTTCACAGGGCAACAACCCCGTGTGTCCCCATTGTCTGCCCCACATCTCTGCCAGGATGGGACCCAGCTGCCCCATTGTGGGATGGGGATTGTGGGTCCCCCCCCGTCATCATCCCCAGCTGCCTGGAAAAGCACCGGCCGTTAATTTCTGCCGAGCGTTGCCCTCTGCCTGCGGAGCTGCCACCACCAGCCCAGCATTTTGGATGAAAAATAGATGCTAACTGAAAAGGAAGAGAGAAAAAAAAAAAGAAAAAACAGAAACATTTCTCTAATTTACCCAGAGGAAACGTTCCTTGCCACTCTGAATAAAAGCACAGCCGAGAAAGAATGTGAAATAATTCTCTATTAAAAGGGGGCATTAAAGAGGTCAGTAAACCCTTATGCCTCCAAGAAAATCGTTTAAACATCAGTTTTCTGGGCTGACCCAGGCTGCAGCAGGGGATGCTGAGCGAGGGGCCCTTCCCTGGTATGGCCTCGCTGTGCAGGGCTGAGGGGAGACCCAGGGAGTGGCCCCAGCTTTGCTGCCTTGGCCCTCTCCAGAATATTTTGGTACTCCTGTCACTGTCCCTCTGTGTCACTCGAGATGAGTTCAGGCTCCTGGGCAAATCACAGTCTCTTGGTTTTTTTCCTAAGTTGCATCAGAACTGGCCATGCAAAAAATGTTCCGAGCTGCAGGGGGGCGGGAAGGCTTTCTGGGAGAGTTCCAGATGTAATTATTGTGCTTTTTAGTAACTTAAACCTGTCCTCAGATTTGGTTTAGGAAAAATCGCTGGGATCTGTTGGTTTCCTTCAGGCAAACTTGCCCTGCTCCCCTGTTTATCCAGGAGAGCAGCGGCCACCACCGATTCTCCCCCGAGCATGACGAGGACCCATCTGGAGCAGCCCTGGGGCTGGGGGCCAGGGGGCTGAACTCTTCCCTGCTCCCTGGGGAGCCCTTGGCTTTTCCCACCCTCGAGTCTGCAGGACTATGCTGGGAGGAATGATGGGGGGCTGGGAGGGATGACTGATAGCTGGAAAAATCCCCCTTGAGCACCGTCCTACTGAGGTTGTTGCTGTTCCCTGTTTGTTGTGAGCTGGAGGTGGCCCGTGGATCACACGTTGTGCAGAAGTGAATTCCTTTCTTTTTTTATTTTTTGGTTTTTTTTTACAAATAGGAAACAAGTTGCTTTTGTAAAGAACACACTGTCTGATGGGTATGTTGAAATTATTCTTGGGGGGGGGGGAAATCCTAATTATGAATGGAAAACACATTTGTCTGTCATTGGGGAAAATTGATGGTCTTGTTGCTACAGCTGCTTTTGCAGCTATGGGTAATCTCTGATCCAACCTGTGAGCTGCGGTACCCGCCGGGGAGAAGCCCAGCTGCCCCCGCTGCAAGCACTGCTGAGACGGAGCCTCCGCCAGCATCAGCTGATGTTCAGCTGATCTAAGCTGGGATAGAATCTCCAAACACTCCTCATGGAACTGGCTCTCAGCGGCACACGCCTCCTTGCAGCCTGGCGAGGCCGGCGGTGGCTGGGCTGCCGCGGGACTGAGCGCGGTACGTCTCGTCATGGTGTCTCCGTTGCCGAGTATATGAAGAATAAATTGTTGTATATGCTGATATGTATGTTATGTACATTTTCACAGTGATTGAATCATTGTAAACAACAAAATGGAAAAAGGATAAAAAAAAAGAATCACCATTCTGTCTATTTTATGAAGATGATAAAGCAGCTTTATTAAATTATTACGATTCTGTTTCCAAATGGTGTACCTGCCACATTGGGATTTTTTCATCTGATGAGAACTTTGTTTTCCACCTAAATGTGATTTTCTTTTCTCTGCTTTGAGCATCTAATGCATTTTAGTATTAAAGCAATTATTGAATAAAATGGAAAGTAAGTGTTTGGTTAAATATGCCTGAGTGGCTTTGCTTTGATGGGCTCCAGGTGCTGGTCCTGCAGAAGCCAGCACATGGCTGGGTGCACTGGGTGCCACCCCAGCCCTGTCCCTGTCCCACAACTGATCTGTTTTGGCATACGAGAGGCTGCAAATCTCAGGCAGAACTTTCCTGGCCCTGAGGAGGGCTCATCAGCATCCCCACAAGTGACCCACTGGGACAGGTAGGCTCTGAGTTCCGGTGTCAGAGCCCCTCTCCTCACCCTTGTGAAACGGAATGGTGCTGGTCCTTTGCACTGCCATGCCTCACCTTGAAGGGAAACACAACAAAAACACATGACAGGGTTGAGCACAGGCAGGAAACACCTCCAAAACACATTTCTCCACTGAGATATGGCAGAGGAGAAAAGGCTTTTTCCTTATTTTTTTTCAGGAGGGTGCTTTGGAGGCTGTGGGGAGATGGTGAGGAGCATCCCCTGCCTCTGATTTAGCAGGCTGTTCATGGACTGCTCTTACACACGGAGCATCTGAGCACTTTGTGGCTACAAGGCTAAATGCTTCCCCCCAGAGCTAATGAGACTTGGCTCATTCAGTGGCTCAGTCAGGGTGACACCAAGGTGGAACTCGAAAAAAGCAGCGACACGAGAAGCCCCTTCCCTGTTTTGGGAAGATGCTTGAATTGCATAGCTGAGCATCACCCTGCATAGCTGGGGCACACAGGGAACAGAGGTCAGCTGGAGTTAACCACACCTGAATGGGCTCTCATCACTTGAAACCCTCGGTAAAGGAAAGGTTCCAGCAGTGCAGCAGGGGCTGTGGTCAGCTTTGGCACAGGTGTGTGTTGGCAGGGAGATCCCAGGTAATAGTTCACAGCCAGCCCAGTGTCCGCAGCTGCAGCTTATTTGCACCCTCATTAGTGAGTCATTTGGTAGGTGGGGAAAAGGAGATAAATCCAGGCTGTGGAGGGGAGGGTGGTGGTTGGTTGGATGTTTGTAGCCTATCTGGGGAGCAGTAGGTTGTTGCAGCACCCCCAGGCTGTGACCCTGCCTGCACCGAGGGCCCAGGACCGGAGCTGTGCCAGCACCACGGACTTGTCTGCCAGGTAGGAACTGATTCTGTCCGGGGAGGGATTGTCTCAGTGAGCTGCCCTTGAATATCAGCAGTGGGAGGTGGAGGAGGGCAGCAGCTGCGGTGCTGCCCAGGCTGCAGTGAGGGTCACTGGGGGACTGGTTTGGGGGCAACGCAGAGCTCCAGCCCAGGGCCAGGTATGGGCTGACTGTGGGCTGAGAGACAAAATCGCGCTGAAACCTCCTCAGAGGGAGGACTGGGCTTGTAGCATCCCTGACTAGCCCCGATCCTGAACCCGCCAGGGCCCCGCGGGTGCTGGGCTTGCTTGCTCCTGGTTTAATAACCTCCCTCTGCTCCAAGACCCATCAGCTCGCTGTGCCGGCTGTGGGCTGGGATCTCGGAGGTGTCAGGTTGGAGACACGTCCCTGCTGTGTTCCCCAGCCGGTTGTCACTGCCCTCTGTCCCCGCCGGCGCATCCGAAAGAGCTGCAGCGTCTCCTCTGCTGAGACAGCTGCGGGACCGCGCGTCGGGATTCAGTAGGAGCGTCGGGAAGGGCCGAGGTGGGCGGCCGGAGGGCGGGATTGAGCGTCTGCTGCAGACAAAAACGGGATCCTTCTTTCACTCGTGCCTGTCTGGAAACACTGCTGGTCCCTAGGGTTGTGCTGGATCTCACTGCTTGGCTGCCGCTGGGTTCTGAAGGAAGGAACCTGGGCTGCAGTGAGCTCCAGCCGGGTCCCTGGGGCTGGGTGAGGGGACTTGGGCCGGGCAGCTCTATTTCTTGCTCTGGTTGTGCCATGCACAACTGACAACAGGAAGAGTCAGTGTGGAGAGCAGGGTGCTGCGGGTGGGCTGGGCTGCCCAGGGAGCTGCTGCCCACCCAGACTTGGGACAGCCCATCACTGGTCTCCTGAGCTCCCCATCATCACTAAGAGAGGGTTCCTGGGGCTGCAGCCGTGGCTGCCTGTCACTCTCACGTGGACGAGAGTTTCTAGGGGTGCTATACTGCACCCCAAGGTACAGATTCCCCACCCCTGTGCCCCCTGCAGTGAGGGGCTCAGCCATGAAGACCAGCTCGATCAAGCCAAAGAGAGAATAAATTAGCAAAGAAAGCAGTAAGCCATCACCGGGCAAGGTTCAGAGCTGCTTCAGAGCCATGGATCTCATTTCTGTTTCTTCTGGACATTATTCTATATTATATTTGATGTTAAACTGGAATATCTAAATAGAGCCAAATTGGATTAACAAGCAGTGGCTTATCATACGCTTTGACTGTTAAGCCCACAAAGACAAGAACAAATAAATTGGAGGAATCAAAGACCTGAAAGCACAGAACAAAAATATATATATCTCTGTTTGAAGCAGGGCTCTGCAAACATGGAGTATTGTGGGTAGGAAAAGGGGGAGCAAATGTCCCTGTCCTGCCTTTCTGTCTGAGTTGGACTCAGGCTTTGCTCCCATGCCTACTTGCCTTGGGCAGGAACCAGCATCCAACTTCCCTGGCAGCCCCAGTAGGCTTCTACTTGTTTAACTTGCAGCTGCTTTTTGTTTTGTGTTGTTGTCCTTTTCTTTTGAACGTGATGTAACTGAGCGTCCCCAAAGAGCCATCAGAGAACAAACACAGGCAGGTGTACAATTATAGAGCTCACCTCTCTGCTGCCGCACACAGCCCTGCTCAGCTCCCTCCCTGCTCCGGCCCTTGGTGACGGAATGGACTGTGCAGGAAGGGTGGTTTTTTAGGGACAAACTCTGGGCTTCAGGGTAGACATAACAGTGTTGGTGGGGGTGTCTGGGCAGCTTCTGTGGGGACGTGGCTGGTAACCGCTGTGCTGCAGCGTGATCAGTCACTGCAAGCCAGCCTTTAAAATAAAACAAGCCAAGAAAGCAGCACTGTAGTGCTGCTGTGGAAAACCCTGCCATGGCACTTTCCATTAATACAGATAAAAAATTGAGACACAGGGCAAACAATATTAACCCCATCACTGATCAAGTTTAAAAGCTTTTCCCAAGAAAAATTGTCTCTGGACTGCAGTTAAATAACGGGCAAGGGGGTGGCTGCCTGCAGAAGCCTCTGCCACAGTGCCGACAGGTGCTCCTGCCCAGGGCATGGGAAGGTGGACAGGGTGGCAGCAGAAGGTCAAACACCAGGCCGTGATCTCTTGCAAAGCTTTAGGGTAGAAGAAACTCCAAATTGCTCCTGTGCTTTAGGAAGAGATGGCACAGGAGCAGATCATCAACCTTGGCAGAGGCCAATCTGTGCTGCCTGAGGGTGATGAATTGTTTTCCAAGGCCAAAATAAAAAGGAATTACGATAATAAAACCTCCAAGAGAGAAACTTAGTGTAAGGGTTTCCAGCTTTGCAGACAGGAGAAATAGGGGTTAATTGATGGGAGCTCACATTTCCCAAATGTGGAGGAAACTGGGGCAGGGGCTCCCTGTACCCTTAGGGCAGGGTGTCTAGCTTGGCCCTGCTCCACGGATGCAGCAGAGCTGATTTTCCCTTTCTCCCCAAACCTCTGCCTTCTCCGCTTTGTCTTCACTCTCAGCCCCTTTTGGAAGCAGCAATTCTGCCCAGGAAGGTGGATGCTGTATCACCAGTGCATTTTGTCATTGCCCATCACTTGTGCTGGGCTTGGCCGATGTGAGCGCCCAGCACGTCCGACCTGCTCAGCCACTGTGGTGCTGATGCAGCTTCACAGGTCAGGGGCCACCTGGGAAGGGGTGGGGGATCTGAGAAGGGGGCTTCAGGGATAGTGCCTGCAGCAGCTCTGTTCCAGTCCTGTTGTTCTACTCCCTCAGTGCCCATGCAGAGAGCCGGCAGAGGCGGGGTTGTTTTGCTTGGAAAGGAAAAATGAGCAAACAGTATTCTCCAGGTTCCTTTCTTTTCTTTTTTTTTTTTTTTCCTAAACTTTCCTGATAAGGAAAGAACCTTTTTTTAACTCCCCTCTCTGCCTCTGCTGCACACCGGCTCAAAGGCTGTTCTTTATGTATTTGATTCTCTGCAAAATTGATCTTATTCTCTTTGGAGGAGTTAGGTTTAAATCACAGGATGAAATTCTGGCCACAGTGAATCAATAACAAATCTCCTATCAACCTCAGACTGGGGTTGAGACTTTGGACATGGAGCTTCAGTTCCCTGCTTCCCAGTGGGAAATGTCATTTTTTGATGGAGGACCTTTTTGTCCTTGCCCAGCAAGCAAGTCCCAAGGTCTCCATTAAAGCACATTGGTTTTGCTGTCTTTCTGTTCCAACTCTGCTTGCCTGTGCTTGGGACTGAGACAAGGACTGAAGTCTCCGGTTCTAAATTCCAGTGGAAAACCTCCAACCCACTGTTAGTTGTCTCCTCAGCCCTCCTCTGTCTCATTCTCTGCCCCTTGTCAGGAAGGTGCTCATGGGTGTGAAGGCAAAGCATGGCCATGGCTGGCCTGGCTGAGTGAGGCAGGAGAGTAAGCTCAGCCAGCACTGAGCTCTGGCTCTCTGTACCATCCCTCCTCCATCGTTTGTCCCGACCTCCAAACCACAGTGTGGTTCTGCATCCTGCAGTGCCTCTTCCCTGGCTCATGGCATAAGGAGGTTGTCCAGCACTGTCACCCACAGACATTCTACAGGGGTCTCCTGGGCAAAACAAGTATCCTTTTTTATTTTTTTATCTTTTCTTTTTGTTGCCATGGTAACTGCATCCCACCTCCTTGAAGGTGATGGGGGCTGGCTGGACAGCCCAGGCACCCACTGGGCCACGGGCAGGATGCAGCCCCTGGCATGGGAAGGGTAACCCTGTGCCCCCTCCACCTGTAGTGGGTCTGGCAGCCACATTTCTGGGGCTGGACGGCGTCAGGGTCCTACCTCCACAGAGATGCCCCCAGGGCAACCACGTCGCCCTTTCCCACTGCCGGCGGCGTGCAGCTCCCCCGAGGCAGATGGTACAGCAAAGCTGTGTCTTTATCGGAGGATACTGAAAGTGTTCAGCTGCTTTTGAAGTCTCCAAAGAGAGCTGGGATATTTCTTGATCTGCTCTTAAATAAGTCATCGCCACTGCTGTTAACTCGCATTAAGCGCTGGAAGATGCCGGGTGCGCGGGGAGAGGCGGGCGCAGCTCGGCACACCGGGATGGGAGCCTGCCTGCACGGGGCACGCAGCCGCGGGGCCCAGCCTGGGGAGCAGACTTTGGGGTATTAAATATTTGATGTGCAAAGTTTATTTTAGCCTGAGCCAGGCAGGAATCACTCTGTCTCCAGAATGCGGCCTCGGATGGTTTAGTGTTTGTTTTGCACTACAGTGTCTCGTTTCCCTGTCACACCCAGTCCCGGCACATCCCCTGCTGTGGGGGCTGTGCCTGAGCCCCTGCCTGCTGCACGCTGCTGCTTCCTTGCCTCCCTGTACGTCCCCACACGCGTCCTGGGGCACCACATCCCTTCAGAGGACCCTGACAGAGGCATGTCTCACCCTTTTGCCTTGAACACAAAGCAGTTGGCACTCAGATATCCTTTTCTTCTGTCCCTTTGCTTGCACTAGCTGTGGTAGGAGCAGGGTTTGCAGAAGGCTGAAGCAGTGTCTGGTGTCCGGGAGGCATTTGGTGTTAACAGAAATGTTGACAGGTCAGACTGTGTTTTTTAAATGCTGCTTTTTCGCTTTTGCTTGTTCCCTTTCGACTCTCTTCCCACCCAGCAGCACCTTTAGCATTTATCTCATTTGAGTCCTCTAAGCAAATCTTATCTCTACATTTATTGCATCTTTGGGAATAGTAATTTTCAAGTCAGCTTTCACATTACTCCATATTTGTTACTAGTCCTCTGTCGAGGGAAAACCTGGCTCTTTATTAGTTCTCTGCCTGATACAAAACATTTAATTTGAACAGAAACCACCAAGAGAGAGATACATATTGCTTTTCATAACCAAAGTGTCAACATCTTGACCAGACTGTAGCTGAAGCAATCTTTACCATATGGTGGATTTTTATACTTTAACGTCACATCTGCATCCCCGCTGCCTCTCCTTTCATTCCAGAGATGCTGTGCTGGTGATAAAAGGCGCTGTCTGCGTGTCCCTCCACAACACAGTCACAAAAGGACCCCTCAGCAGATAAGAAACTAAACCAGAGATACAATAGCTGTGGCTTCCCACTGGCTTTCTGCTCAATAGCTTTCTGCTATGCAGTTAAAAAAAAAAAAAAAAAAAAAAAAAAGAGAAAGAAAAGAAAAAAAGAGGAAAAGAAGAAAAGGAATAGCAATGAAGGAGCATGTGTTGGGAAAATAAGCCTCTGTAAATCCCAGGGAGGGTATGGCTGGAGAACATGCTGGGAATAGTGACTAGAACTGGGCTGAAACAAGATGAAACTCTTTTATCCAGATTCCTGGTATATGGGATGTTCCCGACAGCTTCACTGAAGCTCGGGAGCCTTCAGAGCATTCAGACTCGGTTTTCAGAAAAATGGGGCTATGTTAGTGTTGGGTTTTATTGCAGTATAATGCAAGAATCTGTATTAACCTCTGTCAGATCCTGATAAGAACAGGATGTACAGTTTCTAGCTTGAAAGCTTGTTCAGAGCCCCAGTTGGGAGGCACCTATCTGTACCTGCAAAACGTGTACCTGTACGAGCAGCAGGCAAAGGTTGTGCACAAACTGCTGGCAAGGCAGGGTCAGGGCTGTGCTGATGGTGTTGAGAGAGCTCAAAGCATTGCCTCTGATTTCTGCTTGCTCAGGCACTGCCCGTCCCAGCTCCTGACTGAGGCACTGGCTCGATGCTGGTCCCGAGCTATTCTCCCTGTCCCTTCTGAAGGATGCCAGGAGCTTTGTTTCTTGAAATGTGCTGTGAGCATCCTCCTCTTCCTCCTGGCAGTTGAATTTCTTGGCATGCCCTCAAAATTGGCTACAAGTGCCCGTTTTTATTGTACTGAGGATGCACAGGCTCCATCACCAGCTCTCTCCTTTTCTCACCTGGGCTGGTCCAGAGCTCTGACCTGTGAACAGAGGAACCAGGGCTCCCATCCACTTCCCACCTCCACACTGAGTGTTTTAACTCTGGTGTTTTCTTATATGCTTGCCTGTCCTTTTTTTCTACAGCCAGGGCCTCAAGTTTTGCCCACCTGCCTTCCCATGCCATTTCCCACATCCCCACTTCACAGACCTTGTGGACTTCCCTTGGGTGCATGGAATACCAGAGCTGGGCTCCATGCTTGGCGTGTGCCCCGAACGCTTGCCTCAGCATTTTGCGTGCCACAGAGGATTTTATTGTACTGCTTTAATGGGAAGCCTTGCAGCTCTGAACCCCAAATACACAGCTTTGTAAGAGTAGTGGCTGGAGGAATCTGCAGATAATTCAGTCCTGCCTCCCTTAAGTGAAATAGGATGTTAATACAATACAGTGGAGAATCGCTAATACAATCCTATTTTTATACTAGCACTTTCATGTCATATTAGAAGAAGATTCGACTTTTAGATCTTTTTTAGCAATTTAGCACAGTGAGGATTTCATTATACTGACAGAACTATTGACAAAAAGAAACACATTAGAATTGGGAGGATAATGGTCCTGGGGAAGAGGAAGTTTTGCAAGGCTTTTCATTTAAAACTGGACTGGGCAAAGTAACAGGCAGTGTGCTGAGGGGAATAATCCTGCATTAGCAAAGGGGTGGACTGGATGACCTTTTAAGTCTTGTCACAGACTAATAGAAGTCGGAGATGGAAGAGACTTTTAGGTCACATCAAACGCTTCTTCCAACCCAGCACAAGATTATTTCTCGATATATTTGATGGTGGTTTTTTCCACTTCTAAAAGTTCCAAGTCACGAAGCTTTCTCTCCTAAGGAGCCTTTTTCACACTGTTTTACTCAGTAAGCGTGCGCTTAACTTTGCGCGCTATCATTAATTCCCCTGAATTAAAGTTGTTAAATCCCGCAGAGACTTAAATTGGATTACTCGCAGCCTGCAAAGTTAAGCACCTGCATAAGACTTTGCAAGAGGGAGGTTTAACAGATCTTAGCATTAAGTTCTTCTCACTTTTCCACCGTAATCTTTATTTTACTTCACAGCCCTCTCACCTTTCCTTTGCCTGGTTCAGCTCAACCTCTCCTCTTCCCTCCTCCTGAAGCGCAGACAGTTCTCACCTTCCCTGAGGTTGATGATGTCAAACTCTGCTCACCAGGCTGACTGTGGCTCTGCAGGGATGAGAGAGGTGAAGAACTGCCTTGCCACTAGCAGTGTGGTTTCTGGCACTGGATTTAAATTGGGATGCTCTTGCTGCACTGAACAATTAAAATGCTTTTCCCACCTCCTGCTCCATGGCTGCTTTGCAGCAAGAGGGGAGGGAAGCATGGGGATGCAGCCGAGGCTGGTGGTTCTATCCAGCAGGTGATCTGGCAAGGTGGTGAACTTTGCTCACTGTGGCTCTGCGACAAGAGGAGGAGAAACTTACCCGTTCCATCTGCTCCCAGTCTTCTTTACTAGGTACCCGCTTTCCACGCCGGGAGCAGATGTTCCTGCTGGAAATAGGCTTCCCTTCTGAAGTTGGAGCCATCACTTTGCATTAGAGCCTGCAAGCCTGCTTTCTGCCTTATAGTGCTTTCCCTGCTGACAGGGTGTGAGGCACAAAACATTTTAAATGAAGATCTTTACAATTGTGAACATGCTGCAATAAATATTAATACTAACTTGTTAAATGGCGAATCAGCAATTTATATAACGGCTGGGGATGCCTCTCCTTAAGTGACACATGGCATTTGGGTGTTGCTCTGTGTTTCCCAGCCTTGGCTGGGAATGGGTGGAGATGGGTGTTACCTGTTCTCCTGATGCCCTGGGACATGGTCCCTGATGCTGTGCCACACTTGTTACCCGAGGGACTGCAGCACAAGTGGTTTGCAGTGAGGACTTGAAGCCCAAGCTCCTCTGGCTGGTTCCAGTAGTGTGCCAGGGGTGCCAGGCATTTCTCTGTGTGAACCGTCTATGAGGATCCATGTGTTGCCCTGCAAAGCCCACTTCAGTCTGGCATCTTGGGCATGTTTGCAGCCCAGATCCCTCTTCCTCTGTTTAATCATCTTGAAGGGACAGACGAGATCCTTCTGTACCTCTGTGCTGGAGGGTACAGATGTGTAATGTTAGAGTTGGCATAACTATTGAATAAAAGGCACCTCAGAAGGGTGATCTATTGCTGTTAATTAACGTAATACCTTAATATGATGGAGATCTGAATAGGCCAACCAAAGCAAATGCTCAGGTTCTGTTGTTTCCCTGGTGAGCTCTGGGATTATAAACAGCTTGACCAGGCTCCAGCCCAGCTCTTTGGCTGCCTCTTGCCTCCTGAACAGCCGTGTATTGTCCAGGCAGGAGGTGGATTTTCAGCAGAGACAAAAGCAAGACAAGTTCCTTTTTTAGATTTTAAGCTTGAGTTCATCCAGAGGAGACAATTTACTTCTCTTTGTTGTTTCCAGCATCATTCATCCCTTCTGTTTGTGCTCTGTAGAGGCTGAGCCTGGGATATCATCTGAAAGAAGTTTCTCTTTCAGCATCTTTGATGTTAGGTTTGTTATATGTATATTTGAAAAGTACTTCTGCAATGACAAAGCTCGGTACTACTCCTGCTGGGCTGATGTGTGTGTGAACCTTGCCAGTGAGTGGCAGTGATTAATCCAACAGCACCATGTGCTTTTGTTGCTGAACCACTTGCAATGTGGACAAAGCAGCAGCACGTTGGATTTAAATTGGTGACAAATGGGATGGAGTAGTTTTCCTTGTCCTCAGGTGCGGGGGAGTTTGAGGGGGGACACTGGTGTGGCCCCCACAACTGACCACGCTTTTGTGCTGGGGCTGTTGGGGATGGATGGGCTACTGCTGTTTTGCCAGGGGAAGCTTCCAGCTCCCAGCCCTTTGTGCCCAATGAGGCCAGTCCAGACAAGGGATGTGAAAGCTGCAGTGACCCAGATGAGCCTGTGAAGATGGGCTGACTTGTGGCCCATTTTACTGATTTAAAAACGAAACCTTCTCCACATCCTCTGCAGGTGGCTACCCCCAACCAGGAAGGCTCTGTCGATGCTTGGATCTAAACCATTGCTCAAACACCGGCCCTGCATTGCACAGCTGGATCTCTTGCCAGCTCCTGCCAGGGTGCCATTGACTCCAGGTTTGCTCTTTAGCACCTTCCCACCTATGAACAGAGCAGAAGGTGGCTGTGCCAGCCCATTTCAGGACTCAGCTCTGTGCTCGGCCTCCAGCACAAGCCAGTTGCAGATTCTGGGAGAAGGTCTTGGAAACAAGGGCTGAGCTTTCCTACAGCAGAGCCTGCTGGCTTCCACCAGTGAGAGACACTGGGATGCCCTGAGCCAGGGATGGCAGCCAGGCTGCCAGGCCTGGTAGCCAGCTGATCCACTCCCCTGTTTATATGTCTTGTCTCTTTTGAAGCAGCTTGTGCCCTTGGCTACCGCAACATCTGGTGGTAATAAACTGTACAATGTAATTGTGCTCTGTGTGGAAAAGGGTTTCCTTTTTTTTCCATTTAAATTTATTACCTAATAATTTCATATGCCCAGGGTTGGCTGGGAATGTCATTGTGGCACTGGTGGTAATTTGTGGGGTGTTCTTTTTGCCACAGTCTGTGGTGCTGTAGAAGACCTGACTCCCACTGAGGGACACTGAGTGCACTGAGCAGGCCCAGGAGACCTGGCTCATGGCCCTGCCAGGCTCTGTGTCCCTGTTAGATGGGGCTGAAATCTGCTTTTGTTTGCTAGATGCTACATAAATAAAATCCAGATCTGTCACATTTGCTGCTAATTGGCTTGCAAGGGCTGCTTGTTTGAATTGTGGAGCTCTCACAGAAATGGGTGACCTTTGGCAGCGCTAATGTTTCCCGAGAAATCCCCAAAGCTCCATGCCTTCCATTGCTCCTGCTGTGAAATGTGCTGAGAGGAGCTGTTGCCTTGTTCTCCCATGCCTTCCCCCCACTCCTCTGTTCTCCCATGCCTTCTCCCCTCTCCTCTGCTCTCTGATGCCTTCCCCGCCACTGCACTCAGCTCCTCTTCAATGACATTGCCAGGAATGCTGCTTGTTAATTAACAACGAGTTAATTAATGAGTAGCAAAAGTCCAGTGCTTGGAGTTGATAAGAAAGGGCAAGCAAAGAAAGCATTGCCACTTTTGGTGGCTTCTGGGCTGTTTCTCCAGCAGCATTCAGGGTACTGGCACACCTGTAGGTGTTTTCCAGGCTGAGCTGCATCCTGGAAAGGAGCAAACACTTCCCTGTGGGAGAAAATCCTGGCATGGCGTGGATGGTGATTTGCAAAGGACCCTGATATGGGTGGCAGTTGGGACAGAGGTGCCAAAGCAGGATGAGGAGTGGAGTGGGACAGTGCCCTCGACCTGCCCCACAGCACCCAAAACCTACCCCACAGAACTGCCTGGAGCTCAGCAGGATTTGTGCTTTTTTTCCTAGCAGGGTACTTGGCTATTTCTTTCCTGTCTATCCTTGCAATGTCTCTTCTTATTATTCCTTTATTCGTATTGATTTTAGTTCACTGGAACCTGAATTGCTTGGTGTGTAAATCGCTGGAGTCTGCCTCTCCCTTCTGCGTAGCTCTGATCTGGGGTGTAATCCCTCAAACAAAATCTGCCCTGAGGGGTCAAGCCCCCCATGCCAGCCCACCTGTCATGTCCCTTCATCCTTGCTTATCCTCCCAAAATACCCCTGGGTTCTGCTCCTAGCAGGGAGTTTTGGGTGATGCCTGCTCAGCCCCTGCTATTTGTGCTCTCGGTTCCCAGCTTAACCACGGTGATTTACATGGCAACCCGATGAGGCCTGGCATTTCAGTGCCTTTATGCATTTAGCGGCATCAGCTCCCATGTAATTTAATTGTCTGTGTTTTAAACATAAATCAGCAAACTGTAGGCTGGAGCAGAGCAAACTCCTCACTGGGCATGGAGGCTGCTCCTGCTGCCTGCCCCTCTGGCGAGACATGGCCCATCCTGGTGTCCCTGCTCCTCAGGGATGTGCTGCAGCAAAAATTTAGGCTGTGGGTGTTTCACTTGGACGAGCCTCCCTTTGGGGCTCCTAATTTAGGTCAGCCTGGAGCTGAGTTCTGTGAATGGTGAGACTGGGAGGTGGGTTCCTGCATCCCCCTTTGGAGCAGGCTCTGCAGCTGGGGCTGCCACCCCCAAAGCCCCTTAGAAGAGGATGCCTCAAGGGCTCCCCTTTCAGCCAGTTTTTTCTGAACTTGGCCAAAGGGCTCAGAATTCATTAGGCATTGTGACTAATAGTCGTGACTCAACCAGCCTCATTTCCTGAGGAAATTGGGCTAAATGCTTCCCCCCCCTTCCCCATAAGTTCATGGAGAGCCGCTCCTCTTGTCAAGGCTTTGATCACCCAGAGTCAAGCATCTGGGTAAAAGGGTGTTTGAGTTTCACTCCTCTCTCTTTGTGCAGCAGCTCCCTCATTTGAAGAGGGTGAGAGTAGTACTCCTGCTGCTTCATGTAGCCGTGGGATGTGGTGCAGGGGATAATGTGCCAACAGTGTGGGAATAGGAATGCGGATGTGCTAATTGGATGGAGTTTGGGCTGAGGGACAGGCTCCCCCTGCACTCCCCTTGGTGCATCCCTGCTGGCACCAGGGGATTGCTGCCGACAGATTCCCACTGTCGCAGCTGTGTCCCTGCGAGTGATGGTGGGAAGCGCGCGCCAAAATCCTCGAGGGCTGTTGGCCCTGCTGTCCTTCCATGCCCAGCAGGAAGGCTCTGTGCTGGCCAAGGCCACTAGTTCCCATCACGGCCAAGGCCAGAGATGAGCTGCATCTCCCTGCCAGGTCCCTGGGCTGCGGGGGGCAAACAGGGGGATGGTCCCATGCTGGGCAGGTCACAGCTGCAGGCTGAGCAAGCCAAGGTGATGCTTTTCCCAGACATCGCACAGTCTATTGCGCCTGTCCTATCTGCAGTGTCCACTACAGGCACTACAAAGGTGGGAGAGGGACTGAGATAGAGCTGCTTGTGTGGCCACTCTAGCAATCCCCTGCACATCTCTTGTGTTCCCTTCCTGCCCCCCTGGCCAGCCGCCTCCAGCCCACGGGAGCAGCAAATATCTCTGCAGAGATGTGTGTTTCATCTTTCTAAATGTTTTGCTTTGCCCTTCTTTTGCACTCTTCCACAAAGGATTTTGCAGGCTCTTTTGAGTGTACAAATCCTCCTAAGCAGGGTAAATCAAGGACCAGAGGGAGGTAAAAAATAACTTAGGGAAAAAATAAACCTTACACTACCAGGTCTTAGCAGATGTATGCCAGGGTACATGTTATACTCCTACTAGGCTGGAGCTACGGCAATAAGGAGCTTCTTTACACCAGCTTTTTGCAAGTCTTTTTGTATGCAAGGGCTCCCTGTAGTGTAAAGCAGCTTCCCTGCAGCAGTACAGCATCTTCACACTTGATGTGGGGTGGGAAGGGGCTGGAAGGGTCGTGCTGCAGAGCCAGCCACAGCCGGGCAGAGCATCCTGCCAGACAGGGCTATCTCAGCGTGGAGCCTGGCTCTGCAGGCGACAGGAGCTGCACTGCCTGTGCGTGGTAGGAGCAATGTGTGGAGCTGATTACCATAGTTAATTCAGCTCTGCGATTTTCGCTGGAGGAGGTTGGTATTTTGGGATGCATCAGGTGAATTGGGGTGAGCCAGGCCGTGACCTGCAGGCACTCCCACAAACACCTTAGTGGGCTGGGGCCAGGAGGGCACAGGGTAGCTGGGAGCAATTTATTCCCTTAACTATGTTCACACTCTGCAGGCTTGAATGGAGAGTTACCTATTTTTGTGTGCTGGGTTTATGCCCATGGAGAGACTTGTCTTCTGTCCTGAACACAGATCAGTTGCAGGAGCACATGGCTTGTGCTAAACAGTCACCTTGTCTCCTGGGATGGGCTGAAGGTGGCTCTGCTGCATGAGAGCAGATCTGTGCTACAAACCCTCCTATTGCTGTGGCTCTGCTCCTTGTGGCTGATGCCAGATGAGACCCTCCTGGGTGGTGGCCAAGGGACTGTTCCCTCTACTTAGCAGGAGAGCCGGGGAACACAGTGGGGTTGCGGCAGGCTGCTTTGCAGGGTGCAGGCCAGGCAGGATCCTACTGGGCCATGTGAGCACGAGTCACTTGCTTAACACAAAAGGATTATCCTTGCTGGCATCAGGGCTGGAGTCCTTGTGGCCGCGTGGAGCCATCGTTTTTGCAGAAAGAGGTGGGGTTTTGTACAGACACCGATGGCTCCGGACCATGTGAGAGTGATACAGAAACTGCCTCCCCCTACAGACTTGTGCTCCCAGTCACACTGATAGCAGGTCTTGCTCTAGCTGGGTTGTGGCTGAGGGATGCTCTGAGCCCACTCCAAACCCCTGTACAGTCTCTCTTACCACCTGGGTAGGAGCCATCTCCCAGCTGGAGCTTTTGCTGCTTCCAGCAGGGCCCCTTGCATCCCCCAGGAATGCAGGGAGGGTGGTGAGCACGTCCACCATGCATGGTCCTGGAGCCTGGGCATGGAGGGTAAGGCGCTTCTCAGGCTCTCTGCCTTTCTCATCAAGCAGCTCCTCTATAATTTACGAGGAGCCTCTGCTGTATGAATATTTCCCGTAATGAGCAGCAGGCTCATTTTCACACTTTTCCTCTGCTCTGCTTGTTTTATTTGCTTTTATTATGGGAGATCCACTCTCTGCCTCCTCCCCAGCCCAGCTCTTCCCCCTCCCGGTGCCTCAATGCTCCCTGTCCCGCGTCCCTGCCGCTTTGTTGGCTCCTTTCAGAGGTCAGCGCCGGGCTCGCCGCGGCGCGGGCAGCGTGGGGCAGGGGGAGCAACAAAGGGAAGCAAAGAATCCTCTTCAAAAGGCCGGGGAGGAAGGCAGGTGGCCAGTAGGCATCGGGCAGGAAGACAAAGAGCTGGGAACAATAGGAGCTCCGTGGAGCACAAACACTTGCCGCTCTCATTATCCACCCATGGCCCAGATGAGTCACAGATGCGGGATGAGCTCTGAATCTCCGGAGTCAGAATACGGGAGGAATGGCTGGATGTGAAGAGCTGGGTGCTCAGAGCACAGCACCTTGGGGTGGTTAAGGGTCAGTGCCAAGGGACAGGGCTCCTCCGGGGTGCAGGCACTTGGACAAGGACCTTCTCAGCCACATGAGCACTGGGGCCACCTCCAGGCTGCAAGGATGGGGCTAACACTGATGGCCAGATGCTCATCAGTACAGCCAGGAGGCAGGGGCACCTCAGGGACACTCCGTGGTTGCCGTAAGGGAGATTTTATCTCCCAATGGCTCTTAAATGGCTTTGGTGTCTGCATGCAGCATGAAGAACAGGTCCCTAGCGAGAGGAGTTAAGATGCACTTCAGGCATTTCACGTGGAAATCTTCCTGAGCGGCTCCTGTCCTCAGCGGGACCATGCTAAGCTGCTTCTAGGGGGAGAAATGTGTGCCTTTTGAAAGATGACACTGTCAAGAGTAAAGTAGAGGAAAATAAACCTCTTAGCCAGATGAATTCCGCAGGTCAGGCATTGGCTGCCAGCAAATACAGCGCTAATGACTTGGTTTTTGTCATGTACCAGGCATAACTATTCCAAGGACCTGCCAGTAAGCAGATGAAGGGCAGGGGCAAGTTTCAGCTTAGAACACTCATATTTAAAGGTGCTACTTTGTGACTGTGTCATTTTCTCCACCTTTTTCCATTCATCCATCTCTCTCTGTGATGAGCATCTGTTTGTGTCAGAACAAGGGGCTGTTGACGGCACTTGAGCTGAGCTGCTTTGACCTGCACTTCACTGTGCACAAACACTTTTCTCTTATGGTGATTAGCTCTGTGGTGCAATATTAAGGCTCTGTCTTCCTCCTTACGTGCCTTTTGCAGAGTCTGCTAGGTGAAGAGCTTCAAAGGGCCTTGCTGGAGGGTCCTGCTGCTGTCTGACTCAGATCTGCTGCTGCCCTCATTCCTCCTGGAGCAGGAAAACATCTGACTCAGTGTGACTCCATCAGAAATGTGCAGAGGGAGAAGAGATGCAGGGAAAGATTACCATGTAAAACTAGAAGCCACAAACTGTGCAGTGCTGTTCTGGGTGAGATGAGATATTTTTAAGGGCAGCAGCAATGCTGTGAGTTAGAGGAACGTGGAAGCAAAGGTTCAAGAGGAGACATGGAGGTGCCCGTGGGAGGCTTGGGGCCACCAGGACTCCCCTCTCTGCCTGTTCTGTTGTTGGCTGCAGCTCTCTTTCATCCTGCAAAACAGCAACTTTGGGCCCTTCTCAGCAACGAATTAGCTGGGAAAGAAATACAGTGTGCTCCCAGACTGTGAAGGTAAACTGTTCACTGCTTGAAGGTCCTTCTGAGCTATTTCATGGACTCTCCCATAGATGGAGATAGTATTTTTCCTACATGCAAAAATCTTGATTTCACACTGTTTGGGACTCTAGCTTTCTGGAAACATTTGCGAAGTATCTTGTATGACTCCAAATGTCTTTGGGCTTTCCACTGTCATCTTAACTCCTGCTGACATGTGGACCAGAGCACAGGGTGACCATAGGCTGAGTCCCACCAGGCAGAAACATTGACTGGAGCTGGACTTGAACTTCAGCACAGATTTTGGACTTGTGTAGCACACAGAGCAGATGACCTTACAGGGACCACTCTTCCCCCAGTTAAGTGTGACCAGAGAATTAGTGGTTGCATTAATCTCTTCCCAGCTCTTTGGTAGGATCTAAGAAGTAAAGCCTTCCCCTGCATCCTTTTTCTTTGTTAATTAATTAAATAAATAGGACCCTTGAGCAAATGAAATGTCATTTCACATTCAGGCAAATACATTTAGGTTAGAAATCTAGGTCAGAATGTAAATTATCTTGCTGCCTTCTTGAAGGTGAAGTCCCTGAAATGCACTCAATTTAACTGAAATTGGGGATTTCCCAGTTTTTGCAAGCACTTTATTTTCCTTCTAATGAATAAAAGGAAAAAAACTTTTCTGAAACTGCCAGGGGATACAATCTATCTCGAATGGCTGTAATACTGTATAATAAAATAAACCTTAACAATACATGCCTTATGCTCTTCAAGCCTCTATTTTGAGCACAACATGTAGGGTGTTAAATTTGGTGGAAAATCTGACCAGAAGTCAGAAAATCAATTTTTTTTTTTTTTTTTTTTTTCAAGATTGCTGCTTGATGAAGAGGCTTTGATTTTGGTGCCATAGAGAAGAGGGACCCATGGATGCTCCTCACACAGGGCCAGGGATGCAGCAGAGCACAGCACATTTCTTGGTGCTGGTGGCACTTCTCTGTGCCAAGGTGTGAGGACCAGGGCTAAGTGCATGGGAAGGTGGAGAGAGAGGGATTTTTTTCCCAGTGCTCCCATTCCCTGGACACTGCTTTCCCTTTGCCCAGCTGAAGTAGTCCTAGCCAGCTCAGCTTAGCTGGACGTGAGCCACTGGTGGAAACTGCAGCAGGAGTGAACATAGAAGGGATCACATGAACTCAGGCTTGTATTTGATAGGAAAAGACAAACTTCCAGTATTACACTGGGGTTATGACCATTAGGACAGTGAAAACTGCATTAGCACTGTAAATCATTTGTAGGAAGGTACAACCAGAAACACAAGCTGCAATCAATTCTGAGAAATTCGATGGCAGGAGCTCTCTGCTCTTACTGTCCCCTCCCATCTCTTATTGAGGGAATTAAATCCTTGAGTGTTTCTATTTACCACACAGTCAGTATTTGTTTGTCTCAGTGTTAACATTTCCTTTCTTTTTCGTCTTTAATCAGCTGCAATTATTCAGTTATATTCATGGGTAGCACTAAAATAAAAATAGGTGCATTATGAATATTAAACTCCTGCAAACAAAGCCCTAAATTAGATGATTTGTGTGCTTTGTGTACGTGGTTTTTCTGCTTGGAGTATGCAGTAAGCCATATATTTTTCCCCCTCCTTTCTCTTTCACGCAATGTAAACCCTGAAGGATTCACAGGGAAGGGAGACAGAGAAATTCTGGGTGCCCTCAGAACATCATTGTGAGGTGCTTCTCACAGTGGAGTCTGCAGAGGGGAGGCTGCAAAGATGAACTTCAAATTGCACATCTGTATTTCAACTGCGAAACTGAGGACAGTGAGGAAATGCCTTCTGCTGGTCTTCCCAGAGAGAAGATGTCTTGGTTATCTCCCGTGCCTGAGCCCTGCCCAGGGGAAAGACAGCTCCCCAAAGACATGGCAGAAGGATCAGTCCCTCAGCATCCTGCTTGCATTTTCAGCAAGCCTAATTTTGAGGGTCCTCTCACAACCAAACCCCTCACTGCGGTCTCTCATGAGGAACTTACATCATCTGTGTCTTTGGACACAGCAGTAGAGTGGAGGGTTACAAAGGGTGGAAGTTTTTTTGCTCTAGATCACTAGAAAACAGAGTTGGATACCTGAGACTAGGCTTGAGGAAATTTGGGATCTCTCCCTGCTGTCATGATGCACATCATCATGTGTTCCTCTTTGTTGGTTGCACTGGGAAGTTGGACCTGATGCTCCAACCAGGGCTGCTGCCTTTGCCCCTGTGGAATGCTTTTGTGGGCAAAGCCAGGATTAAACACTAGCTTTTTCTTTCTCTTCTTCTGCCTCAGATTCCCTTGAGTTTGTTGTAGGAGAGCTGGGAACCAGTGCCACAGCCTGACGATCCTGCCATTGCTCATATCCCGTGTCTTGTCTGGGTGGTTGGTTCTTTACATTTTTAATGGTATTTTGTATTGCTTTTCTTGTACTGCTCCTGGATATTTTGCAATATGCATCTTTGTGGATGGATGCAATGAATCAATAACGAATAATAATCTGAGTCTAGAGGGAACAGAGTTTGCAAAGCAACTTACCATTCACACTTGCTGGAAGTGCGATGAGAAATCTCCAGGATAAGGCCGAGTGGAGAGAAAATTACCTGGGAGAAGGACAAGAAGGAAATCCAATCTCTGAAAATGAAAATAGATTTTTTTTTTAAGTGCTGAGTAAAATTATACATTTAATTCTTTCTCTTTTAGCATCAAACCTTAGAGCAGATTGTGCTGTAGCAGCTTCCTTGCTGCTCCTGCTCTCTGACTCAGGAGCTGGGGCGTTAGCCACTTATTTTTCCCAGTACTGCTATAGTGTTCTATCTTGTTCCTTAAAGGATTGGATTTGGGAGGCTTTTAAATCACTCCAGTCATCTGGGGTGACTGGTGCCTTTGCCGTTTAAGCCCTGCAAGCTGTCCAAAGGGGAAGGCTGCCGTCCTTAGCCTGGCTCTGAACAGCCCTTGACACAAGCCCATTCCTGGGGCTGCACCTCCCACCACTGTTCTCCTTTAAGCTGAAGATGGACTGTGCCTCTCAGGCTGCCGTGCCCTGATGAATGTCCCCAGTGTAAATAAAATCCGATACAGGGGCTCGAGCTGATGTCCACGTTCATTCCTGCTCCCTCCTGCTGCCCACTCTGCAGCCGGGACAATTGTCTCAATCTATCACAATTACGAAGAGGCTTGAACTAAATAACTTCGTAAAGATCCACTGGGAAAATTCATTGGTTTGAGAGCTTAGAAATGGATTTTATTTACAGTGTCCAGAGAACCACAGAAGAGAGCTGGGCCCATGAGCTGGGCCATGGCCATGCTTTGGAGCGACCCAACCCCATTGTACAAGCTGTCTGTGCCCTCTGTCTCCCAAGTCCTCACCACCCACCAGCACTGGGAGACCTGTAAGTCTTCTTGGAAGGGGATTCATAACATAGAAGAGTAGAATGGTTTGGGTTGAAGAGGACCTTAAAGATCATCTAGTTCCAACCCCTCCATACCATGTTTAACCCCAGCTTTGCTGGGAATAAAGGGACAAAAGGGATTTTATGTGTTAGAGGATTTGATGGCAGTGGCTCTATCCTGGGAAAAATTTTCCAAACCCTTTCCTGCTTGGACTACCCCTGCTCCATTTTCAAAACTAATGTTAGCATGGGAGGACTGGCCAGAGATAGGATCGTGTTACGGCAACATAACAAATTACCTCCTGTCAGCCGAACCGTGATAGCTGGGTACGGATGTGCTCTTCCTCTGTGATCTTTCACTGACATTTAAACTAAGCTGTTTTAAGGATTTAAGAGCAGTCATAACAGGTCATAGCAAAGGGCCAGCCAGCCTGGGAGGGGCTCTGGCCGCAGCCCTGGGAAGCGCGTAGGAAGAGGCAAACCCACCCCGCTGCCTCCCCGAGGGCTCTCGCCGCCCCCAGCACTGTGGTGGGCTGGAGGAACTGGGATGGGATGGGTTGGGATGCTTCAGCCCACAAGGGAACTTTTTCCTACTCATTCCCTTTCTTTTCTTCAACTCAAGTAAATTTTTATCATCTGTAAAATCCTGTGGTGAGATATTTCAAAGCTTAACCCCATGCTGGGCTTAGGGAAGTCTCCTGGTTCTGTTTTTGATGTTCCATGGATCATTTCTGCTGTGGTTTGGGGTGCACACATGTGACAGTTGATGTGTTCCTGTGTCCCAGGCCATACCCCTGGGCTCAGCAGGGGTGAGGTTCCTAAATCCCACACATTTTGGTGCCTGTACCCTGTGCATTCCAGGAGACTTTATACAGTGGCTTACGACCAGCAAGCACTCGTTGCATACGGTGAGACGCCCATTCCCTTCCCACCACATGTGTTTGGATAGATCACTGTGTGCTGCTGTGGGTGTGCTGGGCAGAAACAGGCTGACCCTGCTCCAGCCGTGTCTTTGCTGTAAAGCATTCCAGGCAGAGTGGCCATACAAGGAATAATCATTTGTAAAAAAAATTATGTGAGTGGTGGTAGCTGAATAAATCGTGCTTATTTGGTGCTGTCTGAGGGAATGTGCCCCGCATGCCTGTGCCTTGTCACTCTCTGGAAGGCAGTCGTGCACGCTGTGTCGGGGATAACACTTGTTCCAAGTACTAAATGCCAATTTGGCTTCCTTCATCCATTCCCATTTTACTACAATTAACTGTCTCTCTGCTGAGTGTGACTGTGGCAGTGAGTCTGAGCACTGGCTGGATCCTGGTTCTGCTGGGAAGGGGCTGGTTGAGGTAGGGAGTGGTCAGAAAGTGGGGATCCATCTCTGGCAGCATCCGTGTGGACTGCTGCATTGTCCCTGCTGGATGGACCTTCCTTCCCTTGCTAATTTAAATAAGATCATCTTCATTTAGCTACTGCACGCAAATCCCTAAATATCGTAATTTTGATTGCCTCCCTGGCAGTTTAAAGGATTATATCTAGGTTATTTTTAGCTCAGATCATTTCCTTGATCTGATTTCCAGGCTCTGCCCAGAAGGGAGCGTGAGGCAGGTGGGATGCAGAGAGAAGCCGTGGGGGCTGAGTATCCCAGGCGAGGCGGCAGCTGCAGTGGGGGGTGAAGGAGGGACCTCCAGGGTGTAGGCGCAATATTTCCATCTCGCGGAGAGTGATGAGTTGCATCATTGCAGCACAGCTGGGCCTGTGGAGGTGGACTTGGTGCTGCAAAGTGGTCCCTTGTTTCTTCATGGGTTTGGGGAAAAACCCTGTCATTTTCTTTGCCTCCCTCTCAGAGCCAGTTTAAGACAGACAGGAGGTGCAGGGCAGCCTTTGGCAGCTCTAGCTGCCCTCTTTCCTTCACCTCCATCCAGGCATAAGGTTCCCATGCAGCCTCCTCCCTCTCAGCCTGAGGAGGGGCATTATCTCCTGTGCTTCAAAAGCAGAATCAGCAGCACAGCAAGCCCCCTTGCTCCTTTCACTGGGGGATTTAGCTAATGCTCTCTCCAATCCATTTTGCTTCCCTGCAGCTTAGTGTGGATTTCCATCCCCATCTCGTCAGCCCACTTAGGGTGTGTAGCCCTCTGCCAGCCTGGAGGCAGTTCAACCCTGCAGGCAGTCTGCCCATACTGAGGGCTCCTTAGGGCTGAAGCAGAGCCGAGGGTGCTGAGCACCTGGCAAGCACGCTGTTGAGCAACTCTAGAGCCAAGAGAAGAAGTTTAAAAAAAACCCCAAGCCTATTATGTCATGTTTAGGCTCCAGAAACCCCTGCTTCTCCCTCCCTTATGCCTGAACATCCTGGGGATCACTGGATGTAGAGCCCATGGAAGAGCAGCAGTAATGGCAGCACCAGCTGCGCCATTGGTCCAAGTGATGGCTCTCAGGCTGGTGAGGCTTCCCTGGGTATGGAGCAGGAGGTCTGGATTCATCAGTCATGTCACATTATATTATGTGATGCAACGCAACATGGCATGACTGATGCAACCCAACGTTAAATGTCATAGAGCAATGGATCAGCTCAAGGCTACGGTAATTTTATGTGCCCATTTAATCTGGTATTTAAAAACAAACACTCATAGCAATCTGCATCACACGCTACATTTTGCAAAATTGAGCAGCAAATCTGTACCAAGCAAATTACATAATTCTGTCATCTCTCAGCCTTATATACATGTGTGTAAATACTGCAGTCGGATTTAAATTGGTGTCTGACTTTCCTCTCACACCATGAGCATCACCAGATGCTCATCAACCTTGCAGAGCTGTTGCAGACTGACCAGGGATGGGGTCTCCACTCTTCAGCCAGTGCTGTAGGCAGGAACTGGGGACATGCCCCACTCCACTGGGCTGCCACTCTCATCACCTGCAGATGGAGCAGCCCCTGCCACTGACTCTCCAGATAAATCATCTAGGCTGGTTTAGGTCAGCCATTTACACTCTTAAGCTGAAGATGATAAAAGGTTTTGCCTGAAGCTTGTTTTGGGCATGCTTGCCTGAGCTAAGGAGCATGCAGGCATGGGGCATGAGGTTCTGCCCCCTGGCACAGCTGCACCCACAGCTCTCTGCAGCTGCACAGAGTCTTGGTGCTTCCCTCTCCCTTGTGGCCTACAGATGCATCTGCCGTGTGTCCTCTCCTCTCTGCGATGCAGGCTATCCTGCAGACTCTGTCTTGTCATGTCTTTCAAAGCATCTTGGTGTTTTGAAAGGGAAAAGCCCCCCTGTTGTTCTTCCTCCCAGCTCTGTGTCTGTGTGGCCTTGGTCTGGCTCTGCTTGGAGAAAAAAAAAAAATCCCTTAAGTGCTTGCTTACTCCAGTCCAAACGAGGGAAACACTTTGACATGAGCTGAATTTTAAGCAGGTTCTTAAGGGCTGTCCTGGGATGCTTTCCCAGATCAGACCAGGGCAGACCTCTCCAGAGCAGGGACCATTCCTCCTTTTAACGACTGGAGCAACAATAATGGTAATTGATGCTTCCCCAGCCTGTCGTAGCACTGTCAGATTTTATGACCAAAAGAAGTGCTTCAGTCCTTTGCCTTGTTGGGCTCCTCTGCTGTGTCTCTGAGCTGGGACAGTAAGGCAGTGGCTCTGCAGGCAGGTTCCCAGCCCCCTGCCTGTCCTGCCCACCCTGCTGGGCAGTGATCCATGGCAGGGAAGGTGCTTTTCCTTGAAGGAGAAAAAAGAATAAAAAAATCAAATCAAAGTAAAGGAGAAGACTCACACCCAGGTATCTTTTCATGTGTGGGTGTTTTCTGGTGGCATGTGCTGAGGATCTGCCATTGGCATCAATCCGTGTGGGTTTCTGCTCATTCCGTCCCCAGCGTCTCTCACCTTTTTGGCGCTTGCTGTGCTTTGCAGGGCTTGTGTCTGCGTTTGCTAAGCACGCTCATGTCACAGCACCCCCTTTCTGATCAAAGACGGCCTTTTGAGGCATAGAGGTGAGCAGACTTGGGAGAGCATGGGCTTTCCCATCAAAAATTCACCTCTCCAAGTCTGGGTGTTCCCAGGGCACTGTGGCTTGGCCAGGAGAGCTCACCACAACAAAAACCAGAATGAACAGTGGAGCTGGTGGCCAGGCTGGGCTAAGATGCTGCCAGGCATGCTGGCTGCTGAGCTGGCATCCTGTTTTTGTGTACATGGTTGTTGTTGCTCAGACCTTTCCATGGGGTTCTGTGTTTTCCAGCACTCGCCAGTCTTTTTTTCCTTTAATTTCTGGAGCTGACTTGCAGTGTGCAGCCAGGTAGGGATCCAGAGCAGAACTGGAGTGAGCCATTTCAGAGAGACCCTGCAGCAGCCGACAGCACAGTCAGACGCTGTCGCTGTCTGCAGGGTGTGTGCTCAGCAAACCCATCTCCAGGGCTCTGGAGGTGGGGGAAAACAGGTAGATGCTTGCAGCCTCGGAAGTCTGTTTTTACATCTTGAATCAGAAACATGCAATGAAAAATTCATATTTCAGTTCAGATCTTATTTTTGGCTCAAGATCAGAAAAAAAAAGTTAAGTGGGGAATCTAATGTGCATTTATATTTGCGTAACTCGCTAGCAGTGAAACTGCTTTGTGTCTCATACAGCTCATGCCAAAGTGAAGGATTTGCTCTTTCATTTTCAGCCTGGGGTGAAATTTTACAGTTGAGATTATAGGATCCTGAAAATAATTGTTGCCCCAACCTTAACTCTTACATTATAAATGAGGATGCATCATACTCAGCATGACTGGGAATTACAGAAATTAAGGATGAAAAAGACCTCATCTTCCAGCCAGTCTAGGATTATTTTGTATGGTGTATTTGATTTTTTAAAGCGTTCTCTCCTTCATCATGATGGTGATTTTCCTTCCAGGGCAGTGCTGTTAATCAATACCTCCATTTCAGGAAAGACACAATGGTGGTGCCCTCATGCTGCTCTTCTCCAAAAAAGACAAAGGCAGTTTCTTTACCTTGCTCTGATATTCTTCTGGCCCAGGGAACTCAAAGATATTCAGGGCTGAGATGAGGCTGAGGTTTGCATTTCAATGGATAGCTGGATGTCAGGCTTGCCAGTGTGTGGCTGACTGGGCAGTTGCAGGAAGATGCTGACACCTGGGCAGGCACCTTGTGCCATTATCGGTGTGTGAGCCTGGGAACAACGACCTTCTGTCTCCATCCCCAGCAGTGACCTCTTAAACTTCCTTCCCACCCTTCCCCTGCTTGCCTCACCTCCCCCCACCCCACCATCCCCACCCCTGGGCTCAGGGCAGCAGCACTGGGGCTGTCTTCACCAGGTCACCACTGTCCACCCTGCATGAGAGCACCAAGGGAGAGGACAGTCACAGAGCCACGACTCTAATGACAGTGGTTTTTTCCCTAAGACCATCAGGACATATTTCTGTGGTGGAACAAATAACCAAAAGCTGTAAAGGGAAGTTTTCTTTCTGTGCTTTCTTTTTCTCCCTCTTTGCCCATCCAGGCTGGCTCCTTTCCACCCTCCTTCCAGTTCTCTTTGTTGTTGCTAAAAAGATTAAACTTGTTTGACCAGGTTCTGAGTCAGCACAGTTGTAAGGGGAAGATGAATGAGGCTCTTTAACCCTGCTTATCCCTCCAAATGCCCTCCTCCTGGAAAGAAACACACACACGTTTGCTCCGGGAAACATCAGTTTTAATGTTCCTTTTATTTATAAGTCATTCTTTCCCCCAGTCTTATTTCTACTTCTGTCAGATAATGGGGCTGTTCTCACTCCTGCTGCTCTCTGTGCTGAACCTTTCTCTGCTTTTCCATGCTGAAAGGGCTCTCCCTTTCTTCTGGATCTTCTGCAGTAAGCCAGAGTAGGACGTGTGATCCTGGAAGGGCAAAGTGGCTTTGTTCCTTTGTCCCCAAAACCTTTCCCCTCTCCCCTTGAGTCTCATATCTTGATCCTTTTTTTCCCCCTTAGTCCTCATAGGAGTCTGCTTTCAAAACCCTTTTATCCTGGTAGTAAAAATTGGAAGTGTGAAGAGGCAGATGAAAGATGATACAGAGAGATGGGGCTTATACCCAGGGAGAGCAGGCTTGGGATGGGCTGGGATGGTGCTGAGCAGTGAGGGGAACACATTGGGGTACACACTGACTGTGGCACTTGTATCTCCTTGTGAACCACTGTGTGGTCAGACTTGACATGCCCCTCTGTCCATTCCCCATGCTCTTGCACTGAGCACTGGCACACCGGCTTCCTGGAGTTTGCAGCCCCTGGCACTGCAGACAGCGTCTCGCTTTGCCAGCACCTGGACCCAAACAAAGCGCACCTTCATGCCCCTTGGTATGGATTCCGAGGCAGAATGAAACTTCAGGGCAGGATCTCAATCCTGGCTGTGTTAATTGCTCCCTGACTTCCTCTTCTGTTTGACAGCCTGTCCCCAAAGTCCACAGAGCTCCAGGATATTTCTTAAGCTTAAGGCTCGGGAGAGGCAAATATTTTCGTTTTCTCTTTGGGGATAAACAGAAGTAAATGGTGCATCCATAATCCTGGAGTCTGCTCTACAAATGCCTCGTGGTGGTACTGTGTGTCATTCATGTAGGTGACTTTTACAATGAAAAATCCCGTTTAAGCCTGACCTTTCACGTTCTGGAACATAATAAACTGTGCAACCAAATTGCATCCTGCTGGCAGGGACACCAGTGAACTGGAATATTGGTTTTGTAAGGGAAGGGGGCATTTGAATCCTGAAAATTCATTTGTCAGAAGTTGTGTTTCTAACTATGGGTCCAACACGGGGAGCGGGCAGCAGGAGCTGTGTGGGCACGGAGGGTGCCCAGCCTGCCAGCACCGTGGTTTGGTGCAGGTGAGCATCTCCCTGGGGGAGAGTGATTTGCATTTGAGAACAGGACCTCTGAGAGCCCTCTCTGAAGGGATGTCTGTTTGCCTCACAGGTAGCACGAGGAAGGAAACAGAGAAGGTAAATGAGGTAGAAACAACACCTCCTGCTCTTCTACAAACACAGGGTGATGATGAGTATTTTGCCTGGAACGGATGGGATGGGATGGGATGGGATGGGATGGGATGGGATGGGATGGGATGGCCTGAGATGAGATGGAGTGGGGTGGGATGAAGTCTTGTTCTCGCTCCCCAGCACCACTGCCTGTCCTGCCCCTGTCTGGTTTGCAGGGCAGAAGAGGCAGCTCATGCAGGTGGGCCAATTTAGCCTGTTTCCAGCCACACAATAAATTATTGCTGCTGTGTTCCTCATGGGGCTCTTTGTGCAGCAGCTCCCTACACTGGCTGACAAAGCTGCTAATTCCCCCTGTTCCCGCTGGCTCATGGGGCCACGGCGGCTGCTACTTGAAGCATTTATGTTAATACACTATCAGGCAGCCACATCCCATGGCTTATCATTTTCATCAAGTCTTGGTTTTATGGTTGAAAAGAATTACTTTCAAAAGACCATTACCACCTCCCTGTTTCTCATGGCCTTATGCCTACCTGCTGTTAAGCTTTCATAAAGGCATATTTTTTTTGTGTGAAGCTCATAAAAGCTGCTACTCAAGTCCCATGCTTGAGTCCACTTCCCTCACTCGCTGCCTGGGACTCTGACTCAGTTGCTCCTGCCTGGTGCTGCTGGGAAGCTGGGCAGTGGAGGAGAGAGAAACTGCTTCTTCCCTGGGGCTGCAGGGCTGAGTGATGGCCCCTGCACGGATTTATACCAGGCACGATTCTGATGAGGATGTCACGGGTTCTTCTTGGGGAGGACAAGGTAGATTTGGTCATCTACAGGCTTGAATAAGGCAGAATGTTAGTGGCCTGGAGCCTCTGTGGTCCTGCTCATCCCAAGCATGAACTTCAGCATCTCCTTTACCTGTAGATCCTGTCTTCCTTTTGAAACTGAGCTCCTCACCCCTGTGCCAGTCATATGTTCTTGCCTCTTGGGCTGTGCTGCCGGCTCTAGGGCTGGGGCAGGCACCACTCTGAGAGCCTGCCAGCAGGGCAGTGTCTCCTTTAGCATTCCTGTCACATTCACTGCTGCTTTACTTTTTATTTTTTCACTGGTGAGTTGAAAGGGGGCAGGCAGCTAGTCACACCGCCTGATAGTCACTTGCCAGTAACATAAAAACTCCTATGCACCAATATATCAATCAGCGTTATGTGTCAGCCTTGACTACTGCATTCAGCTTCCATCACCCAAACAAAATCATGCTGTAGCAGCTGAGGAGGAGGCTAATACCGATGGCTGAAGGCATGGCTGGGCATACAAAACATGCGTGGGGAGCTGGGTGGCCAAGCTGACTGCTGGAGCTGGGGAGAAAAGCCAGGGAAATGCAGGGTGCAGGTGGGGAAGGGGTCTGCCCAGCAGAACCTGTGGGGCTCCCTGCCCCATGGGGACAGATGTGGTGTTCAGGGTAGGGTGAAGGTGCCCTGCATGCTCACTGCCCCTAGAAGGGCCGTGGCAGCCTGCAGGTTCTTGTCACTCAGCAGCTGAGAGATGCCTGTGGCCTCAGGCAGGAACAGCCAGGGGTCCTACCTACAGCGCCCCCCCCAACCTCCTACTGCTAGCCTCTACACCTGCTCCTCCTCTTTCCATCCAATTAGAATAATTGCAGCTAATTAAGAGGAGGTAATGGTTTTCAAGAGGGGCACTGCGTGCTCTCCCGATCTCTCCACCAAGGCTGCCATGAGGCAGTTGCTCCTTGTTAGCACTCTCTGCAAGCACAGGTGCCTTTGGTTGTTCCTGGGCAGGGAGCGCAGCCGTGTCCTGGTCCTGGGAGGGGTAACACTGTCCTGTGCAGGGCCAAGGGACTGGGAGGCCCCCCTAACCTGTACTGGACTAGGCAAGCAAGACTGACAGTGAGCACTAAGGTCCAAGGTATACTTTGGATAAAATGTGCATAAAAAATGTGACTGGGGGCAGCCCCCAGGCCCTTGGTAACCTGCTGATGCAATTCTTGGTGTCTGCATCCCTCTGGCTTTGGGGAGGAGAAGAAGTGCAGCAGGGACTTCCTGAGGACCCCGTCACAGACCGCCTGTGGTCCCAGGCTGCTGCAGGGACTGGTGATGCTCCTTGGCTCCCACAGCACTGGGGCTCCTGCTCTGGCTGTGACTCTGTGGAGTCTGCTGGATGGAGCCACTGGCACAGGGTCGGGGTCATCCTTACAGTGCTGCTCCTGGCTGGAACACTGCTGGCATCGGCTCTCCCTGGGGTGGTGACCCCAGCATGGAAATGCTGCAGTGTGGGCGCCTTCATAGCAGCAGAAAACTCCAGGTTTTGTGTTTCTTCGTATTCAATATGCGAATGGCCACTGTATCTCCTGATTATTTAATTTGACTGGAATAAGAGGTATTTGTATTCATTTCCAGAGATGATGTACAAGCCTGATCTTAAACTGATTTAGACAGTATTGTACATCATGAAAAATGAGAATGGGGAAATCTAATGTATGGTGGCTTTTTTTTTAAATAGGGCACTTTGCAAACCTGCACGGAATTACAAGCGATAGGCAAATGCTGTCACAAAAGTCTCTCTTAAATGACAAAGGGACATGAAGAATAGCACAATACAAGCTCCAATAATACCATCACATGCTTCCTCTCAAGTAGTTTGTAGTATGAGGGCTTTGACAGATGTCCTGTGTCAAATCTTCCTCTGGTCGCTGGAGATGTTACCTGTGTCTCCTGTGCCCTCTGCCAGCAGCCCTCGACCTCTCAAGCAGGGAGCTGGCTTTTCCAGATGCCTGCACATCCCCTGAGCAAGCTTACCTCTCCATGTCCATGTTGCAGGTCTGGACTCATCACCAGGATTCACTTTGTGTTTGCATTTTGACTGGGCCAGGTACAATGCCATACTGTAGAATCACAGAATGATTTGCATTGGAAGGGACCTTAAAGATCATCTAGTTCCAACTCTCCCACCGTGGTGTCATCCCTGTTATCTGTGTGAGGAATAGATTGTGAGCCAGGAGGTTTCTGCAGCCTGGAGCTCTCTTTGGGATGTCTTTGTCAGGGACAGCCCAGGTTTGGGAGGGTGAGTGGAGAAGCAAGCAAGCAGCAGTCAGAGCCAGGTGAGGAATGCTGTTCTGCACATGGTTTCAGCAGCACGGCTCTCCCTGCACACACGGATACACGGAGATAGAGGTGCTGCTCAGCCTCTGGAGCAGAACACTCTCAGTGCGTGGGTGTGCTGCAAGCCACCCACTGGGAGAGGTGACATCTGTGGCTTACAGACAGCACTCCAGGTCAGAATTAAAGCACGGTCTGTGCCTTAGAGGGTGCTGCAATCTCTGCAAGGTTTAATTCTAAGCAGTCATTAAAGCTGATGTGATGAAGGGGGAGAAGCTCAAGCAAGTGCCCTGGCTGGGTCAGAGCACACTTGCACGCCTTGCCATGTGGTTCCTGTAGTGTTTGCTGTCATCTTCCTTCCACAATCATTCCAGAGCAATTTTGGGAGCTGCTAGGAAACGGCTGTATTATTGGAGGTGTCTGCGTGTCTCTCAGAGGTATAGCAAATGGATCCTTTATGGGAATCTCTTAAGGCCAGTTCAAACCTTTCCACGGAAGTACGTATGCTTTGGATGAGGGCTTGTTTTGACCTTGAGTGGAAGGGAGGTTTTAATTATCAGAGCTGTCTAAGTAAGATACAACATTTTGCCATGAGCAATTTCTAGGAATTATTTTTAGCATTGCTTACACCTTTTGGGCTCTGTGTGTATGAACACACAAATAAACTCACTCCAAAGCAGGTATTTTTATCTAAGTCAGGTGCTGAGGGGACTGTGACATTGTTTACATGCTCTTTATGCTGCTTCTTTACTGTGGATATAAATACAACTTACACATTACTCTGTCTCTGAAAAAAAGTGTGAGATCCCAGTTCCAAGGAGTCACAAACCTTCAGTCAGTGCTGCAGGGTGGTTCAGGGGTCAAACTTGGATTTGCAGCTCTCCAGTGCCTGCTCCTGTGTAGTAGCAGCAAAGGAGCCATTGCAGGCAGCATGACCATGCTGGGGCATGGCCTCTCCCACCCCACCTTCATGCCTTCAAAGGCACCTCCTGACTTCTTCACAAAGCATCCCAAAGTGTTTCCTGGGCTACCCCTCTAGAAAACCAGGAGAGCATTGGCAGCTTTGTAACTTTGATCTTTAAGAGACGCTTGTTGCTGCTTGAATATATAATATTCAAATGAAAATGGTCTTTTGCCGACTCATGGGAGTGTTCCATCTTTGCAGTGGCATGAAGTGATTTAGCCATTAAGGTTAATGCTCGTCTTCCTGCTGTCTGTTGGAACTCTGGGCCAGGCAATGCAAATAGCTTAGCCAGTACTTTTAAAGGTCATCGTGCATGAAAAAATAAAGATCATACACCGCTCATGGAAATGTCCTTAGTAATCACTGCCTGCTCGGGGGAGGAGGGACGAGGCGCTCCTGGAGCATTTGTCTCATCCCGCTGAGACTTCAGCCACAGCCCTTGAATTTTTGGCAGCTTGAGCTGCAGGTTGGCATCACCTCCAGTCCCCATGTCCTCCCGTGTGGTTTGTGTGCTGGGTGATGGTGGTGCTGGCAGTCACTGAACACGGGGGATGCCAACTCCAGGCAGGGTCCCCACTACCAAGGCACACGCTCCAGTGATGGGCATGCAGGGCAAGTCTCACCTCCAGGATCTTCTCTGGGTTTCCTGCAGGAATCCTTTGGGGTTTTATATTCCTTCCTTTGCCTTTCCCACAGGATATCTTGCTCCTGATTTATCTAGTAATTTTAATCCTTCTCTCCTCAGACAACTGGCTACCTCAGTGCATAATTAATTTATTAACACACTAACCTACTTTAAGGTGATAATCTCTTTTAGGGCCACAGCAGATCTCAGCTTGGGCTCGTGGCAGGGGTTTTCAGAGAAGCTAAATTCCTCAGTGTCAGGAGGAATCCATCTGGATGCTGACTGTGTCAACGTCTTCCTGTTGGATCCACTCCCTTCAGCCACCCCATTCCAAATCCTAGGACTGACCCACAGTTCCAGCCCCACAGCAAAACCTCTGCATGCAGGGGAATTGCTCCTGCTTGGGACCCGGAGGAGTCAGTCCTTTCGGCGGTGTCCTTTAGTAGTGCCTTCCTCTTTGTCTTTCTGAGTGGAGCTGTTGGATTGTGACTTCCCTGAGGAGAGGAGGGAGCCGTTTCTTTGCAGGCGCTCTGATGTAGGTGTTTAGCACCAGCTCTAATAGCCTCCCCTCTCAGAAGTGAACTACATCCTCTGCTCATTACTACAGCCCTTCAGAGGAAGGGGAGCGAAAAAAAGAGATCCCATTCATTCCCGCTGTTTCCAAACAATGCAAAGAGGACGAGGACTCCTGTGTTTGTAGTGAGCTCATATAAGAAATAAGCAATAAACGAGGAAATCCTGGTGACCTGCAGTGTGCCCCAAGCCCTAACGTTTCTGGAGTTTTACTGTCCATGGACAGAGCTGCAAAGTGAAATGAAAGCAGCTTTTAAAGTCTCTATTCTTCTCGTCGGCTGTGAAATTTCTGCCTCTCTTTGTTGAGTATGATCTTTGTTGGTGTTTTCTTTGTGCCTGGAGTAATTTCTGTGTTGAGAGTCTGTTGTGCCGCTTTCCAACGCTGCCACGCAGTCATTGTTCATCCTGACACCGACCCTTCCCGGGAAGCGCCTGCTCCGCGGCTGCAGCGCTCGCTGCCAAGTGGCTGCTCCGGGGAGGGGACATCAAAAAGGCTCCCCAGTGCCTCTGCAGAACGCACCCACAAACCTTGGGCTCCCCTGAGGCTTTGTGCAGCCAGAGGGAGTCACGAACCTCACAGAAATGTCCCTGCCCAGTCAGGTTTGGAGTGCGTTGTACTTCAGCTGGAGGGAGAGGGTGAGACGGGAATTGCCCAGCCCAGTCCATGGCTCTCATGGCACCAGGGCTGGACAGATACAGTCCTGCAAAATGTGCTGGAGAGCGCTCCACAGGGTCCTGAGACTCTGTTCTACTCCACGTAGAAAGGATATTAATGAATATGAATAAATATTGATATTAATTATCTCAACCTGCTTGAAGCTTCTGAAAAGTACATGGGGCTCTGCAAGATGTGAGCTGACCTTAATTCTGCTGGCACTGAGCAGGGTGTGCTGACAGCCTTGCACAGGTGCCGATGTCTTTGCAGTATTGGTTGTCCATGGGGACAGGTGGGATTATGCACAGCATGAGAAGTGAAATGTGCCCTGTATGTCTGCAGGAGAGCAGGGATTACACACTGTATTTTATAACTTTCCCAGCTTCTCATCTGTAAACTTCACAGTCAGGGTAACAGATGGGGACAGCTTGGATGTTGCAGATACAGTTTGATGTATATGGGCTTGAGCCAATGTCCTATTGAAGCTGAGGGTTGTCTTCCAGCCTCTGGATCACGGGAAATGAATTAATGCAGGCTCTGGGGTCATCATAAATACTCCTCCTGTCCAAGGAGTGATGGCATCTGGTGTGTGGCTGGAATATTACACCTTGTGAAGGAAAGCTCTAGTCCAAAGTGTGCTGAGCTGTTTCACCCCTGATGCAACACTTGTTCTTGCTGTGAGTTTTTTCAGGCTGGCTTGGGAAAGCAGGAAAGCGCATACAGGGAGGTAACGAAGTGATGATGGCAAATATTCCCAGAGAAGTCTGCATGGCTGCTGTGAGACCAAATCCAGGGTTTGGGAAGGGTGTTTTGCTGAGCCAGCTCCTCTGCAGAGAGCAGTGGGAGCACAGCAGTGAGTGCCCTTGGGTGCTGCTCACACCTGCCAGCAGGGCTAGCCACGTCCTGCTCCTCAGCTGGCCGTGAAGGGAGGTGAGGAGGCACCCAGCCTCTACCCATTCTCCTCCAGAGGGGTCCTTGGGGACCCAATGGAGACTCTTTTCCTGGTTAGCCCATCTGGGTGATGAGTTCACCCTCCTGGACACCCTGGACATCATTTATTAGTTTTGTCCCTCTGTTATAGGATGCCTCCTGGGTGTTTGGAGAGGAAAACCCAAGCTTGTGCACAATTTGTCTGTGTGACTGTGAGCTGGTAAATCATGCAGAGAGACATGTCACCCTGGCTTGAGATGCTGTGGTTGTCCTTGATTTGGCTGACAGTGCCTCACTGTCCCGAATGGCTCTGGGGACACAGTGCCATGCTGTTACTAAAACCTGGCTGTAAAACTATAGGTCTCTCTGTTAGGAAGCAGAAATGGGGGATTCAATCTTCCCCTTCTCCCCTCCCTCTCCATCACGTTTCCTTGGAAAAAAACTGCTTTAAACTTCTTCCCTGGCTTGTCCTGCTGAGGCAGAGCTCAGCGAGTTGCATCTGCCTGTCATGTCACGTTAGTGTTCGCTGTGAGCCACTCCATGACATCCCAAGCAGACTGGCGTACCATGGAAATAAAGTTGCTCTATGTGAAAATGGAAAAGTCGTCGCTTTCCAGAAAACAGGCTGGAGAACATCAGCTGCAAGTGGGAAGGAAAAAAAAAAAAAAAAAGCTTGTCTGAGTGGATGAAGGGATAGCTTTTAAAAGGCAGACCCAGCTTCCACCGATGTCAATGGAAAGCCTTACACAAACGTTAATGGCTATGGAGTCATGCCCTAAAGCATTATATTTTTTGGGATGATGTCAAATTGTAGCATCCCAAACGAAGCTTTTGTGTTACTATAATAAGGGTTTTTTTTGATTCAGCTACTTAGGTTAGGTCTTTCGTGAAGTCACTTCACCTCTGCCTGCCCCTGAAAAACAGCTCTCATGAAACCTGTGAAACTTTATTGAGCGCTTTGAGATCTATAGGTGGAGTCAGGCTATTGGGGATGCATTGTTATCACTCTCACTTGAATGATTTGAGGGAGGAAAAATGTGATTCTTTGGATGGATCTGCAGAGGGTGGAAAAAAAATGAGTAATTTGTCCCCTATTAAAACATTATGAAATATTTCCACTCTGGAAGGATTTCCCTTGTGCTTTTAGAAACCCCCTGAGTTCAAAGCATCCACCCCCTGACGCTCCAGCCTAAGCTGTATCTTGTAATCTCCGTTGTACCCTTTGGGAAATCTCCCCACGGCTTTGTGTACACAAGAGAGACTCTTCTAAGGAAATTTTATTAAAAAAGACATTTTTTTTAAAGTGGGATTTAAATAGTAAGCTACATTCTCTGTCAGCAGTTCTCTCCCTTCATGCATAGTGGATCCTGTTCTTGAACAGATATCCATCTCCTGTCTGGCACACTGGTATCCCTGATAACAAGGGCAGGTACTGGATGAAAAGATTGAAGAGAATGGTGGGCCAGCTGCGCCCCAGCTGGTTTGTGAGTGTTTGGAGCTGTCAGCTGGGGCAGTCAGCTGCCACCACTACTCACACCATCTCCACGGATCCTGGATGCTGGGAGAGGTGACTTTGCACAGAAGAGGAGCTTCCACTCACAGAACAGCTCCACCAGACTGTGGGAGGTCACCTCCAGCTGGCCCCAGGACAAGCATGGTGCTCACCATTTGCATGTCTGTAAGTTACATGTCCATTCAAGGACACGTGTTGAAGCAGGCTGATAGTTAATTTTTATTGTCTGTGGTGGTCATCATGTGTGGTCCGTGTTGGGGAGGACACTGAAACTTGTCCAAGTGTTTCCCTGAATTGTCATCATAATGCTATCATGGAGGTAGCAACAGACAGCTGAATATTACGGATTCTTTTTGCATTGCTCTGATAAATACTGTCTACAGGGTATGTTGCAACAAATGTTACAAGCCCCAAATAGAGCATTTCATAGGCAGTACACAACCTGATAATCTCATTATTTGCTGCTCCTACACAATATAAGAGCATCATCAGATCAGCCTTATGTTTTGCTGCAATAGAAATAATTAATAAAAATCAAACTGCCACCTATAATGTCTTTAAAAAGTAATAGAGAACATGCAGAAGCTACTCCAAAACAGTTCTGCCTTCCAGAACTGGAGCTCAGGGTAATATCTTCTGCAACTTCTCACATGAAAAAGGGAAGAACTGTTTTGCATTCAGATTCACTTTGAACATTGTGAATACTTTATGGTAGTTTACTTGCAGAAAATGGTGAATTTTTAAGGGCTTATTTGTAAAACATGAATTTTGAGCCTTTAGGAAGAACAGGTTTTACCAGGTGCTTATTCTCAGGGTTACGGATGGCTGAGCAAAGCACAGTACACACTGCAGAGCCTCACTCACAAGTGTCCACAGCCACCTTCCCATGACAATCTGCAAACCTCAGATTTTTTACACAGGTTAACAGCTATATAAGAACGCAAATCTACCCACCCACACATTGGTTCTGAACTACTCACTTGGTTTTGCCAAGTGTGGAAAAATCCACTCCAGAAAGCAGGAAGGTCGATGAGGTAGGACATTCAGAGAACACTGTGGGAAGCAATTCTCAAGGTGCCCTCACAAGGGCTGCGGCTCAACCAGGAAGGAGAAATCACAAAATACTGTGGGATGCAGAGCTGCATGACATTTGTCCCTGCAGCGTGATTGCCAGTTGTCCCTGGAGGACACAGAATCATAGACTATCCTGAGCTGGAAGGGACCCACAGTCCAATGCCTGGTCTTGCACAGACAGCTCCAAGAATTCCACCATGTGCCTGAGAGTGTTGTCGGGACACTTAAACTCTGGCAGGCTCGGCGGCGTGACCACTTCCCTGGGGACTCTGTTCCAGTGCCCAACCACCCTCTGGGTGAAGAACCTTTTCCTAATATCCAACCTAAACCTCCCCTGACACAGCTTCATTCTGTTCCCCTTGGTCCTGTCACTGGTCACCAGAGAGATCAGTGCCTGCCCCTCTCCTTCCCCTTGTGAGGAAGTTGTAACTGCAATGACATCTCCCCTCAGCCTCCTCTTCTCTAGGATGACCAAGCCAAGTGACCTTAGCTGCTCCTTGTATGGCTTCCCCTCTGGGCCCTTCACCATGTTCATAGGCATTTTTGGATGCTCATCATTATGTTACAGACATCACCAATATGTTTGGGCCATGGTTTGAGTTCGGACTAGTTTAACTTAAGTAGGAGTGTTTCCAGCACAGCATTCCCCTTGTGGTGGCCATGGGATTATTTTCCACTTAGAAACACAGCCATGCTTTGACCTCCCTCCCATTACCAGCCCTCCACGCTCAGGGAGGCTCAGGCTGTGTCTGTGGCATACCCCAAGGGTTTGGCATTACTAAGCACCATTTAAAAGCAGTAGCAGCAGCAGGAGCTCTGTATTCATAATGAAAAATTCTTCAGCAAGCAAAGCAGTAGAAGGAGATAGAAGGGAGCCTGCCCAGTTGGGAGTCATTTGCAGATGGTTCTGGTTCATTTGTTGACTGCTTTTTCTCTGTCTTCATCAGCCACTACTTCCTTTGGCTTAGCAGCACACTCAGAGCACATTCTTTGCTTTAAGCACCTGAGAAGTTCTACTGACTTCAATGGGGCAACTAATGTGCTTGATTAAAGGTAAGTACTTGCTTCAGTGTTTGCTAAATCTGAGGTTTGGGAATAAAAATAAATGAAAGGATTCTGCCTGCACAGGGAGGACCTTCTGGGCAAGTATTTATGCTGGAGGTAGAAGAAATTAGTCCTATGGCAAATTTCCTATCTACAGTGTCTTGGGTGATCTTTTGGGAAGATATCCACACTAAATGGTGGGGATCCGAACTGAGCTTGGATCATTTACAGTCATGGTTGAGAGGACAAAATTTATTTCTCTGACATGGTCTGGTATGTAAATGTAAGAAAACTATGAGAGTGAGTAGCTCCTCTCTTGAGGAGTGAAGAAGGCACTGTTCACCCTTTTTATCTTATATTATCTTGCATTAGGATTAATTTAAAGCTGGGAAATATAGAAGTGCTGTAGAAAATCTGGGTTAGATTCTCAGCATGCTGCCTGACTTGAATCAAGCCCCAGCTCACAGCTCCCTGTGCCCTGCATGCCTCATTTATCCATCTGCAAGACAGGGATGATGATCCAGGTGTCACTAGTGAAGTGCTTCACAACCTGTTGACAGCAAGTCTATTTACAGTGGTGAGAGTGAAGAGGTCAAACTTTGTGCTAGTGCGAAGTACCCAGTCTGTGGTGCTCTCAGCTCCCAGTCAGTGGGAGCCACGGCTGGAGATCTCTCATTGCACCCACGACCATACACACAACAGTTGCTGAGCTTAAGGGACTGACAGCCTAATGAGGTTTGTGATCTTTTGTCTCTAATAATTATGCCTGCTAATTATTAGTATTAATTATGTACAGAGTGGTGTTTTATAGGCAAACAGAAGGCAAGTTTCCTGTCTCATAATATCCATAATGTCAAATCAACAGTGAGAGAATCGGAGCAGACCCAAAATATTTTGGAGGAGGAAGGTGAGGAGGCCCATCTCACCTTTCAGATCCCAAAGAACATGGCAGGATGACCCTGCTCACCACCAAAGCAGGGCAGCAGAGGTAAAACCAGCACTCCCTGAGCACTTGGTTTGAGGCTGGCTTTGTAACGCCCCAGGCTGGGCCCCTGCAAGGACTCCTAGTCAGGGATGCCAGGTGGGAACAGGTCAGCTATAAACACTGCCTGGCGGCGAGAGTGAATCTCTTTGAGAGCAATAAGTGCTGGCAAGGACCAGGACAGAACTAATGGGCTACTGGCCTCGGGGGACTAATGGGCTGGCTAATAAGGACATGGATTTTGACATCGCAGAGCAAATAAGAATTGGCAGGCATTAACCTCAGACATGTCTGCTACCTAGAGAAATCCAAGCCCCTCTCTCACTCTTCGTTCTGTTTAGCATATTAATGTTTAATTCCATTAGTATCAGCAGTGGGGGCTGCCGTTCAGCCCGGGAGCTGTTTGGGCGAGCCTCAGGAGGTGCCACTCTTGGAAGGGGGACCCTGTGGCTGGCTGGGAGCCAGGATCAGCCCCTGCCCCAGCTCAGCAGCAGTTGCTAACGCTGTCGTGGCTCCCAGCATCTGCCTCTTGTTTGTGCTCCCCTGCTAATTCAGCATCAGCCACTGCTGCCCACTCCACAGGCTGTCTCCTCTCTGACACATGGCTTGTGTGTTCCATTTCTGTTCACTGAAGGGATTTTCCATCCTTCTTTCTCTCTCCCCTCCACTTTTCACCCCTTTCTCTTTCACGTTCAGGGTGCAATTCCTACGTTCCTTCCAGCAGAAGCAAGGTTGCAGGGGCTGCTTCCAGGATGGAAATAGGACAGGGCAAGAGCTCCTCACAGAGAAATGAACCGTGTTGATTCATCTCCTCAAGTCTCCCTGCTCTGCTTTCCTCACTAAGTGGCAGTGGCAGCAGCAGCATGGTGTTCAGTGGTGCATTTCCCTGTGTTCGACCCGCCAGCCCTGCACCTCTGGAGAGAGGATTGATCACAGGAGGACAGGAGAGAAGCAGACCCAATGTCTAGTGTGATTCCTGACAGAGCTTACAAATCTAATCAGTGAGGTGGCGTTCTATTTTTCTCTCCTTTTTCCCCTTAATGTTTCCCTTTAAACGAGATATTAAAAATAGGAATATTAATTTGGCAGATGGTGCAATTGGGCTTTTGGCAGGAGTCTGCACACTGTGCTGCAGAGTTGCAGACCTCTGTCTCCATGCTGGAGCACTGAGCGATGCTCTGGCTCCTCTCCAGGCTCTGCCTTCCTCCAGCTCCTGCTCCCTCCTCCAGTTCTCAGTGCTGGGGCGGAGGGAGCTCCGAGGGGTCCCTGCTCCAGCTGCAGCCAAGTAGGTTTGATTTCTGACAGTTCTGAGCCATCACCAAAGGGTGGAGAGCTCGTTTCTGCTTTAATTGCAGCAGGCCTGATGGCAGTGGGAGCACTTTAAGTGTGGTGCGTTACTTGTGTGGGGGATAGTTGAGCCTCAGTCCTGAGTTTATGTGGGGCTCCTGGGTGTCCTGGGCTTTCTGCAGTGTCCAAGTTCCCCCTTCTCAGAAGGGGCTCAGTAGGGCCTGAGTGTGATGGGGCTTTTTTCAGATGTGGCGTGGAGGCAGGTGGAACATTTCCAACCAGAGACTTCTCTGGAACTGGGTCTTTATTTTTTTTTCTTCTTCTTTTTGCTGGTGTTCTGGTTGGTGTCAGCTCCGTCCAAGAGGAGGGTTCTGGTATTTCAGTGCTTTTCATTGCTTGAATTTTCAGAAACGCTACAGAGTTAAATTTCCCCTAAATTTTCTCTGCTGGAGCTTTGGCCCAATGCTGCAATTGCACCAAGGGCAAGATGAGCCCTAATTAACCTCAGCATCTATGTTGTGTCCCTTAGTCCATCTGTAGCATCCAGTTGTTTAATATCTCTCTCCATGCTGTGTCTGAGACCAGCCTGTTTCTCAGGGCTGCATCTCAGTAAGGTCCTGGAAACAGCAGGGAACAAAAGCAGAGTCAGGCCCCTCACGTGTAGTTCATTTTTCACATGCACACAAAGATTTTTGTTTTCCAGTTCTTTTGGTATTTTTTTTGCTGTCCTTTGAACTCCTTCTGCCTTGTCTTTGTTAGAATGTGATGCCCAGATATGGGTGTGCTGCTTCAAACAGCAGCCTGACAAGCACTGGGGGAAGAGCAGAATAATTACCTTTCTGGGCTGCAGCAGCCTGGTGTTATTGACTTCTGTTCAATCGATCATCCCCCCAGACCACTCTCTGTTGTATAGCTGTTTGGCCAGATATCTCCATACAGCCTCTGTCCTTTTGTTTATTCCTTGCTATGTGTTAATCTTTTGCATTTGTCCTGCTGAATCTCTTTGTATTGATTGCAGGCCACTTCTTTAATTCATCAAGCTTGTATTGCATTTTATTTCTGTCCTGCAAATTATTTGCTACCCTCCCATCCTGGTAAAATGCTTAGATTTCATTAGCATACTCCTGGTCTGGTTTCCAAGTTGTTAATAAAACTATTGAATCGTATTGACCTTGCAGGGCACTCAGTGGGACCCCACTTAACATTTCTGCCCACTGGACTCTGAACTGTTGAGGTACTTGCACATGTATTTTTAATCAGCCGTACATCTCTGCTCTTGTAGTTCATCTCATTTACACCATGTAAGGAGCCATATGATGTTTTGATAATAAAAATTATGATCTGTGTAGCTCCAACAACCCACCTGAGGATCTTCCCAGTGATAGATATAGTATCTGACACGATGGTCTCTGAGCCTTTCTCTGTTGATGAGCTGCCGATAACAATGGGCAGGATTTGTGTAAAATCTGAAGTTAAAAGATCACATTTGCACTGTCAGAAAGACCTCTTCAAGGCCTTGATCATGTAATGAGACTCCAGAGCTTTCCTGCTCAACACCCTGGCCACACTGGGGTTTGGATTTGTAAAACTGTGGTTGTGCTCAGCATCTCTCTGGTCCTGCTCAGGGAAGGCTCATCAGCAAGCAGCTTGCTCAGAGTCCTGTGGACTTTGTTTAATTGTGAGCACAAAGGTGGGCAGTTTGCAGAGGAAGGGGCTGTGCTAAGCTGGTGTCAGGCAATGAGACTGTTCCCTAGAGTGAGGGGATAACCCCAGGGGTCAAGTCCCTTATGTCAGGGTGGGTGGCAGCATCTCACACCTTCTCTGGCTGTTTCCAGCCCCTGGGTGTTCTTGTCTCCCTACCAGATGTTCTGCTCCACAAAAGAGCTTACCTTTAGCAGGCTTTTCTCGCTCTGTTGGGGATAGAAGTTGCCTTTAAGTAAAGGGAGAGGTGACAGAGAAAAAAAAACCTAACTAATTCAGTTACATGCTTCTGACTGCCGGAACTAGCTTGCATTTCACACGCCTGCTGCCAGGGCCTGGTACTGCTCCATTTGCCATTGTTAGAGAAGGCTCAGTTTTGGTCCTGACTGACACCGTGGATCCTTGGCTAGTGAACATCAGCGTGTCCCTGGCCACTGACGAAAAGCATGTTCCCTGCACATGAGAAAATAGAGCCCCAATAAAAGCGGATCTTACTGCTCTGAAGGCCTTTATAGAAAAGTTGAGGATAAATTGCACTGACCACTTTTGCCTGGCTGGGGCTTGCCTGACTTTCATCTCTTTAGTTTGTCGGTGGGTACCCCCCTGAATGATTAATTTTGTCTGATGTTAAAAGACCTGTGGTTCTCCTGAATTCCCCTTTCTGTCCTGGGAGACAGGATGTTTTCCCCCTCACCTTCTCTTATCCTCCCCAAGGTCCTGGGGGCAGTCCAGAGATCTCACCCAGGTTCCTCCAGCCCTAGGGCTGTGCATGGCCGTGTCTCACTGCTCTGTTCTTCTGCAGGGTGTCTGTGCTCTGGCAGTCCTTCCTCTGCCTATGACAGCTCCTTTTCCTGCTAACTGTTATTGAATTACACAGCCTCTTAATTGTCTCCTTTTCCTTGAAGACTAAATCAAAGCAACTCTTTAGTTCATTAGTCTACTTGCTGTCTGTCAGAACTGACTTTTTTGACTGAGCCTGTCAGGCAATGCTCCTCCTCCCCTCTCTCCCAGGAACTCTGAAGGAATTCACCCTTCAGTGCTGTTCCTTATGCCTCAAAGATGCATTTTGGGGACTCCCCCTGTGATTTCCAGTGAGAACCACTCCCAGTTGCATAGGGGGATGAACCAAAGTGAGGGGATGGGATGACCTGTCCTGTCCCACCTGTACAGTCCTGCACCTCCAGTGGACAGCTGAGCTTCCAAAAGCACTCAGTTTGAAGATGAAAATCTGACTGAGAGTGACATGTCCAAAATTCCTGGCCTATGGGGCAGAAGCACCTTTTCCCCCCCAGCTCTGGGGCAATCAGACCTCAGGAAACCAACAGCTTCTGCTAACAAAATTATGAAGGGCCTTAAAGCTGAGGGGGTTGAGATTCAGTTAGTGAGGGCTAAATACTACTTGAGACAAACACTGTTATTTTTGCATCATGTGAGAGCTGTGTCTCCAGACAGTCTGGTTTTCTTCTTTGGGACTCCTTGCAGAATACAGCAGTGGTCTGACTGCTCTGGAATGAGGCTGCAGAGATTCCCTGGGTCCAGATACATCAGACCTCAGCTGCCAAGATCAGTCCCAAGCAACAGTGAGACAAGAGGCAGAAAGGTAAGATGGTTCCTCTCTCACAACAATAGATCACCCATCTGCGACGCAGAATCAAACCCACAGGCTTCTCCTTTGCCTGCCCAGTTTGACAAAACCTAGATAAAATAAGTCCATGCTATTTGGGTGTTCCCACAGAGACATGTGGGGCTAGTCATGCGTGAAAGTACAGCTACACTTGGGGAAGGATGGATCCGGCCCATGGAGGCTGACATATGGTAAAGCAAGATATGTTTCCAAGCATGTGGATCTAAAAATTATTCCTACAAGGTGCAGAGTTACATTGATTGTATTACTGGATTATCAAATGATTAAAGCCATTAACAATCCACTCTTGAGCAATCAACGTAACAATGTTTAGTTGCCTTGCAGTAACAATTAAAAAATGAAGCAATTTGCAATAATTAGGTAGTATCTGGAAAAAAGTAGTCCTCATTAAGAGAAGTTAAAAAGACTTTTTCTTATGGTTGAGATGAACCTAGCAGGCCAATTTTGCTCCTTCTTGCCCTCTCTCTTTCCTCCCTCGCCTCCTCCCTCCCCCCCCCCCCCATTTTAAGAAAACAATCTGTTCTTTTTTAGCCTTTTATGCTGGAAAAGATCAAAGGGGACCTAATGACTGGATGTCTCCCTCTGCACTCAGGGGATGGTGGGAATCACGGGACCACAGTGCTGAGTTTGGGAGCTCCTTTTCCTGGGGAAACTGTCCTGAGTTGGTGCTGAGTCGTCAGGCTGTTTTGCTGCCCAGTGGGATTTCAGACCACAGAGTCTCAGCAGTTTCTCTAGCACAGGAGGTTTAGGGAGCAAGCACTTGTTCAGGCATGTGCCTGGCTCTTCCCCTCCCTCAGCCCCTCACAGAGGACTGGGCATCCCTTCCAGGCTTGTGTTGTCTTGGCAACTCATCGGGTATGGGAAACAGGAGGCAGAGCAGTCTTGGACAGGGTCAACAGCAGACCTGGCTGCTGCAAGAGGTGATGTGTTCTCCTTGTGGCTCTGAAGCAGCCACTTGCAGAGGGGTCAGAGCTGCTGCCCCAGCTATGGGGTGCTGCTGCATGCCCAGATCCTGCATGACCACAACAAACACATGCAGTTGGGCTCGCATGTGAACTCTTGCACATGAGAAGATAGTGCATCCTCTGTGTTCAGGAAGAGGAAAGGGAGTAAGAGCTCAGCATTTATTTTCTTTATAATTATTTAGCTGAACTCAAGCATTTTGGGGCCCTGAGTCAGGATTATGGAACACTTGATACTGGACGTACCAGAGACGAACAGTGGAATTTTCTCTAAAGGAAAGCTCATCTGTGTACATATATTATTATTATCAGGCTTTGCTGGGGTTGGTGATTCAGAAAATGCTCAATTTCCTCATGCAGTGAAACAGTAGACATACTCCTGAGTCCAGTCTCCAGGCATATACTTGGGTGACATTCCTTTGTGTTTAGTGCCATTAGTCACAGGGAAAGTGGAGAAAGAGGGATGTGGGATGTGCTTTGTGCTCAGGCTTTGAAAGAAACTTGTGTTTACAAGTGTTTGTGTGTGAAAATTAAAATTCATCCAGTGCCTGTGCGTGGAAGTGAATATCCATCGAGGAGGTGTCCTGAGGAACTTCCAATAACAGGTTTCTCAGATCCATAGCTCATGCAGGGATGGGTATGTTACTTCACTGAAAAATAATCTCCTTGGTGACAGTCCAATCATCCTGTCTGGACGATTCTGCTCCAGAATGTCAAACAGATTTTCTACCTGAAGGTACAAGTGAAGATGTTCAGGTCAATAAGTAATTACAGACATTGGGATGTGGCTAGTGTGCTGGGATTCCCTCTTCTCCTCTGGCAGAATGAGCAGTGGCCAGGATCTCCTCTGGCTGGCAGCAGGCAGGGCTTGGATTTTCTGCTCCACCCAAATGGCAGCTGGTCTGTGGCCTCCAAACCATACTGGGACACATGTGTCCCTGGAGAAATGCCATCTATCTCCACGTGGAGTTTATAGCTATCCTGATGGTGCTCAGGAACTTGTGGGTGAAGTAGAAATGGTGCAAGCTCAGAACAGCAGCTTGGGGCAGAGTGCACACAAATAGGGTGGCCACACTTGCCTGCAGCTCCCTGAAGCAGAAAACTAAAAGTGGCCTCCATCACATTTTGGGTCTCTGTTGGATGCAGAAATGAACAGACAACTTGGGATATACGATCCCCAACACCATGTAGAGCCTTTAGAGAGAATATGTTGAGGGGGAAGGGCCTGGATTGCCACTGGTGATGCAGCACCAGTATGTCCTCCTCTGCTGTGTCCATATGGAGTACCATCTGGTGGCAGGATGCAGACTGTGCCTTCGCGCTTCCCTGGAACACGCAGCTGCTGGGATACGCATTGCCATTCGAGGCACAAAAATTAGAAATTATATCAGATACTGTAAAGTTGTCATGAACGATATGAACTGATAGGAGCCGATGTTCTTTAGCAAACTACTGCTGTCACAAATAGGAAATGAGAATGGATTGAGCTACATTAGGACTGTGAGAGTAAATCATCTGCAGTTTCTGGAATATTTAGAAATACGAGGATATCCTGAAGGTATGCTTTGCTGATGAGAAGACTGGAGTGAAAAAGGCATTTAAATAGCGGATAGACAGGAAAGATGTGGTCACTGTGATTATTTATATAATCCTTGAAAGGAGAGCAGCATTTGAAATAAATGGTCAAAAATACCTCAAAAAATACTCTTGCACGTATTGCCTACGGCTTTTTTGGTCTTTAGTGTCACGGCTGGAACAGGGCTGACACCAAGAGAGATCATTCCATGTCCACTCTTGGGTGCGGTAGATGTAGATCAGACAGGTTTGTTCTCATGTTCAATGAAAGGCGAACACGGATTACAGGGCAAGTGTGGCAATAAGGCCCCAACTCCATACGTCATTGTCACTAGTTGGTGTTGTTGGGTGCCACTTGAATACACCATCCATCTTGAGCCCACAGTTCATGCAAACCAAGCACTCCCAGCAGGATTAAAGCTGGGGAATCCCTGGCACACGTGCAGCTGGAAGGAGCCATCAGCTCAGCTGCAGTCTGTACGGTTATCCCAAACCTCATGGAAAGAGCTGGAGGCAGGCTCAGCAGCCTGGCCAGAGCTGAGGGTCTGAGCAGGGCTGCTGTTGGGGTGTGCAACGCTCTCGGGCCAGCTGGGACCTGGCACACTGTGGGTGGGCAGAGCGTGGCTGGGCGGTGTGGGCAGCACGGCAGAGTCACCCCTCACTTCTGCTTTGGGCAGGCTGCTGGCAGCCCTGACCTCAGTAAGAGGGGATCTAATGCAAAAGCAAAGTTACTGAATGATGTTTTGATGATTCTCTTGACTGTCACTCAGTATTTCTTAAAGAAGACTGCTAGTTGCATATTTAGATGGAAAAAACCTATTTTTCCACTGCTGTCCTCCTCAGCTGCTCCCTATTTTTTCTCAAAAAGTACCCAAGTGCGCTCTCTCCCACAGGGAAGCGTCTGCTATTAATCCTTCCTTGCAGGGAGCCTTAAGGGACCCCAACCCTCCCCAGTGCTTCTTGTTTGAGGTGCCCATGGGCTGTGTGTGCCCAGGCTTGCAGTGAGAGTGCTGGCACTGGGTCTCTTGGGGATTGGCACAACTCAACAATGCAGCAGCATTGTTGTGATGAGGGTGGGGGGGTAGAAACTCAAGTGTGAGGCTGCTGCTTTGCATGTGGCAGCGGAATGAGCCCCTTGATGATGGACCCAGGGCCTGTGGGCAGCAGTGGGAGGATTCACACTGTTGCTGCTTTGACTTGGGCTCAGCAGAGGTAACGTGGGAGTCTGGGACAACTGCTGCAAATGCAAGTGACAGACTAGCGTTAGTCTTGCTCTATATTTATGTTGCCAGCTTGGTATTCAGACTACTTCTGAGAGTAATGGACTCTGCCAAAATAATTTATTCCTGATTTCAGCAGTGTGTGTGCATCTTTCTGCTTTTATTCACAAATAAAAGTTATGTGGAATGCTGTCTTACAAGAACAGAAATATATTTAGTGATTCAGGTGGTGTTATAAAGCACGAAAATGAAGCTTATGTTGTCAGTCACTGGTAGGCTAAGACGTATTTATACCTTTGGTCATAATTTCATTGCTTTAAAATACCTGGTTCAGGGTTTGAAGTTGCATAGGAAAAACAACAGCACTTACAGAAAAAAATGTAACAGAAATACTTTAAAGACAAAATTCTGTGGGTGAATATATATGTATATCTAATGCATATTTTGTAATATCTATTTATCTGTCTATAATAGGTTTTAAACAAAATATACTGTCAGTGCAAGGCAGAGCCCCGTACTTTGCTGAGTATCTTAGGAATTTTCTAAGTCTGAGCATGTGCCCTGAATTGGCAGCACTTATTGGTGCTGGGGTTTTTATTTTAATGTGGCTAGACACCCTGCTGTACTGGGCAACACACAGATGCCTGCAGCAGCTCATGGTGCTGCTGCAAATTAATAGAAATAAGTTATTTCCATTTTGGAAAGGGAGATAAATGGTATATTTGGTCCCATCCAGGAAATCTGCAGAAGAGTAGAAAATTGAGCCGCTGTCACTGAGCCTCCTGCAAGCACTGCAGACATGAGCCTGTCCCACCTCTTGTCTCTATCAAAGGTTTCCAAGTGTTTTTAAGTCTCGAGCTCAGTTTGGCACAGTTCTATGGTGCTTTTATGCCAATCTTGAAAGCAGTAATTATATAATTGCTTGCAAAATCACCTATAGCGAAAGATTACACAGTTCCTGATGCTGATTGCTACTACAGCTGGATCTCCTGGAATGCCTTTCAGACTGCTGCCTGCTCCCCTGGGCCATATCCAGGTAGATGTGAGGTGCTCCATGCAGGTGCATCATGAAGACCGCCTTAATTCTGATTTCATCCCTGTGTGGGTTCCCATGTACAGCAAGCCGTGAGGGAAAGCTGAGCACAGGGACTCTGACTGCTGGCAAAAGGAGCTGCTGGGGAGGGACTGCCATGACCAGCTTCCAGGTCATGTTGGTCCCTGGCTGTTGGGGCTCAAAGTGTTTTGGGTGCATGAAGCAGACTGAGTGCTTCCATGCTATGATTTATGCTGGCACGACTTGTCCTTTTCCTCAGGAGGAGCACAGGGCACACCTGCCCTCTCAGCAAAGGGAAATCCCATGAAACCAAGGTCCACGACCCATCCTCCAGCCCAGGTGAATTTCTCTGGCTAGTGGATGGTCATAAATTCTCATTAGGCTGGTGTTGCCACAATGATGGGTGGCTGAGGGTTGGTAAAGGATAAGTCAGCTCCTGACTACTCGGTCATATTCACACTTGGACTAATTTCTGGTTGTAATGACGGCTGCTCAGCAGCACATACAGAGCACAGTATGTGGGGAATTAATTAGCTGTGTACTTCTTCAAGGGAGTTATTCTGCTGGTGCCTTGGGCACTGCAGTGATAACGTGCCTTCTCGAAGCAGCAGGGTCAGCCCTGCCTTTCTGCTGCCATAGCAGCTCTAGAGCTGCCAGGGCAGAGTTTTGCCTCTGTTTCTGCATTTTTCTCTGCTGAGGAGGTGAAGGCACCTCCTGGGCTGTCCCTCTGGGGACAGAGGTGCTGGGCCAGCAGCAGCCCCCGCTCCGGTGAATGTGCTGCTCACCTTGATGTGCTGGTGAGGAGGCTGGACCTGCCTGAGAGCTTTCTGCATCCACAGTAGGAGATTATTATTTCATTTTTTTCCTTACTTGATCTTGTATTTTCACCTTGGGCTGCCGTGGAAATAAGCTGGGAGATGGGCTGGGTGGCAGAGTTGGACCAGCAGCTGGCCAGAGGCCTTTTGCATATGTAGTTGTTTGATGTCTGCTCCCTGTTCTGATCTATTTATAGCTGAGAACTTTCTGCAAATTTGATATTCATTTTATGAAAACTTACCCAAACTTTCTTTAAATGCTTTCTTGTCCCTACAGTTCTTGTGGAAAGGTCAAACTGTACTCATCAATGCATCGATTACGCATTTCTCCTTCTATTGATCCTGGTTAAAGACTCTCATGATAGGTGCCCTGGATACTAATCCCTAAATGCACTGGAGGCTGTAGAAAAAGAGGAAGAATCTCCTAAAATTGTTTCAAGGTTTACTGGTTTTTTACATGTCAGGCAATGATTTACCCCCATAGAACAGTCCTGAAAGCTTGGGGAAAAGATGATTCCTCTGATTTCAAAATTTTTGATGTTAGGTATTTAGGGAACAACAAAGATTTAGTGACTCTGTGCAGCTTGAAAGGAGGAAGTGGGTTTTTTTCCCATGCCAGCATTGTGAAAGAGTATCTCTTTTGTACCGAAATATAGAAGGAAAAATGTAATCCCGGTTGAGACCCGTCCACATGTAACTTGTCAGAAGTCTGTATGTTTCAGCCTCAGCAGCCCCTCACAGCCAGGAGGAGCTGTATTTCTTGTTACTGATGCAAGGCTGTGGCTTATCATGAAATCTTCATTTCTTTTATTATGGGGCAAAGGACGCATTGTGGTAGATACATTTGGTTGAATTATCTCCTGTAGTGTTGTCACGGCTCTGCTGACAGTCAAGTTTCACTTCCTTACACCGTGTTCAGTTCAATTCTGTCAGCTTCATTGCGAATTCCTTTCAAGCTGCAGGATGTAATGCAGTAATTAGCACCATTCCCTGCACAAGCGCCGGAAAAGAGGCACCAGGGGATTGAACTAATATCCCCTCTGTAGGGGCTTCTTGCAAAGCAGTGGACAGGAGCAGAGGAGAAGGAGAAAGCCTCAACCAAAGTGTGCAGCTGAACACGCTCCAAAGGTTGGGCACGGCAGGGGGAAGGAAAACTCCGGGCGGGAAGCCAGGCCAAGCGGGGTAATCATGTCAGGGATGTGATGGAGAAGTTCACCTTCACTGTACGAAGCAGATAATTTAGCAGGAACCTGTGGCTGATTATGTTTGAGCACAAGAGGATAGTTCCCAGTGGCACACCTGGCAGATTTATGCTGTGCCCTATATAGCAGGGGCTGGCTCCATGCTGTGCCAGCTCGGCACACAGAGCTCCTGGGATAAGGAGGAGGAGTGGAGTGGCCAAGGCGAAGCTGTTTCTGCCACCTGTAGTGGTTTAGGTGACAAGGACAGCAACCATGGCAAGGGTTGTCTGACCACCCTACACAGAGATAAAGAGAAGCAGGTGCCATCCACTCACAGACCCAACCAAACTGCCCGAAGACCATTTGGCTCTAGTTAATTAGTTGCCAGAAAGTTGGTAATTGGAGCCATCTTTGCTGTTGCAAGTAGAAGTATTTAATGTGCAAAGACCTCGTGCCATCCAAGACACTCGAGACCTTGAAGGCTGCAAGCAGAATGAACACGACAAGCTTCAAGAGGATGCTGGTCAATAGCTGCCTGGATGGGAGAGATGCCAGCTCCAGCACTGCCTGGCACAGTCCCTCGCAGCCACCGCTCCATGTCCGCTCAGCCGCGTTTCAAGGCAGAGCAGCTCTGCAAAGACAACATCGATCTGAAATTTAAATCCGATCTAGTAACTTAAGCATTTTAAAATGCCTCTGAATCAATGGAAATGATTGAAGTCAAAATCCAGCTGGCCACATAGCTGTATCAAATAATACCGGCCAAAGGTTGTCTTTTTCTGAGCAAGGGTATCTTCTAACACAGGCTTAATCTTCAAAGAATTTCAAATGCTGCCAAATACTCATCCTAGCAAAAGTCTTTAATATGAGCCTTTTCTCAGCCCCCCTTAGTAATCGTCAATGCTGTCACTGGGATTGTGATCTAATGCTTTATGGATGTTTTTCTGCTTCATGCTTCCTAACGTTCCGGCAGTGAGTCATGTGCACTGGTGAGCCCAGTACCAGAAGTGAATCTGATTGAAAAATGCACGGAGATTGTCTGAGAATACTCTCAGGGTCTCCCAGGATCTTTGCTGCAGATCGTCGTAGCAGTTCTAGCTGGATAAGCCAGAAGATACTGAATGTGATGGGTATTTAAGATTTGTTTTCAGAGCATAATCCTACTAATACTTCCCTCTCCATTTGTCTGATCGATGCAAACATCACTGGAGCAAGCTGGCCAAAGCCTGCAGGATGATTAGGTGGAAGTCATTGCCTCTGATCACACACAAGGGACTTGGAGAGACAAGGAGCGAGGGACCAGGATTTCTTATGGTACCTCCAAGGTCCCTGCACTGAATTAAGCTGTAAATGTATGGGATTTGCTCAGGGTACTCCTGAAGGAGGAGCTATCGTGGAATTCTTGGGAAGGCTTGACTAAACCCATGCCCACATGTGCCTAGGGAGTTTTCTCTGATATGTTTCTATTTAATATAAGAAAGAGCTTCTATCCCTTGGACATCAGTAACCAACAGCACTTGTGTGCCAGCAGAAGGCGTTTTGGGGCCTGCTGTACTTTAGTTTAGCTACACAGCATGGGAAAAACTTATTGCTTCGGTTTCTTTTGAACCTGCTATTAATCATTTCTAGACAGTGATATCTCCTAGTTCTTGTGTTGTGGGAAACAGTAAATCATTGTCCCCTTTATTTTTCCTACATGACATTCCTGCTTTTATAGCCTTCTTAGTATCTTTATCCCAGGGGTAGGGAATCCCAGCCCAGGTAATGGTTTCTTGGATGGAAGCCCTTTCACAGCTATGTCCACATCTGTACTCTTTATGTATCATTTCCAGTTGAACACATCTGGAATCTGCAGACCAAAGCAGAGCATTTCCCATTTCACGTAGAAATATGCTGGGCAGACTTGAGTGCAGATAACTTCCTCCACTGCAAGCACTGACCATTTATGCCCTTTTTCACTTTTGTTTCTTTGGAACAGTTGTTATTTTCAAAGAAGTTTTGATTTTTGCACTATAACACCTTAGTTCCTTTGAAGCCCCTTGGTGCCAACAGCACTTTGAGGACTCCCATATGTTACATCAGCTGGATCCCCCTTATTCCCACACCAAGAGGAAATAATCTGGTTTTGGTGCTCTCCACAGGTACCTCTGAGGACAGACCAACTGACAGGGTATTTACAAACAGGTGGCATCAATGCCTGTGCTTCAATCTCTGTCTCTAATTTTCAGTTTCATGTGGCCTCTACAAGGTCAAGAGTCCAAGCACGAGACACTCAGCTATTTCAGTGGTGAAGACTCTACGTGCACACAGGTATACATAAAGATTATTTCCACCTTTAGATTGGAATAAAAATTCCACATGAGCCATTTGGGACTACCCAATCTATAGATTTTATTGAGCTAGAATCCTGTCTTCTGAAAAATCCCTGTTGTAAGGTTTTGATTGCGTCTCAGAAACTGCTAGAGGAATTGTATTTTAATGTGGTTTATTTTCCTCTCACGGCTCTCAGGAGGCACACACCCACATGAGGCTATTCTAAATGATAGTGTCATTACATTTGAACCCTTAGTAAAAGGGTGTTTTTCAGCAATTGAATTCATATGTTTAATTTTGAATTTTTGTTTTGTTTCTGTATACAAATTAAGGCCTCTGCCAGTACAAACACATCTTTCTAGTAAGCCTGGAGGTGTTGAAATGAAAATTAGAGCTGTGCAAAGGTGGTTTTTTTTTTGTTTGTGGGTTTTTTTGTTTGTTTGTTTAATGAGGTCTGTAAGGCATGGGTTTGAGTTTGCTGCAACCTGAAAGTTCAGTCCAGACCTGAATTACAGCAGTGTTCCCAGGGTCTGGCATTGTGGGACCCTTGTGAGTGATGTGTGACACGGGTGAGAGGAGCCAGCTCTTGGTGACAGCAAATTCACCCTTAATGCCCTTTCACATGCTCTGCTGTCACATGGGGTGGGGAAATCATGGGTTTGGCAAAGTCAGGAGAACTTGTGGCCAACCCATTGGGTCCTTTTGCACATACTAGGGATGCCTGTGTTAGGATATAGAATCACAGAATAGTTTTGGTTGGAAGGGACCTTAAAGGTTGTTCAGTTCTCACCTCTCTGCCACGGGCAGGGACAGCTTCCCCTAAAAGAGGTTGTTCAGAACCCCATCCAGGCTGGCCTTGAGCATCTCCAGGCATGGGGCATCCACAGCTTCTCTGAGCAACCTGTGCTCAGAGTGCTAGTGCCTCATCTCCCTCACTGTAAAGATTTTCATCCTAATATATAATTAGGAACCCAATATATAATGTTTAAACCTGCCCTCTTTCAGTTTAAAGCCATTCCCCCTTGCCGTGTCTCTCCAGGCACTTGTCCAAAGTTCCTCTCCAGCAACCCTGTAGCCCCTTTAGGCACTGGAAGGGGCTGTGAGGTCTCCTTTGAGCCTTCTGCAGGCTTAACAGCCCCAGCTCTCTCAGCCTGTCTCCACAGTAGAGGTGCTCCAGCCCTCTGAGCATCTTCATGGTTTCCTCTGAATTCACCCCAACAGGTCTATGTCCTTCCTATGCTGGGGACATGTTGTCTGGGCTCACTAAGGACTGACCATTTTCCTGTGACCTGAAGTAAATCATCAGAATGCTACTTTGTCCCTCAACACACAAAAACTGTGTTTATGTGTCTTTCCTCTTGACACAGGATTTTACCACCTGTGCTCCATCACAGCAGGGCAGGAGCAATACAGACCCTGATTCCTCTCCTTACATTTTAAGTCACAATTTGGAAATGCAGAAAGTCCTGCTTTACTTCCCACATCTGGGTTATGAGATATCCATGTCTTGAATTATAATGTTTTAATACAGACACATAAAACTTCCTGCCTTAAGACACAAAATGATCTGTAACTATTAGGGATTACAGTTGAATGTTCCTGTTGGGGGAGTTTGAATCCTAAGGCTGCTCATGGGATTTTAATACTCTTGTCTGGAACAGCTGGTGCCAGTGGAAGTGTGCTGGATAAGACAGGTAATGGGCCTTGTCTTATCTCCCATTCCTCTTTTAATATATTTTTATTTCCATCTGTGTCTGTGTTTCAAGATACGAACAGAGAGCAGGCAATGTGGATTATCAGTGGAAAAACTGAAGAGGGAGGCAGGAGAGCCCAGAGAAGTAGGAATGTGGCAGGGAGACAGAGCAGAACTGGAGACCAGGAAATGGCAGAAACAAGTGAAGGTTTTGGTGGGCCATGAGTGATAGAAGCAAGGGGGTTGGTTGGTGGAAAGGCAGATGGACAAAAACTCCAGAGGGAGACAAAAACTGGGGAAAGGTAAAAACAGAGAAGGGAAGAAGTTTGAAGTGGAGAGCAGGCACTGGACACGAAAAAGGCAAGTGTTGAACAGGAGGAGAAACCAGCAAAAAATATCTCGGGGTGATGCCATCCCTGCACTGCCTCACAAAATATGCGAAGGGGAAGAAACAATTTCCCTGTTGTTCCTGCAACATCAGCCACAGCTTCTACATCATGGAGCAGGACCACGATGTGCATGTTGCTCTACAAAAAGCCTGTCTCCCCCTTTTACAGAACTTTTCAGTTTAGAGAAAAGACAAACAGAAACACAGGCATTGGAAAAGTAGAGGATAATAGGACCATGGTCTGGACATGCAAAACACCCTTTTAGATGCTGTTTGCAACACACCAACAGTCTAATTAATGTATATCTTCTTGTAGCACAAACTGCCATCTTAAGGAAATGTTTGAGGAGAACAAGAGAGCGAATGTTTATGAAGACTCCTGAGGGGTAAAGAAAGAAAGTAAACAAATGTTTCCTGAGGAATAGAACAGCAGAGATCTGCACCACTAGGCTAAAAAGGTGAGTGTCTGCTTGGACCGGGGATGATGGTCAGTTTTGTGGAGAACACAGGGAGATGTACAGGTTATGTTTGGTACAGCAAGGATCGGGGCTGTGGGAAGGCTGTACAAAGTGGTGATGTGGTTAGGAAAGGTGCTGATTTTACCAGCAGTGTCCACTGTGAGATTTAATTCCTCAAGATCAGGGAAGATGTCATGTTAATGGAGGTCTGAGATAATGAGAGTGCAGACAACAGCTCTGGTGATGTAGCTGAATGTGAAATGCAAGTAGACATAATGCAGAACCTTTAAAAATTCAGACATGCTCTGGATGTTAGGTTGCAAAGGCTCCAGCTGGGAGGTGGTGTCTGAGCAGCTTAATGACCAGCAGCACAGTGATAGTATGAGGAGAAGGGAATGATCATATGGGGGGAAGGGATGTCCTTTGCCTTGAAAAGAGGGATCCACTGTCCATGGAGGAAAATGAGGACAGCAGACAATGAAAAGAAAAAGTTATCTTCCTGTGTGTAACAAACATTCTTTTAGCACAGAAAAGATTTACTCAGGGCAAGAGAAGAAATAACACCACCCACCTGCTCCTCTCAGGCATCTTTGCTAATGCCTCATTTCAGTGTGGTGCTTCACCAGCTGAGGCAGACTGAGATGAAGAACTGCGGTGCATAGCTCCTCCATTTACCCTTCTTTCAGCCTCCCAGAAACCTCTCAAACAGCCAAGTGCAAGAATATTGCAGGGTTATTGTTCATCTGTGGATGCAGAGTGCAAGTGTGTAATGCAGGCTCACAGCTGCTGAGACAACCTGTGCTTATACCCAGCTGGGCAAACATCTGCTTAGGTGCTTGAAGATGATGATTCTGTTGGTCATTTATGTTTAACTCATCCCGTGTTATCCCAGGATACGGCAGGGGAAGAGGAGAGAATCCTAAGCCATTAACTGTGATCATTAAAACCACAGCACTGGATTTTATTCAGCATCTACATCCTCAGTTTGGCAGCCAAAAGTCCCTAAGGCTAAAGCCCACTTGCCAGTGGCTGTGTTTGTACCATAGGCCTGTGGTGACTTTCAAGAGAGCTGTTCCACAGTGCACTTCTTAGGGCTGGGAAACAGTTAATACCTCCTGTATTTCTCTGCATACTTCCCATACTGCTCTACTTTATGCAGTGTCATTCATCACAGCATGAGAGGTGCTTAGTGATCACCCATGCCAGCCAGAGCATCACTGGAATGCCCAGTCTGGCTCCATCCATGCCTTGCTATCCTTCTCACACCTGTCCCCTGGGCTGCTCTGGGAGAAGACATCTCAGCCTGCCTCAGGAGCACCATTAAGGGAGAAAACAATCTGGCAGATATCAGTTTTGAGCCACTTTTATCTGATTTATTGTGGAAGTCACCTCTTTTGATTTAGGTGGTGCTGATAGTGAATGAGAAAACATGTGTTTCTAAAACAATGGCAACGAAAACATTTCTTGTCAGGGACTGTAGTTTATTGTCTTACTGCTTGAAAAGTAAAATATCCAGCAGGGAAGACACTGTGTCATCATAAAGCAAATGCGGATTATACAATACGGCAATAACTTCACGGGTAATGCTCAGAGCCGCTTCTGAGCACAAGTTATATCGAGTTGTTTGTGCTCGGTGATGGTGCAAGCCCCCTTCATCACCCTGAGGTTTTCCAGGCCTGGGTTTCTACAGCTGAAAATGTGACACCTCTGGCTGTGACTCTTATTCTTCATTTTATATTAGCTCTTGACTCGGGCTTTTCTCCAGGGAAAGATCTCTGCGGTTTTGTTTGGCGCTTCCTTGCTTTCCTGTGTTAGGTGGCCCTCACAAATGCACCTCCACTGAGACATGGCTCAGGGTACCTGGGGGGAAGAGCCTCTTCAGAATCAGCACTGGTGTTCATATTTAGTGCCTGAGACAGAGCATAACTTTGGCTTCCCTTCTCAGAAGGAGCTGCCGGTCTCGGCACAGGCGCTTGGCAGCACTTCCAGCATCTCTCTGCCCCTCTCATTTCGCTGTCTGCGCTCCTCTCCCTGGTTCTGTTTGACAGTGTTTTCTTTCCCCATTTGGCAAGTCAGCTCACCTCTAAGCCTTATCATATTTAAATGTTTAACTGCTCTCAGACCTTAATTAAGAGTAGTAGCAACTGCAATAGCTGTAGCTGTAGGAATGGCAGTGATTTCTCCTATCTTAAACTTTAATGGCTTTTATACAAGGCTTTCCAGAAAGGGTGATTAATGGCACCCAGAGAGGCTGAGGTAAATGTTTCTCCATGCTGATTTTTGCCCTTTATATTCTTGACATGAAAAACTAAAAAGTCCATTTAGAAATAATTCTGTGATTATATTTTCTCTGGGGTTCAGTAGGTGCTTAATACAGCACTTAATATATGTGTTGAATGGGAGCTGATCTTTTAAAGACCCAGCTCTTGGTGGTCTCCATGCCAACTCAGCTTTGCTCTGAGCAGTAATTACTAATATTGTTGGTAGTCTCCAAGGATTTGGTGGGTCTTGAAGACTAAGCTTCCCTAGACTAACCTTTATTTTTTCCATCTTTTGTACTGGCCTGAAAAGAGTAGATGGACTTTTCATTTAATAGAAACATCAGTGCCTGAAGTTTTATTGTTTTAGGTTTGTAGAATGGGTCATTGAGTCATAAGATGTGAAACATCTGTTTGCATTTGCAGTGAAACAGCTAATAGAGTCTTAAGACCTAAAAAAAGAAAAGAAAAGGAAAGGGAAAAAAAAAACCCCAACATCAAAAGATGTGAAAACCCCCAGGTCAAGTGGCAGCATCACAATTATTCGCTCGGAGAGAAAATATTTATTGTGGCTTGTAACCGTGTCCACCAGGCGGTTAATTAGCAAAGCGTAGATATTGTCACAGTGGAAGAAGTGAATGCAATTCATAGAAAATCCTCCAAGATAAGCAGCAGACACAAAGGTGATTAAGCTGTCAATAATGAAAAAACACAGAGCAGGAGGAAAAGCAGGTGGACATCAGTACATGGCTGCAAACTAAACCTAGGCCACAAAGCAGGGCAATTGTTTATACTGATAATATTTACACACCCGCAATGCCTCTGAGCTTTAGCCATGAACCAGGTTCCCACACCACACTGATCCTGAGCAAGAAATGCCTCTGCATTAAAGATCTTATGATTTAAACATTAGCCAAGAGACCGTGGATGGGCAGGAGCAGACAGAAGCATGTCCGTGGTACCGATGAGGACTGCTCAGCGTGGCGCAGGCTGGCCCAGCACGACCACAACCTGCCTGCTGTCATTTGCTTGTCTTGTAAGCAACATGGCAAAGGCATTGGCATTTTGACAGTGCAGATACCGTGCAGAGATCTTCCCAAACGTTAATTAAGCATCGTGGAGCCACAGCAGTATTATTACAATCCTCGTTTTGCAATCAGGAGATCCGAGACAGCTTTGTGATGCTGGGCTGGGTAGCCCAAGGCTACTTGGCTGCGCAGTGGCAGCGTGAGGGGATGAACCTCGCCACCCTCACCGGCATTCCTGTGCTTGCCTCTCCCAGCTGACTGCACACAGAGATGATTATTAGTGGTATTTACTCGTATTTCAAAGAATGTGAACAAAGGCTGTAGCAAAAGCAAAACTTCAGATGACAGAGTGAAGAAAAATTATAATACATTTTTAGAATTACAGTATTGTCATCTTGAGTTGGAAAAAGCTCAGATCTAAGCTCCCGGTTTATTTTTTTTAGCTATGTAGGAGAATTTCTGCTTCCTCTTAGCTTGGCACAGTCTAAGATTAGCATGTGAGCGCCTCTGGCTTACAGAGCCTAGCTGTACATGTGCCTTCTTTCTAGATCATCAGAGTACTGGGTCCAGGTTTGGACAGGTTGTTTCAGATTATTGGGCCATTCATGTGATGATGGACTTCTGTAATACCAATACTGCGCCTCATGCTGTTTATAATAACATACATGTTTCATAACAGGTATATGGCGTTAACAGATGTTTTTAGGTTATATCTAGGAAAGACAGTAACCTGTGATGATTTTTATTTTGTCTTTCTGGAAACCTAATGTGTTTCCTATGGCTTATGACCACAATTCATTTCTAAGTGATTTTCCCTGGCCGATTTCCATTTATCATTTAAATAATCTAGCAACAAAGATGAGGTATTCTGCAAGAAGGTATATGACTCTGTAATCACTCTACTTTCATATCCCCTTTGGGGGGAATTATTAGAGATGAAATGACCTTCCTGGCTATCAAGCATTACCACTGTAACACGGATGGATAATATGACACCCCTGACACAGAGCCAAAGGCAGGTCGAGCTGAGCGTGCTGTACTCAGACCTGAAAATGACAGAGATTTGATTAAAATGAATGTGAGAAAGAAGTCCAAGAATGATGGGAGCCCTCTGCTAGCTTGCAGGAGAGTGGGGAATCTCACTGTGATATATGGCCTTTGCTGTACTTCTCATTTGGATCATGATGAGAGAAATTTACCATCTTTACTGTCCTCTCGAGGGACTTTGTTCTGTTCTCTTCATGCTCTTTAGGAGAAAACCATGCCTAGTGAATGCCTAGGAAACATTAGCCACAGGCATCCTGTACAACAGTGTTTGACACTGCTGAAACTCAGTTTCGCCATTTGTCAAATGATGAGTATTGTACATCTTTTATATGAGCTGCTGAGAGCTTGGGTTGGTGAGCTTGAAGCATGTTGCATCATACAAAACTACATGGAAAAATCAATATCACATATTAGTGTGACTATTTTTCCTCCAGAGACTTCTAGACCAGTCAACAAAATACAAAATACTTTAGCGCTTATTTACTCAACTTTTGGGCTGAGAAACGTACATAAGATTTTTGCTTTTTATATTCTCAAGAGCTCTTATCACACTTCTTGGGTAGGCAGCCATCTGTGGCATGTAACACTGCAGAACGGTGTCTCACAGATCTGAATTTGCAGAGGGAAGTCTGGAAAAGACCATGTAGACCCTCAAACTTGAATTTGGCCAAAGGAAATTAATTTTGTTAGTACTATCAATATTTTTGCTGTTAAGAAACATATGATAAGATACCAGAATTGATATGGGAGCACTAATGGTCCCATTGTAAGCTTACTTAAAGACTAATTTAGTGTGTTGATAAATAAGGATAGGGCCAAGAGGCCTGATCTGACCTGATGGTGAGGACTTTGGCTTTTGTCATGGCTGGTGTCACTGTACCTGTATCCACATCCTTAAACAACAGTGTTCTATTTAACACAAGGCTTTGCAGAAGGAATATCCTAAGGAGCTGTTTTCTTTAGATACCATCTTCCTTTAAATAAGGAACAGTGAACCTGGAATGTCAGGGAATAAAATAAGCAGAAGAGATGACCAAGAATTAACTGCTTGAGATGTAGGAAAGCGGGGCCAGAGGCACAGCTCTTGACAGAAGCCATGCAAGCCTGTGGATCTGAGGGAAGATGAGTGGTTCCACTCATCAGGTTGTGTTAGTGCCATCGGGGTGCACTTGCTGCTAAGTATCCTGCTGACTGAGCAGAGAGGTCCTGAAGTCCTCTAACTTCATTTTCTGGTTCATCTTCAGGAATAGTTGTGCAAAGAGCATGATTTATCATGACTGTTATGGTGATCTACCTTGATTTAGTGGTGAAATTACAATGATGGATCATACTTAATTATGATCATTAAAAGACATCAAAAATGTAATCGGCTGTTCATCATATACCTTATAAAAGAAAAAAAAATACCTCAGGATTTTAAAGACTGGGACTCTAGCTGTTGATAAAATTAGAATATGTTTTATTCATGCTGTGACACAGCGTTCTTTCTTCACTGATCTCCTCGTCTGGGCGTTTCTCTTCAGAGGCATTGGGGAAGGATTTGAACGAGGCTTTAATGAAGTATAAACAACCATGGGTCCTATTTTTTCCATGGGCCCTGTGGGGTGCAGGTCATGCCTTGTGTTAAGGAAATCCATGGGGCTCTATCCACAAGGAGAGGTTGTGCAAGAACACAGGCTGCAGATCAGCACCCTGGCATGAGCTGTTTGGATTCTGGAAATGCAGGTTTGCCCCCATTTGACCTTGATTAAAGTCTAGCACAGTTTAATGAGGCAACATAAAATGCAAGTCAAATGCTCAATAGGGAAAATCTTGTCAGACATAAGGAACAATTGGGATCAAGTCAGTCAGGGCTTCCTTGGGCTTTTAATGACCTGTTAGATTCAGTTTTACTGAGGGTTTTCTAAAAAAAATAAGTGATAATGACTGAAGGGAGCATCATTAGTATTGGAGTGAAATGGCTAATGGCTCCAGATTGCTCACAGGTGTCAGAGAAGAAAAGTTTCTCCCTAGGCAGCAAGCTCTGTGATCACCACAAGCGTTATTATTTGCACTGCAGGAGTGCCTATCAAGGTTAATGGAGACAAGGCCCCCTTTCTGCCGGGGAGCCATTGGAATGTGTGCAGAGGAGAGGAAAAGGGAAGAGCAAGCTCAGTGCTGGCATCCCTACCTTGGTGCAAAACCCACTGAGGGGAGTTTGGCAAGATCCGGGGAGGAACCAGATGGCTGAAGGCAGGGACTGGAACATTTGATAAATATTACTATTAGAGTGTGTTACTTGTATAATTCAGTGCCATAACAGAAAAAGTAAGGTGTGCTTTGATTCTGGTCTGTAGCTATCTGAGCAGCAAACCTTTTTGTTGGACTCTCCTGCTCAGCAAAGTATGGGAGTCCATCCAGGGAGCTGAACACAGACATATCTGTCTGTGATGGTAATTAACATTGGCACCACTTACCACATTTCCTTTGGATCCTCAGAGTCTAGCTATGAGCAAATCAAAGCAGGATACATTTTCCGAGAGGTTTGCTTTGATTGAAAAGAGAATTCAGGGAAGTCCAGTGGCCTCTATTATACAGCACTCCAACTCAGATGATTGCTTATCCTATTTGGCTTTAAAACCTGTAACACATTATCATGCCCCAGTTAACAGATGGCAAACTGAAGACCAGAGAAGATGTGCCCAAGGTCGTACAAGGTTGGGAGACTCAGAGGGTATGGAAAACATCTGGTAATTGCATGCTGTAGTGAAATAATGCCACAGAGAATCTCTGCCAGTGGTCAGCAGGAGAAGCTGAGGGTCCTCGTGAGGTCTTCACACTCTTTGCTCCCACAGAAGACAGCTGGGTACCAAGTAAAGGCACTGCTGCCTTCGTTGAACAACGGATACAGGTTGAACACAGTGGGACATCACTGGTTCACTCCTTGCCTTTCTTCAGGGTGAGACTGTGGCTCCCCTTGTAGTTGGGGTGTCAGTGCACTTGGTCCAGGGCTGGGCTAACTGCTGGGCTGCTTGTGCATGAGGAGAAGCAACCACTCTTCCTCTTCTCACCCAGCTGAGATAGGTCTAAGTCCTGGGCTGGGGGCTGAGGTGGGCTGTTCCCAGGGAGGCTGGTGTGGGGGAAGGACTGTCATAGTGTGGTGAGGCTGACTCAGATTTCTCTTTTCTGGAGCTGAGACGGGTTGGACTCTAATCTGCTCTCTGCAGAAATCCAAGTCCCAGACAGTGGCCATACAGCAGGACTTCAACCTTTTTGTTTAGAAAAGCTTTGCTTCTTGTCAAAAGGGCAAATACTTACGAGTGTGTTTCCTTCTCTTCTGTGGGCCCGGTATGCACGTAACGCACTTTTCATCCTAAGAGCAAAGTGTTTTTGCAGAGACAATTGAAAGAAATTAAGAATGGCACATCATGATCATTTATATCATGTGTATCTCAGAAAGTTCATCAATTCATATTACATTAGGGAATATGTAAACTAAATGTGCACTCATTTGGCATAGTCCTCAGAGCAATTATTCTTCAGTTGATTTAGTACACTTGATAAAAATAAAGGTTAAGGAGGATGTTAATTTGGGATTTTTTTTTTTGCTGGTTTTTATAAAGTATTAGAATGCAGATTAATTCCAGACTTTATAATACTGCATTCAATTCACTATCATATAAAAATAACTTGCATAAATCAGAGAAGTGGGCCTGATCCTTGTGCTGTAACACTCGGAGGGAATTTTGACATTGACTTCTATAGGAGTAGGCCCAATGTCAAAACCTAGATATAACATGAATCCGTGCCAGACACGTTAGAGCTCTGCTAGGAACATCCTCATTGGAGCATAATAATTTGTGAGAGAGAGACACACACTGTGAGCACTCCTGGGGTTGGGGGCCCTGGGCAAAATGTTGGTGGCAGAACTAATTCTAGTCTGAGGAAATGAGAAAGCCAGTGTCGTAAAATGTTGTTGCTTCCAAATCTCAGCCCGTCAGATTACCAAGGACCTACATTTTTCTGTCCAATTTTGGGGGTGGGGAAGCGTTGACAGGACATCCTCTGGAGACAGTGAAAAGAGATAAAACTACTGAAGCTTTTTTTTTTTTTTAGCCCTCTGAGTTCAGGAGAGAGAAGTTAAAAACCTGCCAGAGCTGCCCTAAAATTGCTAATGAAAGAGAGTGAGAGAGGCATTTGCTTCAATATGCTCAGCCAAAATGGGATTTTCAAAGGAGTCTGGATAAAGACATCAGACACAAAGAAATCAGTACCTAATAAAAGAACTTACCTGAGTCAATCCTGCTGATTGGCTTCAATAGCAGACATGTGGGTGTTGAAGCAGAATTCACTGCAGAAGTTAAAAAAAAAAAAAAAAGAATGAAGAGGAAAAAGAAAAATAACATGCAAGTAGTAGGGAATGCTAATAACATGAGTAGGAAAGGGTTCTTCCTCTGCAGGGTTAAAGGACTGCTGCACAACAGCAGAGAGGAGTGGTAGTAGCCTTCTCCCCTAGGAATAAATCAAACCTATATCCTGATGTGAATCTGGGGGCAGAAGAAGTGAGGGAAATCTCCCCAGAAGAAAAACGGGATTATAGAAGTATTGAATAAGGAATTACATGGGAGTTATATACGGGAGATTTCACTGTAGAAAAAGAGGGTTACATATATAAACCTGTGGCTTAGTTCAGAAAACTCTTATCCATGGCTTTCTGACTGAGGAACTGCATGTCTTCATTCTTTTTTTCATTGCCAGTCCCTATCAGCAGTGCTATGGGGACAACTCTTGCGTCCCTGGAGCTGCCTCAGCCCATCACAGCCATGGGAAAAGGCTTTCTCCATGAATTTTTGCCTATGCACTGACCCTGCACCCCTGGTGCATTTGGGTGTGCAGAGACCCATCCTCCTTGGCAAATCCCAATATCAGCCACACAATGTCAGGAGCAATGTGTGGCTGATGTGTCCCACATGCAGGGAGCGACAGTTGCTCACCATCCTTTCCCCATTCCTTGGCGTCACTGACCCTGGGAAATCTGTTCCAAAGGGTGCTGTTAGCAACTGCATCTGCAGAGGGATGCGAAGTCATTTTATCCTTTCTGCATCTTGCTCCTCTTCCATGCCCAGGTGGGTCCAGGTTCTTCCAGACCCACGTATGTAAGCAGGGAAGATTTTATTTTGCTCCTTTCACATAGACTTTATTTGAATTTGTAGGAGACAGCTGGATTCATGAGACATGCCAAGTTTCAGACTTCCTTGGTCCAAATCCTGTTGAACCATGTGCATCCAATTCTCTTCCCTCCCCCGTGTCCGCAGGAGCAGGGGAAGCGCTGGAAAGCCCCGCGTGTTCTTCGCAGCCGAAAAGAGCCTCGCCTTGGCTCAGGAGACAGGCACTATAATTAGGCACAGATCTTCTGTCCTAAACACAATGTTCTGAGGATTTATTTCTATCATTTGCCCAGCCTTGGGTGTTTTTTGGTAGCGCTCTCCGAATGTGGGCCTAAGGGGTTCCAGTGTGGGTGGTTGGGAGCTCTCGTCTGCAGAGGGGCTTTGCTTCATATTATCGGGAAGCACAGGCGGGCCCACGGTGCCTTACTGCCATTAAGCTCATTTTTTGGACCAGTGAGTAAAACTACACATTTCTACATTTTTGTAATAACAGACGCATGCTGAGCTGGAGTTCTTGAGATGCCAAATGTGATTTCACAGCCGCTATCCAGATAGAATTGCCCTTTAACATCATCCAAGAAGTTCTTACACACCAAAATTATTCTGTCATACATAAAATGGCCCAAGTAATTTGGAGCAAGTTATTTAATAAACTTTGTCTTGCTGTAATCCACGAACAATTTATGATGTTCTTGAATTTCCTCATAATTCAGTTATTTCTTGCTAGATAAGTTGGATGAATGAGCTGTGGCCTGTCAACTGTTTGCAAGTGATTAATTAACTGCACATTTCTGGATGCTGGAGTTTAAGTGTATTGGTCAGTTTAATCAGATCAGTAGGTCACATGGTGTACTTCTATTCTCAGATTGGATGGATGCTTCTCCTTGAAAGAATCCTCTAAGAATAAAAATTCCTGATCAAGCATTTAAAGCAGGCATCCTGGCTGAAACGCCAGGATGCAGGCAACCACAAACTCAATCAATTACATGAGTGCTATTGGCATCCCGGAAAGCGAAGTGCTGCATTGTGAAAGCCTTTTTCCAAAAGAGAATTTCAGCTCGACAAAATATTCATAGAAGTATTACCTAATATTCACTTTGCCAAGCTCACTCCTGCCAGTAAGTTCAGTTGTAAAAACATGTGTAAAGTACAAGCTCAACTAAAGGAAATTTCTATGAAAATTATGTACAGCACATGCTTTCATCTGCTCTCCTGAGCTCTCACAGTGCTGATACTAAAGGGATCAGCAAGACCCCTCTTTGCACCATGTTTATTGCAGTTTTCTGTAATGTGAATGCCACGTATGTTCTGGCTCTGTCATTAATTTTGAGTTAGGTCAAATTCATACATATTAGATAATAAGCATTTTTAGTCCCCAAATGTGTGTGTTAATTAATTTTATTTCATTCAGTGTAATTGTCCTTATAGCTCTGTGCTCATTAAAAGAAGAGGTTTAGAATCCTCCTTTGTGCTGGGCTTAATCTGGGTGGAAATCCCAGAAGCTGCCTCACACCTTCTCTGTCAATGTAGGTGAGTTCTGACTTGCAGCTGACCCCCCTCCTCCCCACCACTATTACTGACTCAGGAGTCATTTCCAATTCCTTGGTGTGAGCACACATCACTCTAAGGAAACAGAAATTACATCCAAAGGAGTAGAAATAACCAGGAAGACCTAGTTTTGTGTATTTTCCTTTTGAAAGATCTGAGCATGTAGTACTGAATGGAAATACCTATAATGAAGCAGGTGCTGGAGGACCACCTGTCCATCTGCCCATCATCAGTTAACTTGTCCAGGGGATAAACACTGGCAAGACTGTCCTCCCTGGTGGGCACTGAGGATCTGTTACAGTGCATGTGGCCCTTTCAGTGAGTTTCTGATGTGTGGCTGACAGCAAGTATAGATACATGTGCACTGATAGACTTAGAGTTTGTAAGCAGCTCATGGGTGATGAAGTAGAGCTTGATCTATTTTTTTTTTATTTTAACCTAGCATTATTAGCAGGCCTTGCATGCCCTAGACTTGTCTTTTCTCTTCTGCAGTGTCAAGAACTTGAGCCTTGAGACCACTGGTGCAATTGCTGTTCGTTAAAGAATGCATTTGTCATTTATTAGGAATTTGTAAATGAATTCTGAACAGGCTGGTCTCTCAGTATACCCTGTAGTGCTGGTAGCACTGGTCCTCTTGTGCTTATGACTCGTTTTCGCTATGAGAGGAGGGCTCTTCGGGGGTTTTGATGTGGAGACGGTATTTGAGATGTTGGATTTATACAGGAGGTGTGGCTCACACTCAGCTCTCACAGATCAGAGAAGATGAAGATGTTCATCACCTGCTTGGCTGGCGAATATCCCCCAGTGAAACGCTGTGCACAGCTTCTACCTCCTGTCCCCCCACTTTTCACTTGCATTTGACATCTTTCCTGAGTTGACCAGACATGTAATACTGAACAACGCATTTTAGCTCTGAGCTAGCTACTTTGAGGTGTGTCTAAAAAATATATGAAGCACTGGCCTGGGTCTTGGCTTCTTCAATGAACTTCTGGAGATGTGATCAGTCTGGAAGTGTCTGAGGAGGACGCAGTCCCACAGGGTATGTGTCCCTCCAGAAAGTGATCCTTAGGGAATACAACAACTCAATCTCTCCTATAAATACACCATTTCTCCTCATCTGAAGAGGGCACTGAGATGTGCAGTGTTCAGGTGATCATTAGACATGTGCAATTCCCTGGCTGAAGGGGAAAAGGCTGTCTAAAACCGGAGGGCTTGTGGAGACTTCTCTTCCAGATAAAAGACTTTTACAGAAAGTGCCTCTGATGGCACTGCACAGAGGAGCCCGCCTTTCTCCAGCCTTCTTGAAGGTTTTTTTTTTGCACTGTTTTTGCAATGCTGATCTTCTGAGCTAATGTCTTGAATTCCTCTGCCTTGTAATGCAGTGTGGTCCTCTGAGACCCCTGGGCCTATTTAATTTCATGCATGTGTAAGATACCTTTTCCCTTTTGGCACTATGATACCCGCTGCAGTCACTTTAAACACTGCCAGTCAATCCTAGTTATCAGAATCTGTACAGGGGACAGGAGGAGGGAGAAGATAATGGATTTGCCTTGAAAGCTCATCTAGAAATCCATCCCTACACAGCAGACTGCCTATGTAATGTATTACTTTTTAATAACGTAAATATATTAACATTAGAGTGGTCTTCTCAATCTTCAGTACCTAAACATTACATCACTATCAGAAGCAAATGTAATTAGATATCATAAATATGAAAAATATCGGGACATTAACATAGAGAGCACCAATAAGTTGCTTTGCTTGTCATGTAATTGAAAAGCATTAAGGGTGCACTCTGCTGTGCGCGTGGTGAGCAGGGATCAAGCCTAATGCGAAGGGACAGCTCCGGTATGCAGAGCCTCACCCAAAATAACTTCACAGGGACACTGTCAAGGGTTTTTTAGGTCTGAAAGTTAACATTTCTGTGAAGTTGATTAGTGCTTGCAAACGCTCTGTGCTATTTTCTAATCAGTGACATTCGCTCTCTTGGTTATTTAATGGTATTAGCAGCAGCAGAAGTGGAACCATTTGTTTCAGGCCAAGCAATCATAATCCTGCTCACTCTGGATGCTGGTATTTAAATATGCGTGGGATGCTGTTTTCATCCCACACTCCTATTCTGTTAGATTTTTGCTTTGCAAAGTTTTCCAGTCTCTTGGTCTTCTGCTCAGCACCCTCCAGGTAAGCCTGAAATTGAAGAAATGTCAACCATTTTAAATAAGGTACAATGCCAAAATGACAGATGAAGATTTTAAACTTCCAGAGCAAAAAAGGAATTATTTAGCATGGCTCTACTGGGAGTACAGACTCACGCTGAGAAAAAATGGGATGCTTTGAATGACTTTCTGGCAATGAAATCTGTGGAATAGCCCAAGAGGGAAATGTCAAGTCCTTGTTGCTGGGGTAGATTAGATCCACACTAGAAGATATCTAATCTTGACTGAAAGTGGTGCTTTCCCAGTTGGCTTTACAAGGGATTTCCTAGGCTGGTTATGAGCTCCTTAGAGCACCCAGTTTCACATTATTCAGGTGCAGGGGGAAGGCTTGCCTCGACACTCTCTTGGTGAGAACAGGATTTGGAACCAAGAGTGACATCCTCATGGCACAGGGAAGAAACAGAGCAGTGCAGCATGACTGTGTGCAACCAGGAACAGTGTCTGGCCTTAGATAAGGTTGTCCCTCCTTCCCTCTGCCCTGTGCTGTTTCTCTGTGCCAGGTTTCTGAAGCATCCAGCATTTCCCTCCCTGCTACAGTGCATGAACACACAGCAAGGATGTGCATGGTGAGAGGAGTCAGCCTGGGTTTGCAGGGAGCACCTGCCCTGCTGGCTGAGTAGGGGGCTGGGGTTTTCCTGATACGGAACACCCCTGAGCTCAAGCCTTGTCCTGAGCTGCTTAGTGCAAGCAAGCCCAGCCAATGGGCCTGGTCTTACTTGGGCTTGGAGTGTCAGGGGTGGTCTGTCAGGGGGTGCTCTCTTGGGTGTAGGGTGGTGGGGGACCTGCCCCCAAGACCAGTGGTGATGACTGGCTGCTCTGAAGAAGCCTGTCACTGTCATTTCTTTGTGTTTTGTCTCCTGGAATGATCCTTGTTTTAGGTTTGATGCCAACTCCTTTTTCACCTTTCCCTGTTTCTCTTTCTGTACACACCTTGTTCTCTAATTAGTTGAATTTCTGCCTCTGCTTTGCTTCTCCCTTAGTCCTTTTCCCAGCTCTGTGCTTAGATCTCACTTTTCTTTACTTTTTGTCTGCCCTCTGATGGCTGGATATTTATTTGCTTATTTTAATTTCTCCTGTGGGAAAGCCTTTTCGGCACCACATCTTGTAGACATCAGAGGATCCTCTAGGCCCCTTTCTGTCCTCCCCATCCCTGTGGCAGCGTTTTTCCTTTGCTCTCTCCCCCTCTGTGAGTTGTGCTGTTGCTCTGCTCTCACTGCCATGGTAACTTCAAAAAGACACGGCCATTTGATATACCAGGAGAAGGAGAAGTCCGCAGGAGTGTGTGCGTGCATGTGTGCGTGTCAGGGGAGGGGAGAGAACATCCTTTTCCTTTCTCTTTTCATTTTTAGGTTCAAAGCATTTCACTACAGCTGCTGGAGGGAGGCAGGCCAGCTCTCTGTGGGACAGGAGCCATGTGCCCCATCCTGCTGTCCATCTTGGGGTCAGGGATGCTCGGCTGTTCCCCAAGCTCAGCTCCAGGCTCTGCAGCAACGGGGAGGAAAAAAAGAAAAAGAGGCTCCAACATCTTAAAAGTATAAAGCATAGTAAGGAATAGTTGTGTTCCTGAGGGGAAACATATGGGGCATTAGGAACACTTTCCCCAGCTTGCACATTTATACTTGAAAGTTAACAGTGAAAGAAAACAAACACAACAGCTTCAAACCAAACAAGCCGTAGGGGATCCCAGGCTGCAGCAGCTGCCGGGGTGAAGCCTGCAGTGTATTGAGGCGGGGAGTGGGGACCCACCGGAGAGGCAGCACGTTAGCCAAGGACAAGGTGTGCTGGAGTTTTCACTGAGCATTTGGCCTGGAAGGGGTGGCAGTGAGGCCAGCCCTGCCCAGCTGGAGGTTTCTCAGGGGTGTAGTCTCAGGCAAGCCTGTAAATTCCAGCTGGGAGTGCTGCACCCTGCAGCCAAACCCTGGGTGGAGCAACAGAAGCATTGATGGAGGTTATGGCTGCAGTTTTCATCCCCAGAAACATCCCTACAGAACAGGTGGCACCATTAGCCTGTGGAACCATAAAATCACAGATCACAGGATCACAGAATGGTTTGGGTTGGAAGGGACCTTAAAGATTACCTCATTACCACCTCCTTTCCACAGGCAGGGACATGTTCCATTAGACCAGGTTGCTCACAGCCCCATACAACCTGGCTTTAAATACTTCCAGGGATTTTCCATCTCTGCCCTGCCCCACAGCAGGCAGTAGCACTCTGGGTACTCATGTGCTGTGGCTGAGGAGCTGGAGCTGCGTTCTTTGCCTGTCTGGCAGCAAAGGGCCCCTCCAGCTTTGGGAAATGCAATTACTGTTTTGGACTCAGTGTATATTTTCTCCACAGTCTCATTTTGAAAGTGATAATGATCTTTTCCTCTCCCCTGGGTGCCAGGAAGCAGCTTGGGGAATTAGTTGAAGGGGGGATATGGAAACTGCTCCTGCCTGGGAAGTGCGTGCAGGGAGCAGGAGACCTCTGCTTCTGACTTCCCCAGTTTGTTACCAAAAGGTAAAAAAAAAACCAAAAAAAGCTGCAGAAATTTCTCTGTATCAAGATGTTTGTCTGTCTTATCGAGCTGCTGGGCAGGAATCAATGCCTCATGCTGGGGAGAGAGAGGTGCAGCCCAAGAATCCCAAGGGGGTTGCAGGACCATGGGAATCCCATGTGCCAGCAAAAGAAGGACTAAGATATGGCCAGGGTGAGGGCAATGCAGTCATGTCCTTGTCCCAGCTCAGGCAGGAGTGGGATCATCAGTGCTGAGGCTAGCATGGCTGTCTGCATGAGGTAGGGTTGAAAGCAGCTTTTCTGCTGCGTGGAGATGGGGAAGAACAAACCCAATGCTCGACAGGGACCAAGCAGGGGCTTCTCTGCAAAGACTTCCTTACATAAATACCCTCCTGTGGCTTTTAATATGGCTGGGGAGGAGGGAGGAACAATCTGGGCCAGCAGAGCCCCGGCTTTCTCATCTGTGAAAACCAAGCAGGGAAAGAATAGAAGGAGGGAAAGAGCAGTGGTGACCTCGCTGTGTGTCTTGAAGGAGCAGAAAAATGCTCTGCTCTGCTCTGCTCTGCCCCGCACATCTGTCCCTGTCCCCCTCACACATCTAGAGCTTTGTAGTGCACCTTTAATGACTGCATGAGGGGCGGGGCAGCTGCTAATGAAGCAGGATGTGGTTAAAGGCTGCTCCCCGATGCAGACAGAACTCACTCAGGTCCGTTATCTGTATTGTAATAGCATCATGGTCAAGCTATATTAATGCAGAATACTTTTCATTTGCTTGGCATTATTAAGTTATTCATGAAAGGATTTGACCAGATGCACATATTTGTGCTCCTTGGCTTGGTGGAGGTGATGGTTTTGCTGTGTTCTCACAAAGAAGATGCAGCTTGAGACAAGCTGGAAAAAATGCAGTTAATCTTTGGCAGTGGAGAGAAACAGAGAAACACCTGGGCCCGGTAGGGGCAGGCTGCCCCCACTACTGGCATTTCTGTGATGCTTGATGCAGACTCTCAGTTCAGGTGATGTGGTTCAGGCAGGAACGGAGCCATGAAAACCCCTTGGGCTTGGCTCTGCATCCTTGAGCAGAGCTGCAGAGCTCCCCGGAGAGGTGAGAACTGATGGGGACAATCTCAGAGAAAAAATTCAGTGAAAAAAGAAATTGAAAGAGAAAAAGGCAAATGTGATTCAGGTTAATATTAGTTTGGTTTTCACCTGAAAGCATTAAAAAAAGTCGGAGGAAACTTGCAAATGAAATGACGTTCTGAGCTGAAACGATGTGAAAGTCTGCTAGTGAAGGCTTCGACTTTTGTTTTTATTTTTTCATAAGCAAATAGCAGATATGTTTTGATGCTTAAGCTCATTTATTTTTGTTGGAAAGGATGTTTGGCTGTTTGGTTTTGTTTTCGCTGGCTTTATATTGGAGAGAAAACATCCTGGATGCAAATGGGTGATCCAGGAGAGAATCTGTAAGTCTGCCACCAAACACATCTTTTCAGTACAAAATGTCTCCAGCACCAGAATTCTGGGTTAATTTGCCATTCTTCCTGGGCTACAGACAAACTGTTTATCTGATTAGAGATGTGCAAACATTCCCACCATTGCATACACTGATGCTCATAAACTGGTAAATAACAACAAGCCAGAAGCTGGTTTTTCTTCCCCAGAGACATTTAGTCTTCTTCAGTCCTGCCCAGGTCCAGTGCCTGGTGTAAATATCAACCTGTCTTACCTAGAAACACCTTTATATTCACGAACTTTCGCTTTGTTTTCTTGCTGACTTCACCTTTCCTGTCTGAAGCCGCCCCAGCCCCAAGCAACGCTCAAGAGGCTTCTCTCCAGCTGCGGAGCGGCGGGGAGCTGGACCACATTTGGGGTGGGGAGGAGGTGCTGTCAGCTCACCTCAGGGGAGGAGACTGGAAAAGATGGATTTGGCGTGCCTGTTGGTGTGGTTTGGGTGGCGGTGCGATGGAGCTGGTGCATGTGCTCCATCATGAGCAGCCACAGGAGGATCTGCTCCATCTGGGAAAGGACAGGCTGGGTATGTTTCATTGCACTTGCCTTGTGGGCATGCATATGGATGAGGAGCGCATATGTGTGAGCATGTGCACAGGAGGAGATGGAGGGAGACTTATGGATTAAGGTGTCTAGAGAACCCACTCATGCCCATGGGGCAGAGAAGTGGGAGGACTCTCCAGATGGGATGTTGTAAGGGGATGCAGGTTTCTGAGCACTGTGAGGACAGGGCTGCTCCCAGCAGCACCCACCCCAAACCCTTAAGTGAAGAGGACCACAGTGCTGACCCTCTCTGCTCCCTGTTTTTTCGGCCACCCCTTTACCCACGGCTGTGAGATCCTGGTGGGGTTGTTCTCACAGGGGAAATCTCGCTGGCTGCTCAGATGAGCTTCTTGTTGCTGGAGCAACACAGAGCACTGTGAGCAGTCCTGAGTACCTGGTTCCTAAAATACTGCTCAGCATTAAAGCCCTATGGTATTTTTCAGGCAGCATTACGGGGAGACACACATATAGCTCTGCCTGCTCCCAGTCCTGCCCATCACTCCTGCCCCTGCTGTACCTGGAACATACAGAACCCAAATTCTCCTCCTCAGGAAAACAATACCCCACATCTCTTCTCATACAGCTTGGGAAAAATAAATTAAAAAAAAACCCAAGACATTTTAAATTGAGCTCATATTTTTCAAAACTTCCTTTCTCTTTGTCCTTGAAGAAAGTCTCTTAGTTTCCTCTATCTGGTCCCTATGAATGAATTTCCTAGCAGGAACACCTTGTCAGCTTTTTTTCTTGGGCTTGAATTCAATTTTTCAAATGAAATACCTCTTTTAGTCTCATCTACTTCATCTACAAGAAGATGGGTGAAAAAAATCTTTTTTCTTTCTTCTTTTTAAAAGATTTCTGTTTTCCTTCCTAGTGGCCTTATGGCTCCTTTTAAGAAATTATATAACAAATTGTGAAAATCTGGAAGGGAGCTGGTAGTTTGATTCCTTTAAGACTCTCCCTTATGCCACTAAGACAAAGAAAGGCAAAGTAACATTCAGTAGGCAAAAAAAAAAAAAAAAAAAAAAAAAAATCAAACTTACTGTTTCGCTTTTGAACAAGGTGCAAATTAGCGAATATTTGTTAAAATTTGAGACAGCAATTGTCTAAGAAAAATAGTTTCAAAGAGGAGAAGGTTGTTTTTTCTTCTTAAATAAAAAAGCCCCTGAACCTTTCTTTCTTTTAACTTCAAAAGGGAGCCAGATTGCAGAAGAAGAGAGAAAAACCTTAAATCTCCTCTGAAGGGAAGCAAGTAACTTAGTCAAAGTGATCTTATTTTTGAGGGAATAATTTTCAGTTCACTTTTTTTTTTTTTTTTAGATCTTGATCAAGTGCCTCATAAATTTTAAACTGAGCTGGTAAGACCTCTGCTCTACCTGCAGAGGTGTCAAGTGGTCATTTATTTGAGGATGACTGGATTATGCTGACCTGCTTGTTTCCAAAAACTTCATCAGCAGGCACCAAGCAGGAGTTTTCCCTTGGCTTTGGATAGGTGTTTAAAGTAGTACCAGGCTGCAGGCAAATGCTTCCAGCTCCCTACGATGGCGTTTTGCACTTGCCTCTGCCTTGATGCAAGGAGGGGCAACACAGCCACACGGCAGGTTAGGCACGGATCCAGGGCTTGGTGGAAGATAAGTGGTGCCTGTCCTGCCTGGAACCTCTCACAGCCTCTGCATTTCCAAATAAATAGCAATGATAAAGAGGGGTTTTCAGATGTGACCCACAGGTACTTCGTGTTTATGCAAGTGATAATCTCTGGAAAAAAGATGCCTGCTAAGGGGTGTTCTTGTGATGTATCTTTGAAAGCCAGAGTCAGCCCCGTTCAGAGCAATATTAGCCTCTGTATGCGTCTATATATGCAGCATCTGCTGAGTCTTTGGCTGGGCTCATAGATTTGACACTGAACTCCTCATTTCAATCTAAACTTTAATAACGTGCGAGTCGCCACAGCGCAACAGAGCACCGATTCATTCCGTAGCCGGGTCTGCCAGTGGCCCGTGCCAGATGCTTCCGAGGAGATTGCAGAGCATCATCATACAGCTAATTGGTGGGAACACGTCCTCCCGCTGCCAGCTGGTGTTCATCAGCTCTGTGTCCTGCAGCACCAGGGGCTGATGAAAATAGCCATGTGTAGTGCTTCTTGCGTGCCTTCAATCAGAGGAGCACAAACACCACTGAATGAAGCCCTTGTATGCCAGGTATTGTGCTGGTGATCTCTGTTGATTGCCTGATCTCAGGGGAGTGGGAGTCGGCATCCTTGACGGAGATTCAGCAGTTACAATCACCAATAGCATCAACACAGGACCCGACAGATGAAGGGGTTTGTTCGCTGGTGTTTGTGCTCTCCTAATTTCCCTCACGTCCAAGGGAAGTGAGGCAGCTCCCTTGAGCACCTGGGGAGCTGCCCCAGCAAGGGCTGGGACCATGGTGTGCAGCATGGTGGGTGATGAGATGCTCCTGCATGTGTAAGTAGGTTAAAAAAATAGTAACACTGAAAGCAGTAGAAGAACACAAGGCTGGGCAAAATGTGACAACAGCTGGAGCCTATGTAGGGACAGACTTACAAACCCTGTAGTCCAGAGCTAGTCTCTGGCTGGACTTGTTTGTCTCCAGAAGATGAACACTTTCCTTGCTTTTGCAGAGCAGCAGAAGCTATTCTTATAGCTGTCGAGTCCTTTTTTGAAAGTTAGTAAGGGTTTTCTTTTTGCTTCAATAACCTACAGCAGAGAGTCCTACAGGCTAATTATATGTTTCATTTTAAATCCTTTAATTTTTTTGTAGTTCAAATAGATAACTATGTTTTTCTCCCACATCTTTGATTCAGACAGATGATTTGCTTCATTAATTGATATGTGGAGGAGAGGGGCTAGAAATGAGCTATATTTATGCTTCAAAAATAATCTTTTCCCAACTGTGTTTTTTCTTCTGTGAATCCTCATATTTATTTCAAAATTATCCTGAAGTGAATGTCATCAGCCTTTGTCCAGAAGTCTTTTGCTGGATTAATTAGTCTATAATGAATCTATTTCTCATCCACTTTGATTTTAAACTTTCAGGTTGGCCTGGTGTCAGACTGCACCCAGAAATCTGCTTGCTCTCCTGAGCTGTCAGAGCAAGAAGGAGGGCAGTGTGCTGGGGCTACCTGCAAAACACAGCAGCTTGGAAGAACTGGGATTTCGGTTTTTTGAGGTGAGAATGAATGCCTTAGGGAAGTGCTTCATTCCTGGAGGAGCTGTTGGAAAGTGGTGAGCACAGAATGGAGACATTCCAGACCCCAGCCTGGTTCTGGTCCAGACACTGTTGGATAGCACAAGCATCCCTGCACCAGTGATGAATTCACCTCCCAGAGGCAAGATTTTGTGTGGCTTCGTCCCTTGGTGATGATTGTTCCAGCTTTTCCTCTTCCTCTTTGTGAAGGTCCCAGCCCTACAAACCAGACACCAAAACAAATCACACCACTGCACTGTCGTGCCACCAGCCAGGGTCTCATCTCCCCAGGGAGTTCTCCAGTGCTGCTTGCTTGCTGCTTTCTTCTTGGCTTTTTATTTTTTCTTTGGCTTTCAACACACTTTGGTGAAAAAATGGGTGTGAATCATTTTTCATGAGAAACTTCCATTGCAAAAAGTGCTTTTTTAGGAACTCAGCATCTTTATAAGTGAAATGCCAGAAATCTCACAAGCTGAAGCTGAAATGTGCTGGTTGCAACATTAGGTGCTAACAGTTGGCAAAGCTTGAGTCCCAGTGGCTAAAACACCAGAGAAAATGGCAGACAGTTCCTTGGCTTTTAAATCTGGGCTGGCTCGCTTGTGTGACAGGAGGAGAGAGGGTAGGACTCGGCTCAGGCTGGTTGGCTGTGATTGACACATTTCATGGACAGCTTTTTATGGCTCTCATCATGGTGACGTTCTGATTGCCTCCCCAGCGCTAATGAAGATCTCCTGTCATGGGTCTGCAAGGTAGGAAAATATTATTATCTCTAATTTCCAGATGAGCCTGCTCCACGTGGATCCATTTACCTGACATCGCTGGCCTGTGTGACAGTGGCAATGACACGACCCATGAAGGCGGTGCTGGTGCTCCTGACCCCGTGGTGCAGAGGTGGCTGCACAGGGCTGGGGCTGGCCCCACAGTGGGTCTCGGAGATACTCCTGAAGCCACCAAGAGACTTCTCAAGGTCAGCAGTATTGTTGGCAGAGAAATGTGCAGAAATTGCCCATGTCCACAGTTGGTTTTGTCCTGAAATCACGTCTTGAAAAGTAGGTTTGTCAGTGGTTTTGTCTAGATCTCTGGGAATTTTTATAGGAATGCCTGCAAAAAAAATGTGCATAACATGTTAGTAACAGTCTCAAGAAAGCTGGGAAAGGAAAAATTTTTTTTAAAAAAAGAGTAGAAACAAATGGAGTATTTTATGAGATTTTTGTGGCACTAGCTTGGGGTAAGGTGGGGAGAAATGCTTTTGAAAACCATCATTTGGGATAGAACCTTTCATCTGACAGTTCAGGTCAGTCTTCAGGACACCACCACGGCTGTGACTGCTAGCTGGGCAGTTTGGCTGCCTGCCAAAATTTTGGACCCTGCAACCTCTTTTGCAGCTTGCTGGGGGGACACCTGAGCACGAGGCTGGAGTGTGGGACTTCCAGCAGTGGCACCGTGCCAGACACTGCTTTCTCCTGCTTTATTGCCTGTGAGCAGCTGCAAGCTGATGACAGACACAAGTGGTTTATAGGCAGACTTGTAGAAAGAAGTGTTTTGTAGGTCAGTGCCACGCTGGGGATGACTTGGTGGCCAGCTACTGAGATGAAGGATGATGCCTCCGCTCTGGTCCCCTTTGACACAAGTCAAGCAGCAAGCTCAGCTTGCCCTCTGGGTGGAGAGGTGGCACATATGGATTTTGATAACTTTCTTCTGCTTAGAGGTCATTGTCCACTTTAAATATTCATGTTCTGAGGGACATTAAATAAATAATGCTGAACTTGTTAAGCTGACTGGCTTGCAACTTTTGCATTTTGTGTTGTGTTTACAATCAAGAAAGGATGTGAGGCTGCTACATTCAACCTGCTCTATAACTAGGAAAGGTTTGGTTGTTCAGACTTTGTTATCTGCTTGCTTTTTCTCAAAGCAGGACTAAACTGGTTTACAGACAGGCCTTCAAAAGAGGTGTCTATGATAGCTACAGGATGGCTTCCATTTTGGGGGGGCAAATAGGGAAAAAAATAGTGTTGCAAATCAACATTTTTGTTTTGATCAACCATCAGTGCCCAACATGGATCACTGTGTGAGATGGTGGGCGTTCCCTTTGACATCCGCTCTGGCCCTGGTGCAGTACCAGTGCTCTTCCATGGCTCCTGACAGGGGTGTGGAGCACTCCCCATGGGCTTTCATTATGTGGATCCCAATGCATTGCCTGTAGGATCTGCAATAAATGACAATTTGGAAGAAATCCCCATGGCAGGAGATGGAAAATAAATGGCCATCACCTCATATTTTATTTTTTCATCTATTTGGTTGGTACCAGAATATCCCACGGTGTCTTGGGAATTGCAGTTCAATTCAGACACTCATATTTGCAAAAGATGGTTAATGGCTATGAGGTTTCAAGGTAGAAACCTTTCAGTGACATAAGATTTATGTAGGGACAATTATTATACTTCCTCCCGCCTCCCCCCTCTGCTTTACAAAGAATATGAATCACCAGCTGAAGGCCTCCTGTTTTTGTAAATCAGCTGAAACATAACACTGATGTTGGGAAGTTGTACTGAGTTAACTGAGCTACTTCTCAATCTCAGAGCTTTACATAACCCCTTCTTAACGCACTGTTATTTCCTTTATAGATAGACTCATAAATTACTCCTGGTACACAAAATGCGTGGGAGGCTGCCTGTTTGCACAGCATGGGACCAAGACCTGCACATTCAAATATCGGCAGACAGCTGGAACGCAATCTGTGAAAAGGCACTCGGAGCCTCCAGGTCTATTAAATACAAACTTAGAACATCTACCGAGAATTTTATATCTTGCATTACATGTGTAATGCCAAAAAGAATAGGTGCAATACCCCGGGGACTTTGTCAATAAACATCACAGCGGAGCATCCAAAAAATCTTTCTTCCGCAGGTAGGTGGAACGGTGCGTACGCAGAGGCTGGGGGGACATATGTGTGGCTGTGCGTGAATGTGTATTTGTGTATAACGATATATTTGAGCGAGGAGGATCAGCCTGTGATAGCTATATCTAATTTAGTATCCCATTTTGTGCTGAACTCTAACCACATCGAGAGAATTAGGAAACATGCTGCTTTGGGTTCTGCAGTCGTTTTGCCGCAGTCCTATAAAACCACAATGTATACAGAACACAAACTGTCCTTTTCTGAAGTTATTTGCTTCCTAATGTGGGGAAAACCTCCATTATGAACAAAGTTGCCATATCTGCTTCCACCACTATGTCCAATTTACACCCACAGTTTTTTGCAGATGAGGCTATGAGATGCAGCCGTTAGACTGATGGGCACAAAGGGAGGCAGGATTGAGACTACAGAGCCTCCAGTTCCGCTTCCATTTCATCACCTTTTTTACCTTACTGCCAGAATTCTTCAAACATCTGGTTTTGAAATGTAGTGCAAGGGCCACCTCTTATCCCAAACCCTTCAGTGAACATTTATGCTGCTTTTACCTTGTGTAGCTGCACAGACTTTACTAATATATTTCAGTTTCCTGTTACCCACATCCGATAATCAAAATCTGGAAAAATTTGGAAAAGTTTTACTTTGGCTTTAATCTAAAGGCCACCTCTTGATTTAGCTGGTTTTGATGTGTTTCCAGCTGTGAATAAGGCCTAGGTATTTGGGCTAGTCATATGCTGGATTTGATTAGTAGCATAATCAACTGGGCATGAAAACAATTCAGTAGCACTTCAAAGCATCTCTAGATGTTAATGGCTTGTAGTTGTCTGCCATGCAGGAGATGGTTGGATATACCAGGATTTTGGAAACAGAGAATCTCATGATGAAAGAAATAATGCTTCCAAAACAGGTTTTATCATCTAATCATAGAATAGTTTGGGTTGAAAGAAACATTTAAAGGTCATCTAGTCCAAACCCTCTGCAACAAGCAGGGACATCTTCAACTACCTCAGGTTACTCAGAACCCTGTCCTGACCTTGAATGTTTCCAGACCTGGGGCATACACAGCTTCTCTAGGCAACCTGTGCCAGTGTTTCACCACCCTCATTGTAAAAAATGCCTTCCTTATATCTAATCTCAATCTACCTTCTTTTAGTTTGTTGTTTCTTTTAGTTCTTTTGGGTATGTCGAAGTGTTGTCCAGGAGCTCATATTAGGTGAAGATAACTGCAGTAACGTGGTCTGTGCTGCAGTTATTTGGGTGGTCAAGGAAGGGTTAGGGTTAGTTAGGTTTAGGCTGTACAAAGAGCACCCAACTAGTATCATTTTCCTGAGCATCCATGGGGCAGTGCCAGGACCTGCTGTGCCAGTGGGGGATCAGACCTGAGCCCACGACCAGAGTGCTGTGGCACCCAATTGCGCTCGACAGCGGGCACAGGCCTGAAACCCTGTCATTGATACCATCCTTCTAGAACTGGGATAAAACCAGCTGAGAAACAAATCACTGTGCTGCTCCCAAGAAGTTGGTCATCTCTGGGATATTTTTGTTCCTTTCGGGAATAGAGTCTGTTCAGCAGGGAACAGTAAAAATGTAAAGACAAATAACGCTCTTGCATGGCTGTTCAAAAGCACAAAGCCTCCTGTGGGTTAGGTGAGAGCTGGGAGGAAAGCCTGTTCCCTTGCCAGCCTTGCTGCCTGCTCATGTGTAACGTTATTTAGGTTGCACCAAGTTTTGTTACCTTGGTGCATCCTTCAGTCACTTGGGCATAAAAGCTCTTGACTACAAGGCCTACCAGATGCAAAAAAAAATGCTTTGGGATTTTGGAATCAGAAATGGATAGAAGACCAAATGATTATTTCTCATTGCACTGCTAAGGAATTTTAATCAAATTTGATTTAAGAGGCAGGTATTAGATATGCTGCAGTGTAAGAATATCAATTAGCAGAAGAACAACAAGCAGTCGTACAGTTTGAGATTGTTAGTAACTCTTGCTATAAATATTTGGTGAAGAATTTCAGGGGCATAAGTTGCCATGAGACCTACAATTCTCTTCTTGGTTCTACTGAAAACTTTCTGTTTTTATAGCCATGGGTAAAAAAAAAAAAGATTAATGTATCTGGTTTTAAACAATCTATCCGGGGTGTGGAAAAAACCCCCTTCTTACACTTTGCCTTTCAATTCTGCAATAATAAATTAACTATCACAGTTTAAGATGCAATTGTTGTTCTTTTACATCTCCAGACTAATGCATCGTGACACCTCGATTACAGGAAGTGTGGATGGCTTCTCCTGCCTCCTCTCTTCTAGGTAAAAGCCTGTGATCACATTAGGGGAATGTTCACCAGCTGCCTGTGCTAAATTTGCCCGATTTCTACACCAGCAGCCATGCTCAGGTTCCCCAGCTGTCCCCTGTACCAATGGAGGAAAAAACACAGGGTACATGTCCCCACACTACTGTCAGAGCTCCTACTGACATCTTCAAAGATATAATGCTTCTATTTGTGCTCCTGTGTACCTGCTGTCCTTAACAAATTTAAAAAATAAGAAGAGGGAAATTGCAAAGCCACTGGACTGAAACACGGTGGTGTGCACTCAGAAGTCGGTGCGTCTGTGTGCTACAGCCACGGATGCTGTGTAAGTGAATGGGAGAATACAAGCCACAGCTGTAGTGAGAGTAATGAAATGTTTTGTGACTGAGGCTGTCTGGCCCGGTGTCTGCAATAATCAAATCCTGGTAAGGCAATTTAGCAAGTTGTGGGGATTTTTTTCCAAGAGAAAACAGTTGGTTGTTCTTTTATTCCATCAGCTGGGCTGTGCATTCCACCCGCTCCCCTCTGGCTGCTCTGCCTTGGCCAGGCTCTGCTCTCCTAAGTGCCTGCTCACCACAGCTGGATCTGCAAGGCTGGACTGCCCCTGAAGCCATCCTGAGCCTCATGACTGTCTAAGTCCCTGAGCAGAACTGCTACGTTTGGACACTCCCAGGCTTAGGCAAAATTCCCTAGCCCATCTCCATGAAAACATGATTATTGCCATTAAATACACCCTGTGATACACAATGTGTCTGCAATGCTCCCTGATGAGCCCATGCACCAAACCCAATGGCTCCTGCTGCAGCCAAACACCGAACTCAGCTCCCACCACTGATGAGTGGTCTGTGAAGCAGCCTAATGATTTTCTACGGGTCTGAGATCACAGTAACACCATGAGTCTCACAAAAAAAGAGATGTCTCCTTCCCTTCCCTCCCACTCCCTGCAAGGCTCATTTTGCAAACTGCAGCTCCTGCAAATGGAAAACCAGCTAGAGCAGCAGCACTCTGACGGTGTTTCGGAACTGGGATGCTGCAACAGAAATCTGCAGGTGGAGGATGAACATGCTGGGCTTCCAAAGCACCGTGTTTCAGTGGGCTTATCTCCCATTTGTGAGACAACAGACCGAGGAGCCGGTGGCACCACTGCTACATGGATATGGTGACAATGCCCTGTCTTCTTCCAGCACCACCAGGGACACACGTGGGCATGTCCTGCTGGTGCAGCTGATGGCTGCCACCCTGCAGCGCTCTGTGCCTGTCCCCAGGCTTGGCTCAAGACCAGGTGAGTAGCTGGTGGCCCTGGTCTTTGGGTCAGTGTATGAATCCCCTCCTGACCCATCCAATCACTACTACCTCCTTTGTTGTTTGGCCTCTCAGGAATCTTAATGTAACCTATAATATTTAATGGGTTTGCTAGTGATAATGTAATTTTAAGTGACATAGGTGTGATAAATCGCTTCCACACGTCACTGAATTCTGTTTCTAAATTTTTATGTATTTTTGATAGGCCAATTTATCCCCGCTGCAGCTCCAGCCCATGCAGTCAATGGCATTCCACTGGGGGTGAATTTTGTCTTCTATTTACAGTGTGTGCTTTTAAGCAGTGATTGGTGTGACAGTGTGATCTGTACAGCTGTCTCTCTGTATTTATTCTTTTGCCTACAAGTTTGATTTATACTAGCTTCACAAAAAAAAAGCTCATAGCTTTTCATGTGAATGACTTTAAATAACTGATTAATGATTATTATTAGCATGGCTGTAATGGAACAGGGGTTGCCAAGTTTGTGGGCTTGGCTGAGCAATTGCAGGTAAAGCTGTTGTGTGTCCCTCTCCAACTCTAAACCTTTTCTGAGGTTTTCTTTATAATTGGACAGTGCCCCCTGGGTTCAATCTGACTTGATGTGTCTGACATGAGGTTCACGGCGGAGCTGCCTGTGAGGGGGATGTCTGATGTTTGATGGCACCGCGCGGGTACCCGCCGGGAGTGAGGGGTGCTCTGCACCAGCCTGCTCCTGCTGGGGAGAGGAAAATCCACACCCCCAGATGACAGTGGTGACTTGCAGGCAGGCAGGCAGTGCTCAAGTGCTCTGCTTGAACTTGTGTTGTACTCGTCAGATTTGTTTTCACGAATTCTAAGAGCTTAAAATGGTGACTCTCCAAGGCAGAATCCTTTCAGGCTTGTGTCACATGAGGAGTCCCTAAAGCTCTGTTTATAAAGCCAGCTCTCTGTGCATGACTGAGGCTGCAGAGAGTTGTCTCCTGCCCCTTTGGGTGCTGATTCTTCCTAATTCTTTATTTATTTGGTGCTGCCCCAGGGATCTCCTGAAGATTTTTGTGGGAATGCAGAGATGAGTTAACCCTCTCTGCTTGGCTTTGTGTTTCTTCTCTACTTCTGGACTGACAATAGCAGATTCCTGGTGGCCAGGAACACCTGCAAGCAGCAAGTATTCCTGTGTGGCTGTGTGTCCCAGGGGTAGCGCAGGGATGGGCTCCTTGCTGCTGACCCTTGTCATGGAGAGCAGCACAACCAGCATTGCCTTACACTAACCTGCCCCAAGGTGTCAATCAGTATCATTCAAGCAGCAAACTCCCTCCCAGCAGAGTAGCTACTCCATGGTTAACATTTTCCAGGACTGAGCCTTCTGAGAAGTTTATTCCAGTGTTATCCTGCTTGAACTACCACCTGTGGTACCAAATAGGAGAAAGGATGGCTACGTCAATGAGATGTTCATGTCCTTCAAGAAGAAGGAACTTGCAAATCAGGAAATGCTGTGTGTGTTTTCCTGAAGGTTTAAGTCCTGAGTGTGTTTGTTTTGATGTGTTTGCAAGAGGGGAACCAGAAGCAGAACCAGAGGTGTTCCTTTTTTTCCCAACATCAGGCAGTGCAGCCATCCAGCTAGGAGTACCCTATTGTCAGATTTGTCCCTATCAAAGTCCTAGGAAGGGAATAATATGGGGTTTTTTCTTTTTTTTTTTTTTTTCTTTTCTTTTTCTTTTTTTTTGGTTTTTAATAAGATGGCAGTGCTTCAAAAGTAGTAGAGGATAAGGCAAAGTCTGTGAATACAAAGCATTTTTATTGTTGTTATTATTAATCACAGCTCAAGCAGACCTGCCTGAGAATCACTCTTGTTATTTTGTCTGCTTTCCTTTGGTTTATGTTCCCTGAGTGGAGTTTGATTAAAAACTGTTGCATCTCATTTTGCTCACAAGGGTTGAGGTGCTGTGTCGCTGTCACCTGTCTGCAGCCAAAATAATATGATACATCATGGAAGAGGCTGGATATTTGCTACTGGTTTTGATCTTCTTCAAAATATCGTTTTCACTTTGTGTAGCTACAGAATAGCCGGCCTCCTGCCGTTTCTATTCACTTCTTACCCTTGAATAATGAGAAAAAAATCTGCCTACAGTAAATGCTCTGCTTATGTTGGGGAATTTTTCCAGTACAGAAATAAAGCACTTTATGAAATAATGGTGCCATTCTCAGATAAACAGATATTTTTGCTGTTAACTTCATGAATAAGGGGTAGCAAGGAGGTCATCTTTAGCTGAACTTATGCCAGAACTGCTTGGCCATTCAAAGTCTTTAGCCTTTCAGGCTTTTAAAGTTTTGGGGTTTTTTTGAAAATACTTTTAACTCACACAGATTTTACCTTCTTGTGTCTGAAAAGGGCAGAATTATTACAGATGTAACAGTGTGTCTGTGGTGTTTCAATAAATGTGTGTTCCTCGGGGCTGATGGATTCCATGTCCCTGCAATGAGCAGCCCAGGAGCGGGCAGCATGTGCCAGGAGAGGCAAATGCATGTGGGAGGGTCAGTGTGGACCTCTGTGCTATGGAGTTGTTCGTGTTTGTCACCAGTCTCAGTGGTGCTCAGGAAATCTTGCTGTTGAGCAGTTTGTCTCTTTCCAGCCCTGGGACCCTTTCCTGCTCCCCTGCCTGCCCTGGCAATGGTGATGTGCCAGCCCAGCAGTGGCTCTGTGGAAACGGGGATGCCAAGCAGGTTGCTCACGAGTACCACAGCTGTATGAAACACACACATTTGCTAGCATGACTCTGCAACCAAACATCAGCTCAACTACTTTTTATTATTAATTTCAAGCTCCAGCTGCTGCCTTGAAGCATTTTGTTTTGCCATTCTGAGGGTTGCTGCTCAGAACAAACAAAAGAGAAAGAAAAATGAAAGCAAAGCTCCTAAAACTCACTAGTAAGGTAAAGTCTAGCAAGGATGGCTAACGGTGTCTAATATTCCATCAGGGTGGCTCATCTGTCAGCTACAAAAATGTCATTCCTAGAAGTTTACTAAAGCTTTTTAAGGTCTAAGCAGAGTTTGCTGCTCATGGCAGCAGCACTGTGTGATGATGGCACTGTGCAGGAGCCAAGAGAAACAGTCCATACCATGCAGGAGCAGCACCAGGAGCATGGGCCAAACGTGTATCAGCCCAAAGAACAGGGCCTTCTTCAGTCCTGGCTGCCGAGGACAAAGACAGTTAGTGTCTATATTTAGTTAGGGTATATTACTTTGGCCAGAGGAAGCCAAAAAATCCAGCAGTATGGGGGTCTGTCTCCTGGCCTAAGAGTAGGACCTGCTGCAGGAGGGTCCTTGTGTCTGCTTTCACACAACATGGCTTGTTAGTTTCTTATTCCTGCAAAGCTTTGCTCAGTTGTCTCTGCAGTACCAGTGTCATAGTGGAGAAGACAAGGTACGTGTTGGAGATGTGGGGAGAGCAGGGACCAGCCCTCTGGCTTGCACTGTTCTTGCCAAAAGGCAGTGAAGGACATGCAGCTCTAACTCTGACTGTTCTCTGACAGGACAGGCCCTTTCTTCCCCAGCTGGGCTCTACCTGGGAGAGCCATGGGAGGTAGGGGTGAGTGCACTGAGGGCACGAGGGCCCCACTAAGCCCAGGAGCTGCTGAGGTTGGTCCATCAGGAGTAAACTCATACTAAGGGCTTCCCAAGCAGTAGTGCGTGGCTATTTATCACCAGCAGATACTCTGTGCCTCTTGCAATGTCTCAGTCACCTTCTCCACTCTCCCTTCTAGTGACTTTCCCTTTGCCCTCAACTAATCCATCATTTGGAAACAGCTTGTGGTGTATTTGCTGTTTTAAACTGTCGACCTTCAGACTTTGCTCCCGTGACGGCTCCCGGTCCGCGTTGATCCCTTTTCCCTTTGGAGACTGTCGATACATTCTGGTTTTGAAACAGCTTCATATAAAACTGGAGGGAGGTCTCAAATCCAGATCAAACTTAACATCCACCACAGATCCCCCACATCCACAGCCTCTTCCCCCCTGCAAGTGTTAAGCCATTCTTTTCACTCTGCTGCTTTGTGGGGCTAATGAATTTGCTGCTGCTGTTCCCTCTGATGAGGGGATGGGAACAGTCACAGAATTGCTGTGAAAGGCTTAGAAAAATATGTAAGTGGTTTGGATTTCTCTGTGAAATCTGAATTCAAATCCCCACTCTCTGTTAAAAAAAAAAAAAAAAGGAGAAACACCAATACTGAAGAGCAACAACTTAAAAAAAATCATTCATAGAGAGTCTGAGGTTTTGCTGCCTTTATCTCTAGACGGGAACGTTGTAGCATTGCCTACAGAGCCTTTCTTCTCTGCGTTAGGCGAGCGAGGAGATTTCATTTCATACATCATTTACAATGGAGTGCATCAAGAGCAGAGTTGGTGCATATTAACAGGGATGTGGGGAAAGAGTTGGGTTCTTTGAAAGTTTCAAAGCATCTCCACTGAGGAGGGGAGCCCAGGCTGCTGATTCCCTTTCACTCTGTTGTAGAAGCTGTGTGAACCAAAAGCCCATGAAATGGAAGGAGGAGAACAAAGGCACTGAAAGGCCCATAATGTGCCAGCATTAGTGGGAGCTGGAGTAGCATAGGGATGATGTAGCTGTTCTTTCTCTATTTGCTCTCCTAGCTGCCTTCCCGTATATTCACATTGGAGTGAGTACAGGATCCTTTCTGTACTTGGAAAGGGTGGTCATGGATTGGGAGAACATGAGGAAGAGGTTGTCCCCCTTCCTTTCCAGCCCATCTGACCAGCAGCTGCCCATAATCACGCTTTCTCCGTTGCCTCCCACTGTACTTTAAGCCAGGTCTTCAGATCGCCACAGTATGGCCACACAATGTATTCATTAAAAAGTGTTTTAGGCAATGATTTGGTTTAAGAATCAGCATTCTTCCTTGTTAAATATATTTGGGTTGGTTTTGATTTCTTTCTGGAATTTGCAGGCATAAGATATACTTGAGAAAACTGGAAATTCTATCTCATGATGAGCTTCAAAACTAGATCTGGGGATGCTGGTGTTGTATCACCACAGGACTTGAAGGGCTGGAGCTTTCTGGAAAACACCAGGCATCACAAGGAGTGCTATGAAAGTTATGGAACTGGCAATGAAATGGCCACGTCTTCTCCCTTCCCTTGTTACCATGCTGTTTCTCCCTTTAGCAGGAGCTGCACAGGCCACTCTGCAAGAGGGAACAGGAAAGTTCCTAGTGCCTTGTGACACCCGTGCCAACATCTTGCCACCTTCCTCATGGCTGGAGAGAGCCTTTGGGCAGGGAATACTTTGAGTCTTTGGGCACAAAAATCCTCTCTGCATGCCATCCCTTGCCCTTCCAATGGAAGACCACCTCAGGCGTCTTGAATTTTGTTTCAAAGTGTCTGGCAGAGAGCCTTAAGGATAATGCCAGTATCAAGGACGTCTTCCAGGACTGTTGCACTGGGAACACAATGATTACCTTATCTACCTGATGCTGTTCTTCCACCTGCACAGTTGTAGGTCAAGGGATTGGGAAGAGATTTAAATAGGAGTTCCCATGGCTCCTGAAATTAATACAAAGTCTTACTTGGCTGAGTTAATATGAGTGGGTCCTGGCTGTTATAATATTTGCCACATTCCATTCTGGTGGGTCACCTTAGTGCCAGAGGATCTGAGGGAGGGCAGAAACAGAAGCAAAAATGCCCACCACATTTGTGAATGCCTACCTGGACTCAAACACCTTCAGGTTTGTTCAGTAATTCATGTTGAACAGAGATGTTTCCCTGGATTTACAAAGTTTATTTTCAATTTAACTGTTGACTGGTACTTGCTCAGAGTCTGTTTCCAGAACTAGTGATGGGTTTAAGTCACTCAGGAGACATTCAGCTTGCTCCAGGTGACTTATACAAGGTTACAGGAGAAAAAAACAACCATGTCAGGTTTCCATCAGCTGCAATTTTTGCCTTGTTAGAATTAGGAAATGGAAACTTTCCCCATCTCTCCCTCATGACTGTGCTCAAAACTCCACAATCTGTTTTCTCTCACTCTTCACCTCTTCTCCTTTATATTGGCTGCTTTGCACCAAAAGTCCCATAGTTGCGTGCACTTTGACACTTGCATTTCAAAATGCATGATTGTGGAGTTCTGCCAATACCAGCAATTGATCTGGTGCCACAGACCAGCTTAATTATTCAAGGTCAGTCTCCCTCTGTCTCTTCTTGTCCAGGGAGCAGCGGCTACGGGGAATAAAACTTGAACAGTCTTTAAATTTTAATCATAAACTTTAGTAAGTCACAGATTTGTTTTGCTGTATGTGGGATTTTATCTGTTGTAGCTCCTGCAACTTTTTGAGCCTCTCTGCTCAGAGCGTGCCTTTCCTCCTCAGTACAACACTGGGCTTTTGTAAAGCATGGTATTTTACACTGCTATTTAAAATGCATAAGTTGTGTGATCTAAGCAGTTTCCAGTTCACTTCTGAGCTCCTGTAAAACGTATCCCTGAAGGCATTTCAGCTGAGCAACTAAGAAGGTGAGGGTATTAGAGGTTGTGAAATGGCTTGTCTGCTAATTCTTTCTATGTGCATCTCTTCAGATAAATCTCCTGTGACCTCCTACTACAAGCAGAACATTAGTTAAGTATCTTCTTGGTAATGGAGTGTCCTGGACCTGATCTTATACTATACTAAGGACTCTTCATGCTATCTGGGAAGATGTTTGCCTTCGGGGGGATAGGAGAGGTGTCCCTGAAAGCACATGAGGTGCAAGTAACTTCAGTGAACAGTGCTGGGCTGACTCAAAGACCCTGGTCCAGCCCTGCGGCCGGTCACAGGCACTGAGTCAGGCTGGAGCCTCCCTGGGCTGCACTGCCTTAGGCCAGCTCTGACTGGCTCATGAAGGGGTAACAACATCCATTACAGCAGCCTTGGGCATGCCCTGGATTTCATCTACCCCAAGCTATGGACAAACAAAGATGCCTTTGAACTCTCAGTCCATCCCTGAAACAACTTGGAGAGCTGACAGAGTCCAAGGAATTATAATTTTAATAATAAATCCTCAAAATAATTATTCTGTATTTTAGAATAGTAATTATAAAATAATAATAAATCCTTGAAAGGAATGGTTTTTAAAATTAATAATAATAATAAATCCTAACGTGGTGGGGAGGTAATATTGCAATCACCTTTGCCTGCTGGGATCATTGAAAGGACAGTTGTGGCAAAGCAAGTTAACTGGGGTTGTTGCACAGGGTTACAGTCATACTGATATTGGGAAAAGCAGCCTCCTGCAGTCAGTGCCACAGCTCCTGTGCTTGGGAGAGGAGCTGGAAGCTGCGACCACAAGGACAGTGCCAGACCTACCTGAGAAGACCTCTGCAGAGGTGAAGGTGGGGATCAAAGGCACCTGGCCCAGAGGCTGCAGTGAGGGGCAGGGTGGGGCTGGGGATGCTGGGGTCACCCAGCCTGCTCACTGTCACGGGTGCTGCCAGCTGGCAGGGCTGAGGGGTGGCATTTCTTACATATTTTTTTTGAGGGGAAATAAAGCCCAGCAATCTTTGTTAATTTTCAAACTCCCGGCATGATTACAGTATCTCTGTTTTACAGCACCCAGCTATTAGAGAAAAGCACTATGCAAGTCAATTAATGATAATGTCTCTTTCCTTGAGATAAAATAGTTCATTCTTACACCCAGCCGGGATGCACAGCAAGGCGAGCTGTGTGCTGCCCTTGATGGTGCGGGATGAATAGCAGCGCAGAGCCGCTTTCTTCCGGTGCAGTTGCTGGCTTTGTTGCAGATTTAAAGCAGCACTGTTTGAAGCTCTGCCTCTATAGCTGTGTTATGTTGTCCTCCTTTGTAATGAAAGCTTCTCCTTTTTCATAATTTTTAATTTCAAAGCCTTCATGGGCTGGCTTCCCCAAGGCTACATCTCAGACCGTGAAAAACAGGGTGTCTGTCTTTGCTCTTCCTCGCCAACCCAATGGCCAAGGCTAGTTGGCTTTCACCTTCTATAACAATGGTTTATAGCTCTTGGCTGGTGTTTACCCAGCACCTTGTCTTACTTTAAAGTGTATTTCTAGATGTGAGGCCATTTGTTCCCGAGCTGAAGCACTTGCTGTTAGTTTGGGGGAGGTTTGTTTACTGCAGTACCCAGCTTGCTTCGTATGTATTCCCATCACTCTCCCTTGCTATAACCTACAAATCTCTCCAACTTATTCAGCTCAATACTGGAGATGGTTTTTGAAGTCTTCTTTAAAGTATAGTTAGTGCCCTTAAAAATTTTCCCAGCTTTGAAAGATTCTACCTGTTCTAATGCAATTCCCTATTTTAAAGATAGGGAATAAATATCTTGGGGATGGTTGGCTCACATACAGCTCCTATCTCTTAAAACATTAATGGTCCATGCTGTTTGATTCTTTTTGAAAGTACTCCATTCCTGCTTTGTTTATTTAAGTTCTTTTCTCTGCACTGGGACTTGCCAAATAGAGTTGTGTGTCCCCCCTCCCCAACCCCCCACTGCCACCCTTTCATTCACAGAAATCAGTGAGATGTAAATACGGCTCATTTAGTTTTAGCACTGCCAACTTTTGTTTCAAAAATCAGACGGGAGGTCCCTTGAATTTTGAAATGGGTTTCAGAAACCTTTGTTGAAGAAATAAATTCTGAATAATTTCTGGTTTTGCTTTCTGCATTTTGTGCTTTTGAAGGTTCACACTTCTGAGCCTTCATGTACAATCATAAGAGATTGAAACTTGCTTTACTGTTAATAACTGCTGCATCCCCTGCAATCACACAGCTCCAAAAGGGAGCCAGTGTAGGAAATGAGCCAAGTCAAATACTGCAGCTTAAATAAACTCCTAAGACTTGACAACAACAAATTCTGCTCCTAAAAATTGCCCATTGGTTTGCCTACAGCAGCTATGAATGCTGGGAAAATGCTGGAACAGGGAGCACCACGACTGCGCTCAGGGCTACGAGATAAAATAAATCAGGCTGAGGGATGGGGGCATTGCCTTCCACGCAGTGGGATCGGGGATTACAGACATCAAATTTGAAGATACCAATGAATTTGTGCCCTGAAGGGTGTATTGGCCCTTAAGGGGTTTATCAAAGCTCAACACTACTTTGTGTTAAAGCTGGTCTTTCAGCCCTGGAGCCAAGCTTGGGCTGCTTGAACCTCCCAGCGACACCCCTCCAGTTTGCCCACAGCTGTAAATCATTGGGCTTATTAGCTGGAGCTGTCTCTCCTATATTAGTGTCATTTTAGCTTGTCGTGTCCTGTGGCAGGTATCCACGGTTGTTTGGCTGGCTATGACTGATGTCTTCTCTAATTCATGTCATATGTCAAGAAGAGAAAAGCTGGAGGAAGAAGGAGCTGCCCTTGGCCAGCACGGGGGGCTGGAGCTGAGACCCTGCTGCTGCTGCTGCTGCTGGCTGGGGAAAGCAGGGCTGGGACAGATACCTGAGTACCTCTGAGGTGAGCACAGCAGTAAAACTTCTGTTGGTCACATATTGATGGCATAGTTTTGCTGTGGATTTTGTTTTTAGCAGCTTCTTGTGCAGGAGGTGAGCAGGGGCTGAACATGAGATGAAGATGATTTGGTCTGTCAGAAATATGGACTGTTTTTTCTCTGCTGTTGGGATATGTTGATGACATTACACAGATGGTCAGGAGACAAAGCTCGGGATGGCTGTGGCTGGTCATCTCTGCCCCATGTCTGGGTGACGTTGACAAAATCTTCGCCAGCTAAATCTTCCCGCACATACGGACCAGTACTGACACCAGCAAGAGAGGGAGACCAAAAGCATATGTGCAGAGACGTGGCAGTTTATAACAGAAGCATGTACAGGCAAGGACTTAATTAATGAGACGTTATCTGGGCAGCCAGGGCTGGCAGGCAGGTCATCTAACCACCCAAACTTCAGTCAGTGCACCAGAATCCCCTGTTCTTTTCTGCCTTTTAAGTCTTTTATCTTTCCAGTCTGCAAGATGTGAGATAGCGGCACAACTTTTCTGCTTTCTTCCCTTTTCCCTTACACGCAAGATATATATAAAAATATATATAATTTATAGATAACGTATACATAAAATAATATTCTGTCTAAATACATGCAGACACACACGAAGCATGTTGCAGAGCCTGTGGGAAATACTGTCTGCAATGGAGTTTGCTAATTATAGCAGCTCTAATGGCAGCTTCCCCCCACCCTTCCCAACAGCAACAGAGATCAAAACCTTTTTTGTTTAAAATATTTACTGTACAGCTTGCAAAGCTTTAATCAACGTAACATGACGTTTCCTTGCAGCAGCCAAGTAATAAATATGCAATTAATAGGGAATTGAAATACACCCATTAGCTGTTTGCAGAGGCTCCACTTCCCCACTGTAAAAACGCTTTCAGAGCATTTAATGCTCTGCCTACAGTCAGCCGTGCCACCGGAGCACAGGGAGCCAGGCGATCCCTCTGCCTTTTGGTGGGGAGGGGGATGAAGGGTTTCAGAGCAGCTTTGGGAAGTTTGCAGTGGGAATCACTCTTGCTCCTGCTTTGGCGACCGTGAGAAGCAACATGGGCGGATGGTGAGGCGACAGCTCCACCCACGATTTATGTCTCTCCCGCTTGGGAATTGGGCTTTTGAGGCTGTTGGTTTTGCTTCAGTAAGTGTGACTCTGTACAGCTCACAGGTCTGGGAATGCTCTTTTCCAGTGACTTTGTACTTGCCCACTGCAGGGCTGGCACGAGGTAGCAGGACTCTGTACATCCCTGGGTCCTGTGGACCTGAGGTCACAGCAGGGCTTCTCTTGAGCTAGGGAACCCCTTGGGCAGCCCAGTGCTTGCTGCGTGGGCTATAGCCGTGGCTGTGTTCATTCTGCAATGGCCCGTGAGCCGAGTTAGCATGTGCTTTCTGCAATTTATAAGCTGCTTTCAAAAATGTTAACTTCCCACCATGGTTATAGCACCTGGTTCTGTCTTGGGTAGCAGGAGACAGCACAGAGGTGGCTTGAATACCCTTGATACAAAGTGGTAAAATATATATGGCATAACCATCCACTGAGGAGTATTCTCCAAACCCTTGTCCCACAGCTAAAGCCACAGAGTGAGACGAGCCTGAGATGAAGCAACAGCCCTGGCAGCTTTGCTCAACAAGCTCCTCATTGGTGGGGCTGACCATGTTCCCTGTGGCCACCCCGCTCAGCACTGCTCCAGATTGGGTTGAGTGATGCCCAGGAGGGTGTCAGGGCACTGGAGCTCGTGGAGCTGTTCCGTACATAGCCAGAGCAACAGCCAGACACTGCTACCCAGCAAAGCCTCCCCACTGCACGGGGAGGAGGCGGCGCAGAGCCGTGTGCCTCCCAGCTAAGCATTAGTGAAGCTTTTTAATCTCTCACTGTGGGATTTCTTTTTGCTTCAACATCGCGCCATAAAGTATTTCAGACAAGGTGACATTTTCCATCTGCATAAAGTGCTTGCAAACAGTGTGAATTTAACTTTTATTGGCCTGATTTAGGGGTATGGGATTGTGCATAAGTCTTGGTCTCTCAACCTATAGCCCTGCACTTTAAGTGATGAATTAGTCAGTAAAATAAACAGGGCATTATCTAGCTGTACACAAGTCTGCATCTTCCAAAGAAAATTAAACCGTGTTTGAACGTACAAAAGCTAATGATAGTGAAATCAACTTGGCTATAAATTAACCAAAACTCAAAACTAATCCCAAACTTTCCGAGAGCTTGAAATGGCTCTGCTCCCAGAGCAGAAAGCTTAGCATGTAAGAGGGCAGTGGGTGACCATGCTGAATGGCTGCATGGGTCTCTCTGTGCCACTCTGTCCATCTATCTGTCTGTCAAGGTTCTCATCACTCCCCATGAGGTTTGAGCAGTGGATGGGGGGAGATACTGATGTTACTGCAGTTCCCATTCCCATCCCCACGTGCTGAGGGAAAGAGTGATCCATCAGTTACCATGTGCAGCGATCAACAAATGTTGATGTCTTAATGGCAACCACCATACCTGCACCTGGGGTGTGATGGAATAATGATAGAGACATTAGTACCCAGGCTGGCAATGTGATTTTATATTTCATTTAACCCAGAACACAACATACTGCAATGTATACATTTGTAACTGCTCCCTTGATGGTCTCTCTGGAGTATTATAAAGATTTATCATGTAGTGTTTGGTCAATACTAAATACCGTGAAATGTCAGTAGAGCAGTTCTTGGGATTGCTTGAGCAGTAAATAACAGAATCCTACAATGTCCAAAAAGAAATGAGCAAGTGAGCAAGAAACCTTGGAGAAACAAAATGAAACAAATACAATCCCTAACCTTCAGGAAAAAAACAAAGCAGGAAGAATTTTGTTATTAAGTCCTCCTAACTTTTAATGAGGTCTATGAATATTTATCATGTAGGTGCATTGAAAAGCCATCTAGATCTGGAAATGCTCCACCATAGATATTTAGGGTCAGGCACAACATCAAGTTTTCTCTCTTTTACCCCCATGAAAGCCTTGCACCTCCTTCTTCTGTGACCCTGTGGCAGCAGCTGTCTTAGGTTTAGCAAGACAGCACAGCATCCTCTGCATTCTCCTCTCCAGAAACCTGCCTGAGAAACAGCAGCTGTTTCGTGGGAGGTGGGGTGGACAACCCCTCCCAGTGCTGACACGTTCCCTCCTAATCACTCCCCACCTAATGGTGGGGATTGCTCTGAGAAAACCTTGTAGGATTTTTTTTTTTTTTTACAGGTCAGAAGTTGGCTACTGCTTAAACATATGCTCCTCTTTCCCTGTCTCTGACTCGCAGAATAGCTGCTAACTAACCAAAAGACAACATGGTGAGCCAAGGCTATTAGTGAATAATAATGCCATTTGCAGGCAGCAAAGGCTGAAAGGCTTCCAGAGCAGTTAGCAGTCTGCAGGCATCTCCCAGAAATGCATGAGCAGAGCTCCCGTGCATCAGCCAAAGAGCAATTATTCTTGGAAAGCACGTCTGCCTCATGCTTTAAAATCTTTTCTAGTGTCTTGAGTTTAAAAAAAATAAATGTGCTGAAAGAAAGCAGAGAAACAGGAGAAGAGGACTTCACATGCTGTGAATGAACATGACTGCAGGTATGGGCACCTCCTGGCACCCTCCAGCTCCATGCTGGGTGCCCCACAGCAGCGACAGCCAGCTGGGGTGAATCCAGGATGAACAGCCTGGAGCCTGGCCTGGAGGAGGAGGTGGCTGCCAGGGGTTCCCCCCTCTCTGGCCTTCCCAGGAGCAGAGGTACAGGCAGCATGCAAAGCTCCGCAAAAATTGCATTTTTACAATGAACTTCAGTCAAGCAGTCTTGTTTTGTTGTTGTTTATTTTTTTCCTTTTGGCTTTCCTGTGGTTTTTTCCCCCAAACATCTCATTTGTAGCAGAAGATTATATTCCTAACGGGGTCTTTCTGAGTGCAGTATTGTACACAGTTCTGCTCTTTAAAGAACTAGCACGGATCCTAACAACTCTCCAGGCAGGAAATCTGGTGGGAACTCTGCTTTCCTGCTTACTGATCTATCGCTGAATCCAGCGATCCCACTGAGCCCATCAGTGCAGTGCCTTGGTAGCAAGTAATGACACAGGGAGCCACCAAAGGACTGTTTTATGGTTCAAATTTGTTAACTTCAGAGAATACTTCTTTTGCAACATTATTATATTTTTTTTGGCAAATCACCGAGAAGTTTGCTAGTTTATGCCACAATTTTATTTAACCACCGTGGTGCTATATTTCCCCTTTAAATTACATATTTCAGTTCCTACATGAGACTTACTGTCAACATTTGTGTGTGTATGCTGTTACATCTTTTATTTTTTTGGTTCACTTATTTTAATTACGCATTTTATTTTAAGTACATTGTTTTATGACATCACTTGTTAATTCTTCAATTATAACTCTATTCCTCCACTGCTCTGCAGCGTGCAGTAGCCTTGAAGTGCTGTAGGAGTGTGGCACAAACAATGGGGAAAAAAAAACAAATGGCCTAAAGACCCAAAGACGCATCACAGACAGTTCTGTGCTATTTAATTACATGTTGTTTGACAAGTAATTGGTAAGAAACTAGCTTCTTTTTCAGTATTGTAAGAGCTTTTGCAGTTTGCCACTGGGCCCTGCCAGGAGAAGCCTGCTGCTCCTGCATGGGCTGAGCCCATGGCATGGCCTGTGAGCCCATCAACTTCTGAGCAGGTGACACTGTGATTTCCATGTGTCAGGACTGGCAGGACCCATGGGATTATGTTGAGACATTCTTGGAACTTTGAGCACCTCATGGCACCTCAAACATCAGCATGGGGACAGCCAGGCTGTCAGCTGGTCTGAGAAGGTGAAGGTTAACAGCAGGTGCATTTAGCCATCACTTCTTAGCTTCCTCAGCTCACCTGCCATTAGAAGTCCATGCTCCTACTCTTCCCTTTCATTTACTCTTTCCTTGCTCCTTTCCTTTCCTTTACTCCTACACCAGCTTACCACAATCCTGCTTCCCACCTTGCCTTGGCTTTAGGGTGACGGCTCCCCATTACCCTTTGCATCTTCAATGAGGAGATAGAGCTGGTGGGCTGCATCTCCTGCCACCAGCCCCACCTGAACTGCAGAGGAAGTAATTAAAAACAGCCCAAACCCCAAGTGATGCCGCTGCACAGTTAGTTACAGGTGTGATGCTGAGCACTGTATCTGTGGGTGCAGAAGCAGCCAGGTGCACACATTTTGACAGATGAATGAAAGGTGTGTTGTGGTCTGCAGGTGCAGCTCTATCGAGTGGCTCGCTTTCAGCTTGGAAAGATAATGTCCCGTGTTCTCTTTGGCAGGGAAAGGACTGGCACTGGCCTCGTGCTGCCTGAGCAGTTGGCCAGTGCAGACAAAGGCAGCACTGCCTGGCAGTGTGTGCAAGTTGGTGTTAGGGCAGTCAGATTTTGAGTAACTCCCACTCAGCTTTGGGAGACTAAAAAGAGTGATGAAGAAGTGCCCAATTCCTCTCATATGCTGAGCCCACAGCTGTGTGTGACGTGTAGCTGTGCACATCTTCTATCATCATTTTTATCAAACAAACCCAAAGACAGCCTGGAAGCTGGTTCATAACACTAAACTGCTCATTAGATAGCTCAGACAAAGCATGCCAGGGGCATCACGGCATGTCCAGGTACAAAATGGTTTTATTTGTAAATCCATACTGTTTACTAATTTGGAAAGGATGTGTGAGTTGATGGCTCGTGTTTCTGTTAGGAATGCAACAGTTGGCAACCCATTTATAACAAAAACCTGAAAGAGAACTGAAGATGCTGAGACTCCCCATATATCGCTGCAGTTTCTCACTTGTTTTACAGTAATTTGATGCTGCCTGAACACAGTAGTCAACCTTTTTTTTTAAACTCTCGCTTGCAGGGTAGAACAGCAGGGATGATGAACCTTATGCTTTAGTTCAGAAAGTGAGAGTGACCAGGGTTGCACTACAGGACAGAGGGGGTTGTGGCAGCTCAAAGCAATACTGATTCCTGAGGTTTATTACATATACAGGAAAACCATATTGCCTGCCAGAAAAATTGCGTGTTGGCCAAAAGGACTGTTTAGGCTTTGTTTGCTTTTAAACCCTGGCTCAGATCTAGTTTTATGTCCTTTGTCTCCTGCAAACTGTGTTTATTTTAGAGCTCTGAATTACTTGGAGTCCTCAGAACCTGAAATGGAGACTTTCATTAACACTGTGATGGTCCTCAGTGGCTGGAGTCTGTGTCAGATGAACACATGTTTAGGTTGGTGTTCCTTCCTAAAAGGAAACTGGCATGTCACAATACAAACTGGCATCTCACAGGTATAAAGAAACCTGTGAAATAGCTACTTGAGGCTGAAAGGGAAGCACTACGAGTGCATGAAGGGGAAATCTCACTCTGGCCACTTGAAATTGTATTTGTACCCTAAAATGGGGAGCAAAAAAAATCCAGAGTAATAGTGACCTTGCCTCCTGCGTAGCCTCACTGTGCTTGGGCTGTGGAGGGCCAGCTTTGCTCTTGGGGCAACGTAGTTGTGGGGAAAGGTAAAATAAACCACGGCACAAGGAGCATGGAAAAAAATTAATACAGAGAAAACTAGCACAGGAAGAAAGCAGCACTCAAAGTCATCTGGGTGCTGGATAGCATCTGTTTTTGTATATACAGAAGGAAACATAGCATGAGAAATAGCTCGGAAGCCACGCTGGATGTTTATTGCACAGCTAGGACTGGGCAAATGAGAACATCACCTTTTCAGAAAGGCTGTGCACAATATGTGTGACTCGTGGTGACCACAGACCTCAAGAACAGTGGGCAAGCACCTTCCCTCTAGTAAACTGTGTAATCTCTTTCCAAAACCGTGAAGCCCAACCTCAGAGATCACAGGGATTTTGGCTGATTAAAGACCAGAATAAATTTAGAGGCCAGGTTGTCTGGCTGTTGTAGCAGCAAATGTGGGAAGAAGAGCCTTGGGCTATTTTCCTTGACATGGAAAAGTTACATGACAGATCATTTGATGTGTTGATTTTATTTTTTAAACATTGCCTAGCACAGACATCAGAGCTGGCTGCAGCTCAGCCAGCCGTCAGCTCTGCCCCGCTCAGTCCAACACTCCTGCCTTCCAGGGCAGGAGCTGTGCCCAGCCCTGTGTCTCTGCTGGCAAGGACTGTGCTCCCACATGGGCAGGAGCATTTTTTCTCAGGTGTCTTCCCCACACCCAGCACAAGCTAATAATAGCCCCTGTGTTACTCCATGAACCACTTACATGAGCACAGCCAGCCTTTGGCACAGCTTTGTGCTAGTGCTGTAACAGTAATGGCCCTCCCATAATGACTGTGCTGCCACCAGCTAAAACTGCTCGGCAAATTATCTCACCTGGCTCACGGTCTCCAACTCACCTGCATGGGGTCAGCAGGGTGAATAGTCCTGCAAGACATGTGGCCCCAGGCGATCCCGACATTTTTTTGGCGTGTTCCATAGAAAGTATGGAAAGAATCTCTTTTGCATGTCCCAGTAAATGGAAGATTCCACTGGAGGATCACTGGCTCATCGTTATGGGTGACACCTTGGGAGGGAACCTTTCACGCTGGGAAACTTTGCTGAGCTCTTCTTGCATTTCATCTGCATGAAAGGAGACATTCTGAGGAAGGAGTTTCTTGGGAGACTTGAAGTGACATTTGGCTGCTGGGATCTCTACTACTGGTGCTAGCGTGTGAGGAGGACAAAAATGAGCCCAACTGGCACGTCCTGGGAAAAAGTATGCTCAGGAAAAGGAAAAAAAGACAAAACTGTACTTTCTGCTGTGTTGTCGATTTTGTAAATAGTTTTAAAAGGAAAAACAATTCTAAACATTCAAGGTTGAACCTTTGGCTTTGTCAGATTTTCTTTTCAACACCAGCACTTCAGAGCTTGCGGACAGACCTTTAAAATTACACAAAAGGGTAGTGTTGAAGTGCAGAGACAGCTGAGAATCTTCCACTTGGAAGTATTCTCCAATCTGCACTTCCTGACAGAGGCAATGGGAGATGGCAGATGGTAGGTGGCATTTTGTTTATCAAAACAAGGACTGTGGGATCTCTTGAGGTGCTGGAAAAACTATACAGCTGAAGTGAGAAGTTGTCTGTGTGCACTTACCAGCTATTTCCTCTGAACTAAAAAATTTCTTCTGTTTGGTGAAACTTGCAGGAAAAAATTAATTTAACCAAGGAGAATCAGTAGGAAGGGCAACAGTCTTGTGCTGGGTTTGGAGGTGAAGTCACCAGGGCTGCTCCTACCATCAGCAGGAAGCCCAGAGTTTTGAGCCCAGAAACCACCACTAAGACTTGGAAGGGCATCCATGCCAGGAGGTAACATCAACCCCACTGAGAACTTCAGTTCCAGTCATTTCAGATCATACTTTTCAATGTGCTTTTTTTTATGTTCAGGTCTGTGGCATCGAGAAAGTGACTGGTATGCTCTCATATTCTGTCTTTAATATCTAAAATATTCAGAGACTATTTAAATGGAGAAGCTGTAGGCCTGTTAGGTTGGGAGTTTTTCCACACATGAATATTGCCAGGTTCCATAAGAAATGCATGTTTTCCAGCATTTCTAAATGCCTAAAACTATCCCAGTTTCGGCATAGAAAGGGCAACTAATCCAGTTTATTCCTTGCATGCTCCAAACTCCCAAATAACTGGGATAGCTGCAGCAGAAAGATGAGGTGCTCAAGATGCTGCACAACTGTAACATCGTCATGGGAGCAACCTAAAAACTGGAGGTAAATGCCTCTCATAGAGAATAGTGTAAATTAGCAGGGGCTTCCCTTACAGTGGTTTTTGGCTGCTTCCCTCAGTAGAAAACACTGGGATTGTTAGGTAAGTAGCAAATTACTCTACATACCAAAGCAGATGTGTACCCAAACAGATGTGGTCATTCTGCCACTGCGACAAAGCCAGAGCAGCTTTAGGGATGAGAATGGAGATAAATTGGAATAAAAAAAGGTATGGGAGGAGAAGTGGAACCTTAGTGTTGCTTTTTCTCTCAAACTGATCTGTACACATGTCACACAGTTGGATGTATGAATAGTAAATTATTCTATTCATTTCTTACTCTTGATGAGCAGTAAATTAGTCTAATAACATTTACTGTTCAATTCATTGATTGTCAGAGGGAGATTAGAGGCAAATAGCTTTTAAGTCTTTCCAGCTGCAAACATTAGAGTTGTCTAAACTTATGATTTTTGACTGCAATTAGGTGCAGCTCTGCAGCATCCCCACCACAGCTCCATCCCCACCATGCAGGCACACCCCCAAGCCCTGCCCAGCCCTACTTCTGCCAGCTCATGCTGCTTCTGTGGTGGCAGGGACCCCAGAGGGTCACTTCAGTGAGGTGAACTCCTGCAGCAACTTTGAGAAAGCAGGTAACAAAAATAGTTGTTGTTTTTTTTTAAAAAAAACCCCTACATTTACTGAAATGGCTTAGCAGCGCTGCGAGAACATTGGAGAGCAGAGAATAAACCTGAGAGCTGTGAGGCTGAGGGGGTGCAAGGGTGTGTGTGTGAGTAAAGTCAGGCTCTGCACGGCATGAAAAGCCTCACTGTTCTGTGTCTGGAGGGTCTGAAGTGCTCTTACACAGGAGGACTTCACTGAAGTTGCTGTACCGACACCATTGGAATACAAGTGTGCGAGTGAGGAGAACAAGGCCCATAAAACAGCAGCCGAGTCAAGCGACTTTAAGATGGATGCCTGCCTTGTACCCGGTGTGCCTCCTCTTTGTCATCCTCCTGCCCCTGGCTTCAGCTCTGCACTGGGATTCAGTCCTATCTGTATGAAGGCGCTGCTGGCTATTTAACAGACATAGAATTACTTGTAGCCAAAGGAAACCATAAACAGCAGAATCACTTCAAACCTTGCCACAGCTTGGAGGTGTTTATTACCTTTATCTACACCCTCACCCCCCTTTTCTTTCACAAGACTAAAGAAGTAAATAAAAGTAGTCTTCCTTTGCTATGCTAGTCAGGTTTTATCTCTGTTAGAGACATGTTGTGCTCACTGCAAGCTGCGGGTGGGCTGAGACACCGGTGCTTTGGGGAAATCATCCTCCTGCCAGCACCAGAGCCTTGCTCAATCACAGAATCCTAGAATGGTTTAGATTGGAAGGGAGATCACCTAGTTCCAACCCCCCTGCCACAGGCAGGGACACCTTCCACTAAGCCAGGTTGCTCAAAGCCTTCTCCAACCTGTCCTTGAATGCTTCCAGCTGTCCACAGCTTCTCTGGGAAACCAGTGCCAGAGCCTTATCACCCTGACGGGGAAGAATATCTGCCTAATATCTAATCTAAACCTCCTTTCTTTCAGTTTAAAGAGCATTACCCCTTGTATGACCTCCCAGGGGGGGTCATTACCCCTCATCCTGTCACTCCTGGTCCTTGTAAAAAGTTCAACTCCAGCTGTCCTGTAGCCCCTTAAGGTACCGGGAGGGGCTCTATGGTCTCCCTAAGGGATCAGCCTGGGTACCCTGCACTGCTGCTACAGGCTGGAGCAGCAAGAGGAGCTGCTGGGGAGTGCTCAGGAGAGGTTCCTGGCAGAGCAGCTCCTGGCTCCTGGCACAGTGGGGTCAGCAGGGATGTCCATCCAGCCCTGGTGCAGGGACAGGCAGGTGAGCTGAGGGCACGGGCAGCCACTGACACAGACGGGGCTGGTTCAGCTGATGGAGATGCAGCTTCTGCTTTCTAAGCATGTGGGCTGTGCACAGCAACAAAATGCCACTTACCATATTTCAGGGAAATTCGTTTCCATCAGGAAATGGAAATCTGTTAAAACTCTGTGTGCAAATAGTTGATTTTGGGTGGAATATTCCACTGGGAAATCTGAAAAGGCATTTCACTGACTTGGAACACGTCGGGTTTGGTCTATATTTAGTTCCAGGCTCACCTGGGCTGTCGGCATTTTCTGTGAGCAGCTCTCCATTTCCAGGGGCATGGTGTTGGCCTTGCTGAGGCTGACTCATTGCCGGGGTTTGGGCATGATGAGAGGGGAGCACAGGGTGGGGAAGCAGAGGGGAAGAATGGGCCCACGACTCCTGCAGAGGCAAACAATACCTCAGCTGCAGACAGGCATTAATGTCAAAGCAAGATCTTATTAAATGCAAGGCTTTTAATTTAAATTTCCCTGAGTATTTGCTCACTTCTTGTTTTGCTTCACCTCCTTCCCCTAAAATGACCCACAGTAATAACAAAATATCAGAACTTGGGGGAACTGGAGTTGTTATTGTTTGGATGGGGTTGATTTTAAAGCTTCACTCTTTATGCCTTTCTTATCCTAAGGTTTTCAAATAGAAATATACACATACCTTAACAACAAAAGACTATAATGACTGCATTGTCACCAGATGAAACTCTACTAAAAATAAATAAATGCTGCAGTTTAGCATGATTCAGTAGGCAGGGTCCTTATTATTCTTTCACCATTGAAAGGAAGATTCAATTTTAGCATAATACACTCCATCTCTGTAGCATCCCTCATTTGACTGGAGCTTCTTTTAGAGTTTCTATCTGCTCATGAATGCAGAGGGTTAAGTATAACCACGGGTCTGAGTGTTGTGGTCACTGATGCATGTTTTTAAGTAGCAGGACACAGTGAAGAATCTTGGTTTAAGTGTAATAAAAGTGAGGTCCCGATTTGTTAATGAGGAGCATTGTCTGCTGCAGACACTAATTTCACTACAGGGTGCAGTTTTCAAACTTTTCATTCTAATTAGAATGCATTTCCATATTCTTTATCAATTTCTTCCCTTATTGAAATCTTCTCAAATGACCTTTTTTTCTTCACTTATGACTCATCCAAAGATTTTTATTTTTCCCCAAACAATCATTCAGATGCAACTGCATTTTTCCAGTAAACACGTTAAAAAATAAATGACCTTGCCAGCTCATGCCTACACAGTGGGAGAAGGGCATTAGCAGTGCAGAGGCAGCTACTAATAATACATGGGAAAATTAAGTATGGGAGAAGACCATCTTCTTCTAATTCCTTGAGCATTTAATTTCCAAATGCCCTGCAGTAGAATGTGTCTCGAGTAGGAGCTTAATGGTTGCCAATGGAGTTCCAGCAGTGGGAAAACAAGTCCCGACAGAAAAGGGGGCATTTTATGCACATAAGAAAATAGGTTATCTGCTAAGGAGGCTTTTTTTTTTTTTTTTCCTTCAGTCCGCCCCAGCTGTGTCCAGTTCCAATTTCTGTAATAAAGTAAATTATTAACTCAAGTTGACGAATTGGTTGGTGTTGGTAATAGGCTTTCAAAATGATTAGTGATATATACTCATTACCCAAATTAAAAAGCCATATTAAAAATAAGGAGAGGAAATGTAGCAGCATTATCAAAGTAATAATTTCTATTTAGTGCATATCTTTCCTGAACTTTGGCAAATGTTGAATTATGCAAGACAAACACTAATCTGAAAGCGTTCTAATTAATGATGGTATTTCTTTGCTATCAAATTAAAACCAACACATTCACAGTGCATCTGAGTTAAATGTTATCACAAGTTCTTCACACTTTGAGGAAAATGGTTGATATGTTTGAAAATATTATACCTACACCCAAGCTACCAGGCTTGAGCCATGTTCTTGCCTTGCAGAATAATTGTTAATGGGAAAGACCTATATAATTCAAAGTTCACCCAAACATTTGTTTTGTTATTCAATCATCTCAAGGATAATAACAACAATAATAATAATCAAAACAAACCCCATAGATGAGTATCTTGACTTCAATTAATTACAGTGCTTTGTAATCCAGGGTTTGCTATGGTTTTCACCAACTAACAGAATTAAACAGTTGCTTTCACTTTAAAGATGCTTTATAGATGAAAACACATTTACAAAATTTCTCTCAGAATAAAACAATAATCAGGCAGCTAATTAAGCACATTGTAAGTGCTGAGCTTCTGAGTTAAAGACCTGTCCAGGCTGCAACATCATTTTTACTTTATTATTATATGCAGAAAGCTAATAAAAATATAATTTTGGAAAAAAATCACATTAGTGATTTGCCAGAGCGAATGTAGATGTCAAAAATGCTAATGCAGAGAAGCTGTCAGGAGTTTAAATAGATTTTTCACTGACTTGCCGTTCTTAATTATAGCTCAGCACCCTGTACAGGTTAAAAATGCCGGGTTCCTTCGAAACAAACTATGAGCTCCTTACCATCTCATCAAATTCTCCTTCTCTTCCTTTCAAATGGATCAATCAGATGCCAACACATAACATTTTTCATTTACATCTTTTCTTAAGCTTCCTTATCCACTGCAATTATATTTTTACCCAAACCTATCCTGAAGGGGATAGAAGAGATTTCATGGAAGAAGCATAATTGGAAATTGAGCTTGCTCTTTCGTGGGCTTCTTTTATGAGAAAGGATAACATTTTGTGTGGTAGAAATTCAGCACTTAAATTAGGGGGTATGCTGGCTACTTAGTTAAATAATCTAGAATAATCAGGTCAGAAGGGAATAGCACATAGCTTTCACTTAATGTTTTGTATTAATTTTTCAGATAATGTAATTCCACGTACTAACCAAGCATTCAAGAGTGTATCAAAAAAGTGCTATGAACTGGAGGATTGACAGGTTGCTAATCCAATCCTCTGAGAGTCACAGGGTGACATGTAAAAGAGATCCTTTGTTCTTTAAGAGCTGATTGAGTTCCATTAGTATCCATATTCAGAGCCCCGGGCACAATATTAATGCTAATACCGTTGTTACGGAGATGGAAATCCGTTAAGAATGAACAATAATCAGCTCACAATATCACTGGACATATTCATGCAGCTTGTAGTGGGGTGAGATCCGATAGCTGTAAACCTTTCTAAAGAGAAAACGAAAATCCAATTAACGTCTTCTGTGTAAACCTCCTCAGCTACTTTCACTGGAGATGACCTTGGGCAGCTGTGTTGCAATTTTGCCAAACCTCAATTATGTCTTTAATTCAGCAGTGTTGTTGGGTTTTGCCCAAACAGAAAGCCTGGCCCTGCAGCCTGCCCCTCATGCTGGGTAGGAGTTGCTCACAAAAGTCACCTCAGCAGCTTTTGGCAAATTCTGCCCTGAGCTGCAACACGGACGGGCAGCAAACAGACTTTGGGCTCTACACATCGCTGGGGATGTTTAGGCCAACTGGCAAGAAAACTCTGTTTCTCTCAGTCTCCTACCTCCTGTAAAAAACCACAGCTCTTAGGTCATAGAATGGTTTGGCTTGGAAGGGACCTTAAAGATGGTCTGGTTCCAGCCCCCAGCTGTCGGCAGGGATGCCACCTGATGTGGCTGTTCTGGGTGAGACAGGACATAAGACCTGGCAAATGGTTAATCCCATCGTGCTGATGAAGGATGCGGTGAAGGGAAGAGATGCTCCATGCACCCCCATTCAGGACCCCTCTCCAGCCCAAGGTTCAGTGGCAGATCAGACCTTCCAGCACAGTTCCCTGAACTCAGGCTAGTCCAGCCTGTATTCAAAGGAAAATATACTCCTTTAGAACACAGTTTCCTTGCAATGAGTTTGAACTGAACCTAGAAAAACTCTAATTATCTGCAAAATTTAGCCTGCTGGGGGAAAAAAAAGGAGTGTTTTTCTTTGGGACAGGATATGAATTTATCTGCAACAATTGCAGGTAAGCAAACAAATTTTCAAAGCCTATCCTCCCTTTCTCTTGTTTTTGACAATGAACCCTCATTCTGGTGGCCCCATGGCTCAAGGCTGCCATGGGCAACATCCTCCATCGCAAGGTCTGGTCCTAATCACCAGGAGCAGGACTCTGAAAGGAGCAAAGGTCTTGATGGACAGAAGCACATTCATTCCCAGGAAAGCTTCTGGACATAAAGCTTTTCCCTCTTGTAACTGTACAATCCACGGGAAAAGAGGCAAAAGACTTGTTACTGACTGTGCTAATGCCACTGAGATGTTCAATATGAATGTAAGTTGTCTTCAATCTGCATCTTTGTTGCAGCTGCTGTCAACACCACAAGTGAAGATCCCAAAATATAAAGCATTTTGAACTCACTCTTTTCATTTCCTTTTCATTATATGAGGACGATACTGCCTTATCTCAAAGACACACTTGCATATTTGCACTCTATAATGGAGAAACAGCACTACATACAGGTCCCTGAAAGTAAACACCAAACTCTGTAAATCTTGCATATAATTAGGAAATTTCTTCTGGATTTATTATTTTTTCCCCAAAGCTGTTACTGCTTGATTTGGCTGTCATCTGTGTCACTTCTGTGGAAAGATTTTCTGTGTTAGAAAGGGAAAATCAGAGCAGCCAGCTAATAACTTGTTACAACAGGGAAATTTAAGGAAAAAAATAATGAAGCAGAGCTGCTGACAGTACTGTGGTAGCTGTACCTCCTCCTTAAGTGGAACCAGTCAGGATCACCCTTTGTTTTAGAGAGTCTCTCTTAGAAAGAACCCACACAAACCCTGGACTGGATGGACTAAAACATGCTTCAGACTGCAACAGCTTCCCCCCTAAATATCCCCAGCCCAAGACCAACAAAACAAATTTGGTCTCAACTTTATAACTGTGATTTAATTTCCTAGTATATTAATTTTGGCCATTCAATCTCACTGATTTGTTTAGTCCATCTCAACTGTGACCTTGATTCGACTGCTTAATTGGCTTAGCAAAGCCTGGATGCATCAGCTCTGTACGGTGCTTGCTTATTCTTTCTTGTAAGATCTACAGAAATAAGCAGAACTTATTTTACATTAAATGTCAGTCAAGGTTAGAAATCCCAGGCCAAAGATAATCTCAGGTGTACGGAGGGCACTCTCTAGTCTAGTTCGATCTTGCCTTGTTCAGATCTGGCAATGTTTGAACGTTGACATGTGTCCTTCAGTACAACTTTCTAGTTTGAGATCACTGTCCAGTAACAGCTTGGCTGAGGCATGAGCTCTCATTTTTTTCTCAGATGACTGCTGAGGGGGTTGTTTCTGCTGGTAGAAGCAGAGTAAGGAGCAGCTGGTGGCAATACCTTCTGCAGAGACAGTAAAACTTCCTCATGTGCTTCACTGTCATCATTATACCTGACTGAACCCAATCTCTGCTGCTGATTTTAAGCATGCTGATGCAATGCAGTGGCATTTCTGAATTTGCTTCATTTGCATTTAAACAATCAACAGTTTTAATTAAAATGCATAAATGAATCATGCACTAGAAGCCCTATCTCCCATGTTATTTATTTTTTATATTAAGCCTTCAATTTGATGGATAAGCACTGCCATTGGTCATTTCTGCTAAAATGATCCCATCAGCAGTGAAATATTTGACAAATCTGATGTTAAATTTTTCATCTCTAGCTTTCAGCACTTGTGGTCCATTGAGACAAATAGTATGTCTCACACTTTTCATCTATTCTTTGAAGCTCTCTGGGACCAGCACTTTGTTAAAGAGGGAGAGGTATAGGTCAAAGGATGGTTTGAGATCCAAGCAGTGCTCTCCTTATGGCTTCTTTATATGGCCTGGCACATCCACATTGGTGAGTGTCCTTTACTTCTTCAGTGTCTTCCTTTTGTGATAACTATTGCTTCTTTCTCTGTAGTGACAGAATTTGGGGTTTTGGTACTGACCTGTTGATGAAAGAGAAAGCAATGTGGACTTTCTCCTAAGTAAAATCCATTTCCTTAATGCTTTTAAAAAATTATCATTATTTTTACCCTATGATAGTGGTATCTGCAGTCATCACAGAAGTTCCTGCTACTTCCAGAACTCACTACTTTGCAGCATGGTACTGAAATTTAACTCCAAGAAAGTAATTTGTCCCAAGAACTGCATCGTAGAGAGAATAAGGCAAAAAACACACTCTGCTGGTAGCTTCTCTCAGAGGATTACTGTAAAACTAAGCTAATAACAATGCAACATTCCTTCAAAAACTGAAATCTTGCTCACATGCTAAGAAGCTATAAGAGTAACAGCATCATCTGGTGGCTTCTGCCACAAAGAATGGATTAATTGATTTTCTTTTTTTTTTTTTGGTTCTACTTTCATTTAAATTCCTCATCTCTCAGGTGAGGCCAGGTCCTGAAGGAATGTGTGAGAGGAAAAACAGACGGAAAAGGATAAAAATGAGAGAAGGTAATAATGAAATCCTCAGCTATGCTGAAACATTAAACTGCATCTGATATCTCAGATCTTTTTAAAAGGATTTTTTAAAGAACCTTGAAAAACACCATCCTCATTGAAGTCAAGCTTCATTTATGGCAATGCCAGATGGGTTGGGATTTTCGAAGCATGCATTAAGAACAGGAACAATGCTGCTAAAAGGCCTTGAACCTTAGATAAGGATTGGTGTAAACCTCCACGAAATCTTAAGACAATTCCTTTTCATCATTTCCTTTGTAAGTGCCAGATCAAATCCTTCAAACTCCTCCTGCATCTTCCTTTTGGAATTCTTATTAATGATCCTCTTAACACTTGGAGAGGTGGTATGTAAAAATGAGATGAACATACATTAGTTTTCAAAAGAGTTTCTGCTGTGAACAAGTGCTATTGTGATTATGACTGTAAAACAAGCTAATCCACCAAAGCTTACATCTATGGTTAGTGTAGTACTAGAGGCTGAATCAGCCTGCCTGAGGTATTAAACCTCCCGACCTAAATGGGCTGAAGTATTCCCAGAAGTGTCCAAGGTGCCTTGTAAGAAGTTCACCACGATCCAGATGAAGCATAAGAGCCACACTAGCCCATAGAACCCAAAGGCTCCAGGATTAGTTGTTGCAAAAGCTTATTAACAAGGCAATAAAATGAAAATTATTCCTTCTGGCTTTATTGGTGCACAGTGTCTGTTTTACATTCATACAGTTTCTGTCCTATCCTTGGCAGTTGTCTTCTTTGTTGTATTCTTACAAAGAGAGAAATATCAAAACATTAATTTAAGCTGTCACAATGCAAAGGGCTGACAGTCATGTAAAGAATTATCATTGTGGCAGAGAATGGAGACAAGTTAGCAAAGGAAAATTAAAGTGACTAGCTAAACAGAACCAAACTTCTTGAAAAATCTAGGATATTGCCATGACAATTCAAATCACTCCAACTTTTTCTTTTTGTGTTTTCAGCACTTTCCTACACAGTCTATTATCAATCTGATAGGGAAAAGAAAGAAAAAGAAATCGCTTCACACATAGTCTAGTTTTGGTGAAATATGTATTTCAAAAGAGAAGATTCATCCAGTTTGTGCAATAAGATAAATTGCAACTAACATCAATCTTTGTAATTTTCCATAATTGTAGAAGTCAGAATGACCAAGATTATAGCCTGTCTAATCTTTCTTGCTAATGCATACAATATAGAAACGTATCTTTGTCCTCTCCAGGTCTTTTTTGGAAAACAAAAATGTTTCCTTTCTAGCAAACAATAAGATTCCTGCAGGTGGTGGCTTGGGGTCTCAAATTGCTTTGCATATTCTTAAGAATAATTTTAAATACTTTGCAAATAAGAAAAAGAAGAGAGTTGTCAAAAGAAGAAAATAACCACTTTACTCTTGCGTGATGATTTTTAGCTATAGCTCTTGGGACATTTTACTCTGGCTCTGAAGAAAGCGAGAACATGAGAGAGAGTCTCAAGGTGCTCATCTATGCCCAGCAAGCCAGAGCACTGCAGCCTGACTATGTCATTTTCTCCAGGAAAGAAAATCAAGAGAATCTTTGTCATAGGACAAGTTTTCAAGGCTTAGTCTTGTGCTCTGGCCTCTCATCATATGCTACCCAGGTAAGAGGTGGAGGCTAAGAATTTAATGTAAGGAGTTGGTGAAACTCCACATCCCATCTTCCACACAAATGTCCGCTGCCTTCTAGCTGTGGTATCTGCAGTGCAAATTAAGTCAGTCAGCATTGCAGTGGCTAACGGATCAGATTACTAATGAAGCATGAGTCCACAAGATTGCTTTATATAGTCAAAATTCATAATTAATTCCCATACACATAAGCAATCATTGAGTTCACTCAGCTAGCACATCAAAACCCGATGAAAACACCAAAGGCTGAGCAAATCAGTCTTCCCAAGGTAGATGAATGAGAGGCTTACATGACTAATGCCAGCAGGACAGAGGCACAAAACTCCCTGTGGATGTAAGGACATAAGATCCTTTCCACTTGTTCATCATCCTTACCTGTCTTTAAGTACTGTAATCCTGGAATTAGAAAAGCAGAGTGTTTAGAAACACCGCAGTAGGTTGTGTGTATATTCAGCAGCAACAGGCACTCAATCCAATCAACGCCAAGACCAGCCTGCCAGCACTGCCTGCCAGAGCAGGTTGGCCAAGGCCTGGTGTGTCCTCGCAGGGTTGGACCCTCTGCATGGTGAAGTCACACCTAAAACATCGGTCCAGATCATGAGACAGAAAAAAAATATCAGGGAAGGACTGCAATCACTATTACTCTCCAGATAAATCAGTTGTACATTATGAGTTGGGAAAGCAGACAAGAAAACACTCAGAAACGTAATAAATGTGAATTGCTGCAGCCACACCAAACGTAGCTTCATTCCCCTAATTGTATCAATTATTTTTTATGATTGTGATCTCAAAGATGTTAAGTTTTGTAAGAAGACTTATTTGCAAATCACTTTGATTACTACCTGTGCATAGTGTGAATGTGTTTAAAAGCTTCTGCATATTCTCTTTGGCCCTCTTGATACCCCGTTGCAGCATCCTGAATCAGCTGGCAGAACATTAGGCACTTTAGACACTTCTACTTGAAGCATTCAGACAATCCTGGAATTATTGGAGCAACTCAAATGGAGAGTCTTTGTCTAAGCTGTCCTTTCACTGATCCCAGGGCTCTTATGACTGACTTTGCTTTTCATATTTCTGTCTCTGTCTTTCATTTTTTAATCAGATATGTTTTACTGTGAAGAAGAATTTGCCCATTTACTATTGTGTTCTAAGAAATAAGCCTACTAGACCAAGCATTCAAGGTAATTTCATTTCTGCAATAGGAGATATAATTGAAGAATCATATTTTCAATGTAAGACACTATCTAAAACTAGTCCCTGGTATGAACCCTGGTCAACCATATACAATCCTCTTTAATATGGCCTTTGATAGCATTCATTTAGCACTCTAGTGCAAAGCCTCCAAAAGGGCATTGAATGAAATTAGTTTCCAAAAGGACTGGAACAGTAAGAGAAGTCTCTCTCTCTGAATTAATGGCAATCTTAAAATCTCAACTGCCTTGAAACAGCACATTAATCCACAATGAAAATGTTTGCATAGAATTTAAAAAATACAAACAGGATTAACAAAGAGCTTTCCAAGGACAAGATATATTCACTTTGATTTTAAGAGTAAAATGAAAATTAAGTGCCTTAATTTTTTTTTATTTTTTATTTTTTTTTAAAAAAAGAGAAAATATAATTAGAGAGAGATGTTATAACTACATGAGGGAAAAGACTAACCCTCCCCTCCTCTTCCCCAAACACTGATGTGAATATTGCAAAGTTTATTTAGTAACCATCTATCACCATCACAAATATAAATCTAACTTGACTGCACCTTCAAGAGGACATTGGTCCTACCAAGAGAGCATGTTTCTCCTTGAGACTTTTCACCAGCTTCTCATTTCTCCTTTGTGTTCCCTTTTGGGCTGAGCAGAGCTGCAGCACCAGATCTACTCTTGCCATCACTGTTCAAAGAGCAGTTTCAGTGCTGCGCAGCATGAGTAAAGGACAAAGGCAGCCTGGAGTGGAGGTGAGACTCTGGAAGATGAAACAGCATCATCTACAAATTATCTGCCTGAAAGGTGTGGGCTTAGGAAGGCTCATCCTTCTACAGCAGAAACAAATTCTTACCCTGGTCCAGTCTCAGGCTTCATTTCTCCATCAAGTCAGGGCTGGCCTGGTGACCACTCTGCTGAATGCAAGATGAAGCCTTCCTGCCCTCTCTGTCCTGTTCCTCAATTTTAAACCTGCACACCTGCACACACATCTCAGCACCTGTGCTGGGGGACCTTGTTTCTAAAAGTGAATTTAGAATGTGATGAACAGGGATGGTTTAGGGAGCAAAGAGCAAACCTCTACTAAGCCTCAAAACCTGTTCTTGGTAGAGTTTCTGATTGCTCCAGGGTATATATGTGCTCACATGTATGTTAGAAGAAGTGCAGCAAAAATGATTAAACACATGAGGAAAGAGGCTTCCATCTAAAAAGTGATTAAAAAGACTAGCATTGTTTAGTTTACAAAACACAAGAGTAAAAGATGATATAACAGAAGCAGAGAGAAGGGGCTATTTATTTTGTTTTCTCTGAAGCACAAATATGCATGGAAAGGTGAAGGAAAAATGATGAAAACATTTGTGCAGTGTATAATCAACCCTGCAACTCATTGCTGCAGGATATTAGGCAAATTTTTCAGAAATATTTCTAAATGTGTTTGATGCTACGAATAATAAGCCTCAGTTCCTGAGGTGAAAGAAAGGCAAAAACAAACCATCTCCCCAAACTGGAAGGATGGTTAGTCCCTGTCCTTGTGCTTAGATTGGTTAGAGATGGAATTTTTGTCTCCAGAGGGATGGCATTATTTATTTATCAAGTGCATGATATGGGAGTGCTTGTTTCCTTCAAGCAGGAGGTTCTGTAGCAGGCAATTAAAAGGGTCAGCAAATGCAGCTGTATGAAATCATTGCCAACAGATTTGCCCCAGAATACATAAACTTAGTGATGGTGAAGTGGCTTGGGTTCAGTTACTTTGTTCTCAGCTGGTTATTTTCCTCAAAGAACTTCAACTACATCTAGGTAACAGTCAAGGCTGTGAATGAAAATGGAATGAAATATATTCATGTCCTTGGAAAGTTCTTCACTAATCCTGCTTTTTTCTACACACTTGTACATGCCAAGTAAGCCCTTTCGCTGCAGATACAGCCTATTTTGGGTATAAAAGGGAAACTGTAGTACCTCCAATATTACTCCAAGTTAGCAGTGAGTGGAGTCTAGATTTTAATGGTCCCCTCTGCACCAACCAGCACTGAGAGTAGCCTGAGAGGCAGTGGATCTGGGTGCTGAGGTGACATGGCAGCCCAGTGCCGCGCTGCTGGGGCTGCTGTCGGCTGCGCTCCCACATCCCGTGCAGCTGCAGTTGGTGCTGTCAGATCGGGAACGAGCTGGGAAGCAGGGAAGGTGCTGCTGCGAGCAGAATTAGTACCTGCTTAAAATGTATATGGAGAACAAACTGTCTTTTTAAAAGAATTTTAAATGCTACTTCTGGCTTATGAATAGTTTCCTTGCAACTGTCAGGCCATCTGCTTGGAGAGGGGTCTGTGCAGTCATGAAAAGGATCTTAAAATATACTCTCCTCATAAACATCCTTTGTTTGGAAAATCCACATGCATCACATAATGCAGTAAATGGCTGCACAGGCTGAAGTGAAACATTTTTACATGCCGAGGATGCAACCTTGGATACAGCTCCCCCCGCCCCCCGCCTCCCCTCTATTAATACGCACGCTTTAAATGCACCCTCAGACACATTCTCTTACAGCCTCAGATTGGCAGCACCCACCTGCTGGGAAACATGCTAAGATAACTTCCTTGGGTACATCCAAAATACCAAACTGGGTTGTGGGCAGAAAAGAAGCAGGCTCCTGCAAAGCAGCTCTCTTGGAGATTACATCATTCTCACAGCCAATTTTCTGCCTACACTGCACCATTTTCTACGGGGGGGTGTGTGTGTGTGTGTGTGTGTGTTTGGAAAAAAATAGCATACGTTCATGTGTACACAATCAAAAAGGCCACATTAAGTGTGTGCAAGCACATCTAATTGTAGCATTTCCTAACTTTTGGGAGCTTAGGTTTTCAGAACTGCTTGGTACGTGAATATATACAATATATACATATGCACATAAACATTTATTTGGTTTGCATGCTTGGAATATGAAATTGTGTGTATGAGAAGAGTGTTATGCTTTCCTTACATTTTTTTTCTGTTTATTTTCATCATCCTTTGGTCATTTTTTGTTTACCCGCTTTTTGTTATTCTAATGTAAGTTCAAATATACAAAATGCTAATTTTCTTTTACATAAAAATGTAATAAAACTTTCTGGCTTTCTTTATAAACAAATTTCAGCAGGAATGTTGATGGGATGCTGTATACCAAGTAAAGAAGAAATACTGTTTAATTATCTTCCATATAAAATCCAATAAAACGTTCTGGCTTTTCTTATTTTTCTGTACTGGGGATTAACATCAGTGTCTTTGTGATGAGAAATCTGCATTCATGGCTCCTCTATTTAGATTTAAATAGGAATTATAGTTCTTGGCAGAAAGGGATCTGTCAAATATCACAGCATTTGTGGCAGGTGGTCACTGCATTGCTTAGTACAGACACTGCCTGCTTAACCATAGCCTGAAGTAAACATCAAAAGTCAATTATTCTCTTTGTAAATATTTTATTTATATTTTGGAAGCTAACAAACATCTTTTCAGTGCTTGGCTGAGGCCTTCCTTCACGGATCATAATCCTACTGAACCTGCATTTGGGTGGTTAAGAATGTGTTTAGTAATCCAGGGATACCAGCTTAGCTACCACTGTATATTGGGTTTCATAACCCAATTCTCTGCTTCAAAACCTTTAATGACTTGGCTGGGTTGAAGTGGACAGAGCTAAAACTTGTCATGGTTGTTACCACTGCAGCTGCCAATTAGTACGACAACCATGTATTATTTTGCCTTTCCTCAGTTAAACTGTATTTTGAATATAAATAATGAAAAAGAAAAAAAAACAAACAGGGTCCATTTCCTTGGATTTAACACTTTGGGGGTAGGAAAGCAGGAGGTCTGGTTTTAGTAGCAAGATAAGTGTGTGCATAGCGGCCCTGCAGTGGTAACTTGAATGCACGTTGAGTAGCAAATATGGAACAAGAGCTGAACTCTGAGGGTCAAATGCCTTGAAGAAATGTCTTGTTGCAGGGTGAACCTACTAAAATAAAATGACAGTATCTGGCAAGTTATGCATACGTGGCAGAATCTCTCCCCAAACCACTATGGTGTGGAAAATGTCTAAAGATGCTGCAACACATTTTAGATCCTTATTTGAACTCTGTCTGAACTCTTCGGGCCATTAACTAATCAGATCATCTCATTTAAACAATGTTATAAAAATAATCAAGTACTTCTGCCTACATAAATATACTTTGAATATATTTACCTTAAAGAACAGGGATTTCTTGGGTGTTTACTCCTGACATTTGGGAAACAGAAGGAGTACAAAACGTTAAGGAGGAGCAGAATTCTCTGAGATGGGGCTCTGGGTAATTTTCCCTGTAAGCCTGTTTGGTGGCAAGTTAATTGACTCCCACATTACCGAAACTGCAATGTACTAAAGCACTGGGTGCTCGTTTTGCTGCACTATTTGACTGGCAAAGGCCATCTGTTCTATCCCATCCATCCACATGCACAGCGACTATTGTTGTCAACAGGATTCACGTACACGTGGATCAAGGCAAGCATGTGCCTCGAACTGTTTTGATCCCTAGAATATAGATTTTTCATTTTCTTTGTTTTTTTGTGCTCACCCAGTAATAATACTTGTCATCTGAGAACTCGTATTGATCTTGTCATTGCCTTAAAATTGGATGACAATTACTATCTCTGTCAAAATTCGATCTGATGAAATGGCTCCAATTAGGAAGGAAAAAGAAGGAATCCATCACAGCAGGGAGCATTGCATTTGGCTTTAGAGTAGGAAAGCTTATCTTAAAGGGGAACTGTTGGAAGAAGCAAACGGGAACAAACTTGACAGGTATTAGGACACCAGTCTCAAAATCCATAGAAATTAGGTATACCTATGAAATGAATAGCCATTTAATATTTGCAGTCTGTATCTGTCTGCAAATCTGAGTTGAAGCTCCTCTGACAATAAATGCCAGTAACTGTTGTTTTCATTTTCTGATCTGGTCAGACACACAGTGGCAGTTGACGCCAGGCTTCCTACATTTTCAAATCCAGTTCTGATCACCAGTGTAATTATAATACATTATCAAGAGTAGATTTGCTGAAGTTTGTGAAATGATAAAAGCATAAATTACATCTTGTTTCCAGATACTGTTCTTACCTTGAAACTAAATGGGAAGAGGTAGTGAAAGAATTGAAAACAAAAGAGCAAGTGCACTTCCATTGCTACTGACATTGACACTAAAGCAAATAACTTATCCCTGCCAATTACAAATAAAATTGTGCTAATTACAGATTTTTTGGTTTATAAACCAGCCCTGAAAAATTAGTGTGTGCATTTGTGTGTGTGTAAGGGTGGGGGAATCTTTTTCCAAACCAAAGATGTTTGTTTCATATCAAGTTAATGTTTTATTCAACTGAAAAAACCTGACGGTGTTCTGGTTCTGAGGTCAGGTTCACCTGTAATTCTGGGTAGGTCTTACCTGGGAGCAGACAGAAGGATATTAGTGCTCAGCCCTCCTCAAAGGACTGGAAGCCTCCACCCAGCCAGCAGAATGATTTCATCTCAAGGCCATTCTTGCATTGGCTTCTCTGAATCGGCCCAGTAAATGCTGCTTCTTCACAAAGAAAAGCATGGCAGGAACCGGCTTTTCAATTTGTACAGTTATTGAGCTTCTGAACATGAGACTGCAGAGTTTACCTCCCTGGAAAATCACGTTTTCTTAACTATATGGAAGAGCTCCTCAAGACACTGAGGGAACCCAACCAAGCACACTATGCCTCTAGCAGGTGGTGACTTCCCAAGCTAAAAATGTAGGATTCGTGTGATGCAGAGATGAGTCACCGTATCTCACACAGCAACAGGCTCTTTGGTGAAAGAAGGTGGGTGAGCTGGTGCTCACAGGTCTTCCTCTAGCAAGCTGGGTAGACATGATTTCCTTTTCCCCAAATCTTTCTCCCCCCACCTCTGTTCTCATTAGCTAAAAACCTCCTTACTGACTCTGACCTACATTCGCAATAGTTCCAGAATGCAACACAACCGTGTTTCTGGGGAATTTGCTATTTGCTAAAAATTTTAATCCAAGCCATTTTGAAATGTTATATGTTAACTGAGCAAACACAGCAATCAGAAAAGTATACAAACCCCAAGTAATTGTCCTGGACTTGTTTACAACACACTGCTATTAATGAGCATCTGGGATGAGTATGGGATCTTGTACTATGGATCTCATGATCTGTACAATAATGGCTGATTTTAATTGACTTTTGCTTCATATAGCAAATCCCAATTGGAGAAGTTCCAGGATGCTGCTAGTGAAGAACTGTGGGCGGGTGCATGTTTTGAAGTGATGGTAAACATTGTGACATATACTGTGTGTACCACATATTCTCATATGCACATTTTGACTTTTGTTGCCTTGGCTTTCACACAGCATTTCTAACATAGACATTCCTATTTGCCAGTTTGAGTGGAAATCTGTTAATATGTGAATACTGCTCGCCAGCATGTACCAGCATCGCTGGACTCTCAGTACTCCTCCCACGGAACACCCAGCCCTGCGTGCTCAGAGGGGTTCCACAGGACCGCGGCATCTGTGCGAGCAAGACTGGCAGAGCTGTGCAAACGAGGAGTGATGAGAGCTGCTATGAGAAACCATAACTCTGAGAACGTGTAACTCAGCTCAGTATGATCCACTATTTCCCTATGTAAGTCACATCACCAGGAAGGCCTCGCTCTTTTACTGCCATGGATTCTATTTTCCTTTCAAGAGATGCCAAATTTGGTCAAGCTGTTTTAGCGCTTGGAGTACTATGGGTATTAAAACACCTTTAAAGGTCTGGGGCTATGAGCCAGATTACCTGTATGATGCATTTTAATGACTAGCCAACCCTTCTGCTTGAACTGAAATTTGTTCTGAATCCACAGTAGCTCTTTGGGAACCTGGACTCAGCCAAGATTTGCACAGGTTTTTTAATTTGATGCATTAAAAAGTCCCCTGCTACATATCCCATTCTGCCTGGCTGCAATATCATGGCCAATATTAGATTAACAATTTGGTTTTAGGCTCTTTCCACAAAAACATTTGCATCACACAGACCAAAGCAACTAGGTATTTATAGGCACTGAAGCTATGTGTGTCCTCTCCCGAGCAGGAAGGTGCCCTGAGCACAGAGAGGGGCTCTGCTGCTGCCCACACCACTGCCCATGTTTCCAGTGATGTGGCCAGAGAGTCTCTGATACCGCTGCAGCAGCTCCTCCACTTTAGCCTGGAAATATTTTTTTAAAAAGGAAGGGAAAAAAAGAAATTTTCCTCAGTGCAGCAGAACCACTTCTCACAGAGTCCACCTGGTTGTTAGACAAGATTCATGCACGAGAGATTTGCATGTGCGAGGAAGCCAGTGTGAAATAGCTGCTCGAATCTACTGTGCTGCACACAATGAAATGAATGCTGGTGAATGGGTGTTTCTGTGAGGTAATACTTCCATCACATCCAATTCTAATGTTATCCAGCACACTGCCTTGCCAAGAGCCTTCTTTGTATTGCAGGAAGCCATCTGTGATGGTAACTAAAATGGGAACGGAACAGGATTCACTTTGGAGCGCCCGTCAGAAGTGCTCCCCTCCGGCATGTGCTGCCAGCAGCAGCATCTCTTCCAAGGTGAGGAAGGCACTGTCTGTGCATGTCCCAGAACTACCCAAAATGGATGTTGTGCTGCTCACCTGCTGTTCTCATGAGGGGTCCATACAATCCCCATGCCTTGAACCATAACGTGTCCTTGGTGGGGACCATTAATTGCTATGGAGATGGTGGGTGGGACGATGGAGCATTCTGAACAGGTTATCCAAAGCCTTGTTTTCAGTCTTTTTAACATATCTTCTGGCAGAAAGTGCTGATTGTTTTCATTGATCTTTGCTGCTTCTGGTTTAATTTTTCTTTCTCTATCTTCAAGTCTCTATCTCTGTCCCTTTCTTTGCCAAACTATTCATTTGCTGCTGGCTACTCACAGGTCTGTGTTTCAGAGAGCTTCCTGTTTTGTCCATCTTGCTGTTCTATATTCCATATACTTTTTTCTCTGCAAATTTTGCCTTATTGTGCAGTGACATGTGACTATCTGCTAATGCCAATATTACTCCTTGAGAATTCTTTTTCCTTGCATCATCAAGGGTTTAAGTGGAAAGCCTTCAGCACAGTGCAAATTTCACTCCTGAGAAAATCCATCTTTTGAGGTAGCTGATTTTAATTAAAGAATACTCTCTCCCCCCCCCCCTCTCTCTCTCTCTGGATTATACTTTAATTTCAGTCTCTATCACAACAGTAGATACTTCTTAGATAAAATGTATTTTTGTCTCTTTTCATCCATGATTATCTGTAGTTCTTAAACACTTGGGGTCAGCAGCTGGTCCCTAGTTGATGTAGTTCAGGAATAATTCTATTCAAAGGAATTAATTCAGAACAAAATTAGTTTTAAGTTCAAAATCAGGCAAAATGTTCATAATATTGTGCCCTTATTACATACGTGAGTGAAACTCCCAGAAATATCAGTGATAACAATCACGGTAATAAACAGTAATCTCTGAAATGTATAACCCCTTCCACCTGAGCATTTTAGACATCAATGCATTATGCTACTGTCATATGGAGAAATGTCATTATCCTAATTTTACACAAGGGGAAAAAGGGTGACAGGAAGTTAAGAAAGCACCCGAACGTCTTGTAACAAGAACTGAACCTACACCTCCTGATCTCCTGTTTCTAATGTTCTAAGCACAGAGGGAATGTGTTCCCAAGGGGTATAAAACTGAGGTCTTGAGCATTAAGAATCATGAAAGAATCAACACTATTCAAAACAAGTACAGTTTAAGTTTCTGCCTCCGTCATCCTGCCAAATTATGATTGAAATAATATCAGTATCATAACTTAAATTGCTTATGCATGATTAATTTGCACATTTAAACCATTTCCAGATTTCTCACAGAAATGGCTGAAGCATAATGCTGGGTAGAGAAAGTCTTGCTGCAGATTTAAACCCTTACTGGTGCAAAGGAAGGTGGAGCGAACCCCTGTCACTTTTGAAGCCAAAAGCAAAACTTCCCGTTATGGGAGGACCAGGATCCTGGCCAAGGTCCCTACGGCCATGAGGACGTAGATAAGTGTTTCTTCATGTGAAACAGTAAGATATGGGTGTGCATATACATATGTGTATGTATGTGACAGAATGCAGGCAGATGCATATAAACCCACACAGAAATTATGGGATGAGTTCAAGCTGGCAAGACAGGGTTGTTCTATTTTCTGTGTGCTGAGTGACATGAAGCAAGTTGTTAAGTCATTGCAGCCAGCCATTATGGATTTTTTCCCCCCCTTTCTTTCCTCTGCTTTTTGTTTGTTTGTTTGTTTTAATGCCCCCTCCAGCCTATACACAACACAGATATGTATCTTTGCTTAGTCATGCACTTCTTATCTGAACAGAATTAAAGAAAAAAATATGTATGTAGGGTAAGGGTAGGAATAAAAAGTGCTTTGGCAAAGCGCTTTAAACTGCCTTTCTGCCAGTAAGCCATTAATTTGTGCTGCTTTGTGTTCTCCAAGCTCAGAATAATTCCCATCTGCCTTGACTCACTATCTAGCACAGAAAGGAAGAGGTCCTTTTCTGAGCATGGATGAAATAGGAAACTTTTTGTATAAATGAAGAATGGAGCTTGGAATTCTGATGTTTCTACCACTGGGACCTAAAATAACTCGAGGTCCTGCTCTTTTAATTAATTTCATTATGATGAGCCTGCCTCTCCTGTCCGTATATGTTTTTCCAGCTTTTGTTCTGGCCTGCCTGCAATACATATGTATTCTCCTTCTTTCCTCCTGCTGAAGCTGAAGATGCAATCACATCTTTGAACCATCTGGTTTTTAATTTATTATTTTCCCCCATTGCATTAATGGACTCTCTCGTTTTTCTGTCAGGCTAACAACTTGGCTCCTGTTTATCTAAGATATGTTAACATGCTGTTCCTCTTCTGGGCACTCGCTCAGTCTATTGTATTTTTGTGAAATTAAACACCAGGGAGTTTTTAATATTATTTTCTTCATCAGCCCAGGGAATATCCTCTACCTTTACAGCCTCTCTTCCTCCTTTTGTTGTTCCAGCAAACATTTTATGACTCATGCTAAATTTAGGTTAATATCTTATTTTTCTGTCCTCTCTAGGTCATTCCCAAGACGATTTGTTGGAGCCTGCCTGGGCATGTTCCTGTGTGAGGAACCGGGTGAGCAACCTACTCACGTGAGGCCAGAGAGCATCCAGGATTCCCCAAAGGAGGCAGAGGAATCCTTACAGAGCTTCTCATGTGTCCCCACAGGGCAGGACACAAGATTTGGGAAAAACCTTCCATGCCTTTGTTAACTCACCCACAGAATGAGCAGATTGGTGCAGTGGAGCCCCGTTCTGCACAGCCAGCTCTTGTCTCAGCCAGGTGAGGCTGTTTCAGGCAGGGCAGCCTGGAAATCCTGAGACATAACAGGAAGCTGCACATCCCCAAGATGGCTTGGAAGTTCCAGGTAATCACAGTATGGAGCATAATGTGGATTTATATTTGTTACTTTACTTTTCTATGGTACCTCCCAAGAGCCTTCTGAGGCATTCCATTCTTTAATAAGCTGAAAGTGCTCCGAGATTTTTCTAATGAAAATGATATAGGAGCACACAGTGTTATTATTAAAACCTCTCTCTTTTTCTCTAGGAACTGCTAAAATACATTTACAGTTTATATCCTTTTTGGTGAGCATTAAACTTTCTAATTTAAAATAATAAAGCCTGGTTTGCTCACTTTCTTTCCCTTCTATTTCAAAAATATAAAAAACTGACAGTTTTCTAACTATTCTTATTTTGCTGAGTGATTTTTGGATTTCAATAAAAGTAACACTGTGGTTACAACACTTTGTGAGATAAGCAAAAAGATTTTTTTTACAGCACAATTATGGAAATTTCAAAGAATCTTATAAATATCCTGCTATTTGCATATATGAGATAAGCATATTTTAGTAATGGTTATGACAGGCTAGCAAGGAAAATGTGTGGGACAGCTATATAGCAAATACATGCAAACATGAGGGGGTGTCTCTGCACATGCAAACAGAGAGAGGGTGTCTGTGCACTTTTCCAGTGAAGCCCATCAGTGAGTGCAGGATCCCCGGGAATACATGGTGCTCCCCAAGGAAAAGGACCACCCCTATCCTACGACTCAGTTTCCCCCCTCACAGATGCAAGATTAGCGTTATTTTTCTAACACAACAAGGCATTTTGGTCAATCCAGATGGTGAGCACTAGATAAGAGTTAATATGCCAGCTCTGAGTTTTGTTTCCACTTACCAGGGTACAAAGGCTGGGATTTGCCAGGACCTCGGGGTGCAGCCGTGCCGTATCTCAGCCGTCCAGGCTCAGGGCTGGGGGACATGGGGACGCCTGCGGTGTGCACTGCCAGTCCCACCACTCTGCTGCCACAGCCCTCACACCTTGCAGGGACAAAGGCTGAGCCTCTCCGAGGCAGGTCACTGCTGCCAGGGCTGCTGCTCAGCAGGCTGCTCCAGGCTGCCTAAAAGGCTAACACAGCCCTAAGTGCTCATGAAAAGCCCATGAGGCAACTAAGGCCAGCTTGGTCTTCGACACATACCCAAACCTCCACTCAAAATTCCACGAGAATGGAGCCATAGTCGCCTGAGAGGCTTTCTGAAACGAACTGTGCTTTCAGTCTGGTATTTGCCTTTGTATTTTTAAGTTGGAAATTGCTCCTCGGGTTATGCCTCAGAGCTGCTGGGAAGCTCCGAGAATTAGTGTGGCAATTTTCTCAGTCCTTTGTTGAAAAGGAAGAGTCCACACAAAAAATGCACTGGCATTCCAGCTGCATAAACAGTGTAAATTGCTGTCAAACAAAAAGACGATTTAGCTAAAATAAACCCCAAACAAACAATCCCCTCCACACACACTTTTCTGTCCCCATTAGAACCACAGGTTTCTATTCTGTGGACCTCCCATCCATCTGCTTGGCCCTTGAAAGAGTCCTTGAGAAACAGAAAAATGAAAACCACTTACTTTCTGAAAACTAATCTTGGCTTCCCAGTGCCTGGCTTTCAGGGGAGTTCCACTTCAGGCTTGATTTCTGTGAGTGCAGATACTCAGTATGTCCTGAACAATTAGATACCTTTGAGGATGTTGAAAGCAAGACATAAAAAACCAAATCAATCATGAGTCTTGTTTGACAACTGACACTATTTCTAATGCAAAAAAACCCAAGCACCAAATAAAACAGCAATAATAAAAAACCAGAAAGCTTAAAACTCAAAAGAGAATCTACCAAACCAACCCTGATCTCTTTAGGTTTTAAAACACACATTTTTTTCTGCAAAAAATTTTTTCATTAGCCTGCCTAGAAAAAAATTACGGAGGTAGAGATCCATCTTTTTCCTCCCCTGCTGAGGTAGATGACCTTTTTCGGAAGCCACAGTAAGTCCCCTGGCTTGTGCAGCACAGCCAGGGACCCTCAGGAGGTACACTGGGGGGTGCTAATGGATGTCTTCTGGCCCCTGGTGTTTGCAAGTCCTCCTTCCACACCACAAAATTGGGGGGAAGATGTGGTGACAGCATTACCCAGACTGTACAGGAGCCCATCAACACAGCCTCTGGGCAGAAGGTGCGTGCTGGCATGAGGAGTCTGAAGGCAGTGAGTGGGACTGTGAGCTGCCCAAACCGCAGGCAATTATGTTGTAATTTGTTCCCAAGCTCTCACAGGAGCCTGTCCCTTCTGTAAAGGAGACAGGAAGATTACAAGCAACTGCTGCCTCCCAAGCAGTTGATATTCACAAGAAAAATAGAAGAGCAAGGGAAGGGGCAGTTTTGCCTCGTCAGCTAATGATCCTTGACTCTTTTGCTTTGTGTTTTTGGTAGCAACCACAGAGAGGTCACACATGAAACTGTGAAAGTATGAGGTATCTTTATTAAATATATCAATGGAGTTTATTAAATGGAACATACAGTACTGGGTAGTGTAAGCCACCGTTGGATGGGCTCGGGGTCATGCAGGCCTCCTGCCTTGATGTCACTGGCTTTCGGATTAATACTATGAGCTCACAGCGTGGGCCTGATTAGAAGGCCGGGTCCCAGGTGGTTTTACCTCTGCCCTCTGCCAAGGCTTTGTTTGCAGCGTGAGCAGTGAGCTTTTCAGTTCATCACCCAGCTGAGGCGGATCACGGAGGTCTTTTACCACCTCTGGCAGATGCGGGGCTCACAATTCCTGTCCGGCAGGAGGAGGGCGCAGAGGTGGAATCATTATCTCCTATTGTCCGATTGATTGTTTGGGCTCTTGGAAAAGTCCTCCTTTTTGAAGATCTTTTTCTTTTCTTCATGTTTTTTTTTTAATCTCCCCACCCCCCCCCTTTTCTTCTCATTTTAAACGTGCACCAGGAGGGCAGAACAGAAAAGGAAGCTCAAAGACGGTTTTAGCTTGCTTTCTCTCAAGAGATTCTAGTTCATGGTAGGAAAAACAAGTCCCTGTGACAGGAAAAAGACCCACCACTATAACAAGGCAGCCTTCCCTTCTGGAGCCATTGGATTGCTTGCACAGGCTGGGGATGGCCAAAGGTGGAGAAACAAAGGAAAGAGAAGCCCAGGCTGCACTGAGGGGTGAGGGAGGATGTAGTGTAATCCAGAGGAATGCAGATGGGAGGAAGGGATTTAGCATCATGGTGTGTGATTAGAGGTGACAGGAACAATAGTGCAAGGCTGTGTCTACACTACTTGTTAGTGGCACGCTGGCCTCTCAGGAAAGAGGGATGTCTCCTGTTAAAGACAGTACTTTTAAATTGAAGTGGATAGGACTGCAGAATGAAGGGAAGAGCAAAGGAAACAAAACATAAGGATTTTAAAACTGTTGGATGAGCCTATGTTTTTTTTTTACAGCAATGGCAATGCATGACTAGCTCTGTGAAAGTGGGACTGATGTAGTTTTAAGCCATCCTTACATGCCATCCAGTTGTGGATGACCAGGGAACCTGGGGATAAAGGCCTGAGAGTTATATGCTGTTGCCCAGGACTGAGAACATCAAGGCCTACACACTGGTTTTATCCCACTGACCACCCACACTGCCAGCGGAAGGTGCTTAGCTCAGACCCTCAGAGAGTGTGCACAACAGTGAGGATGCAGATGCAGCCATCTCAGGGAGCATCCCTGACAGCTCTGCTCATTCCAGTCCTGTCTGCCCAGTGAAAAACACAGGCAACACCACGCTGCATGCAAACCGTGCACTCACACAGGGGGAAGCTCAGAAAGTATTCAACACTATTCAGTAATATTCCTAACTTCAGTAACAATGATGTCCAATACAACAGCTGTAAGAGCTATTCTTACACACCACAGCAGCTCTATGTTTCAATGCTGATCCAGGTCTGCTGACTGGTTAACACTCATTCCTTTCTGTCATCTGAAAAATAAAGACAACTTTTCACATAGCTTAGTGTTTTTTTCCTTCCCAAAGTTTTGTCTGTGATTGATGAAGCTGCCTCACATTGTCAGAACTCACTTGAACTAAAAAACAATGGAAATGCCTTTATAGGTGCTAGTGCTACATCCATCCCCCTTACAGCCCAAGTTGTACTCTTTCCTGGGAGCCCATGATGTACTACTTGCCATTCTTAATGTTGATTATTTAACATTTTTTACCTTTTATCCATTCTATGAACATTTTGTCCTAATTGCTCAGCTGTTTGTTGATTATCCTGCTGCAGTTTGTCAGATCCTTTTGTCCATTAATCTGTGAGACCCTTCAGTTGCAATTCACCTGATAAGGAAGTTTTAAACCACTGATTCTGTCAGAGTCATATCATAGAATCAACTGGGTTGGAGACCTCTGAGATCATCAAGTCCAGCCCTTGATCCAACACTGCCATGTGCCAAGCGCCACATCCAGTCTCATCTTAAAAACCTCCAGGGATGGTGAATCTACCACCTCCCTGGGCAGACCATTCCAATGACTGATCATTCTTTCTGTAACAAATTGTTTTCTGATATTCATTCTAAAACTTCCCTGGCACAGCTTAAGACCATGCCCTCTTGTCCTACTGCTGGTTCCTGGGAGAAGATATCAACCCCCACCAGGCTACAATCTAATTTCAGATAGTTGTAGAGAGTGATGAGGTCGCCCCTGAGCCTGCTTTTCTCCAGGCTAAACAACCCCAGCTCCCTCAGCCTCTCCTCATAACACTTGTGCTCAAATCGCTTCACCAGCCTGGTTGCTCTTCTCTGGACCTGCTCCAGCACCTCAACATCCTTCCTGAACTGAGGGGCCCAGAACTGGACACAGCACTCCAGCCGGCTTTCAATTCCTGCCTTCTAAAGTGGCAGTATAAACTGCCAAGGGCCTTCCTAATCATGTAGTCCCAAACTGCTCTCTGTGAATTTCTTCTTATCTTAGGCATATTAGCAGTCAGGGCAGGGGTGTCCCACACCCTCCAGTTTCTGGCTCCAAGTGCCTTGGAGAAGCGAAAAGTTAGCAAGTCACAGTGATCTATCCCCTCTTTGTTTTTTCTATTAATATGGATGAATGTCATCGCAGTTGGCCGATCTTAAAGTCGCATTTATCTGAACCACGTTTTTGGGTGGGCTTTACCCTCTGACAAGGAAACTGAAGGCCTGTGCAGAGCATTTTTAACATGCCTCCCGAGGGCCCTGCCGAGCACAGGCTTCGGCTCTGCCGTGATTCCCAGATCAAATCCGAATAGGAGGTTTGACTCGGGCTGGCAGGCTACCGGGTTCAGGGCCAGTCGCGTAACGTAATGAGACCGGGCCCGCTGTGGGCGTTCCTCGGGGAGGGTCGGGGTACCGGTGTGCCGGGGCTGCCCCCGCCGTTCCGCTGGGCTGTGGCATCACCGGCACCGCCCCGTGCGGGCCCCGCAGGCCGCGGCCTCTCGGTTTCGGCGGGGCGGGGCGGGGCGAGGGCGGTCCCGGCTGCACCGCCCGGGCTGCGCTCGGCCTGGGCCCGCTGGCGGCGGGGAGCGCTATGGCGCTGGTGTCGGCGCTGAAGCAGATGTCGTGGCTGTACTACCAGTACCTGCTGGTCACCGCGCTCTACATGCTGGAGCCCTGGGAACGCACCGTCTTCAGTATCCTTCTGGCGGGGGGTGTGTGTGTGCGCGGCGCCGGGGGCTGCCCTCCCTGCCTCCCTGCTCTGCCCGGCGGCGGCTCCGGGGCTGCCCCGAGGCGGCCGGGCGGGCGTGGCGGGCCCGCCGGGCCTGCGGGCGCGGTGCGGGGGAGCGCTTGGGCCGTGGCCGTGCCGAGGGGGCTGCTCCGGCGGGGCTTGCTGGGGCTGCAGGAGAGTCGGGCCGGGCCGGGCCGGGCCGGGAGGGGAGCGATGCGGGGCCGGGCCGGGCCGGGGGCAGGCGGCCTCAGGCGCCCAGCACGGCCGGAGCCCGCAGCGGGCAGAGGAGCGGCAGCTGCCGCTCGGGGCCGAACCTCGTCCCCTCCTCGCAGGCAGGGGCTCGGCTCCTCTCCCTGCCAAACTAACGTGCTGCCCAGTCTGGGAATAGTCCTCATGCTGCTGTTTCCCATCCGGTGTCCAGGCGTCTGGCGACCTAGTGCGCTTCTCCTCCAGCGCAAGTTTATATCTCTAGAGTTACGGCAGTTCCGGCTTTTGTACTGAAATCCCGAGCTTTCTGTTAAGGATAGGTGTCTTTAATGTTTTCTGTTTTATTTTTGCCTAGAGGAAAGTAAATGTGCACGCTGCAAAACCTTGCAAGCCTAGGTTTTAATGGTGCTTTGTCACATGGCTTTTCTTACATAGGTATTTAATCCTTGAGCTGATAAGTTTACCTGTCTCTTTTGGAGTGGAAGAACTTGATAGATGCCCATGTAAAGGCATCTATATAAAGACTATTTACAGGTTTTATTCTTTACCCGGTCCTTTCTTATCAGCAGTTTATTTTCTCAAGTATTATGGCATCGCAAGTATTTTTCTCTGAAGCGGGGCTGTTTTGATGTTGACTTAAAACGATATCTCAGTGTGAATGACCCTGAGCCATCTCCAGTTAACGTTGAGGGGCAAAGAGAAATAAATGAAAACGTTAACAAAGAGAAGGGTGTAAGTAGTAGTGAGAAAGCTCTTTGACATACTACTCAGTTCTGTAAAGAAACTCACTTTTGTTAAGTAAAAGTGGTTGCCCAAGTTGCAGTGGTGTGATCAAACTTTTTTTTTTCCTGTGTCAAGTCAGTAGGAATTGAGATTATAAAAACTTACTACTTTTCTTTTTACCATGCACAATTCTTTAGCTAGGAGTTCTTACCTTCAAAATGTGTTCCTTGCTAACTCACCTTTCTCCTTTTATGCCATGTCTGTTTCACTGAGGAAACTTAATTTTTGCTTTCACTGCAGTAATATTTGTCATGAGTATTTTTTACCTTTTTAGCTTGTGCAAAAATTTAAGTAAATGAAAGTGTATGCAGATTTACTTTCATAAAGTGCTCATATTGCAATTGCCACATAACTGACAAATGGAATGAATTCGCACAAGTATCGCTTGTGATCTCAGGTCAGCAAAAATGTTTTTTGTCCTCAGACCGGACTCTTTGGCCGTGGGTGGGCCATGTCTGCCAGGTGCTGTATGGCTGCAGCGCGGACACGGTGGCCTTGGGAGCTAATGGTGTGTGGCTCTGCTGCGTGTCACGCTGCTGCTTGTGCTCCAGCATCAGAGGAGAGCGCTGATACGGAAATGTGGATTTATGTGTTGACCTTCACTTTAATATCTCTTACTGTATAGTATATTCTGGGACTATAAATGCACCAAGCACCTAGTATGCTCTAATAAGTACAGCTAATACCTCTGCTCTGCCATAGGGAAGTCAGACACAGAGCATTTGTTACACTTGTCTGTGGCGACTTGATTTCATGAAGATGCAGAGCGTGCACAGCTGCTCTGGTTTCACCTGCGGAAACTGAATACTGCTGGCTGGGGTTATCATGCTTGTTAATCTCCAGTGCCTTTTATAGTGTTTTGGTCTAAGTTTACTGAGTCTCTGCAGGTAGTTGGATGAAATCAATAGATTTTTATTAATTTCCAGTGCTTTTGAATTTCTGAAACCTTAAACTTTCAATGGTGTAATCTTTCAGTAACCTGATGTCTTTAGACAAAGCTTCAAGAGCCCTAGAGGTTGACAAAAGTCCAGTGGTACATGTAAGCTGTTGTCTCACGTCTCCTGTTAGGCGTTCAGCTAATAAAGGGGTCATCTTAAGATTTTTTAGATGATAGCTTCATGTAAAGTTTGTTTTGCAGTGTGATCTGCTATAATAAAGTACTACCGATGGAGTAACGGACCAAATATAGTGACTTAGAGCCCTAGAGGACACCGGGAGCTAGAAATAGATGTGAGGTTTTCTGACTATTATGCTAACAGTACAGCTTTCACACCAGATGTGTTTTGTGCATCATAAATTGAATTTCTTAGGTCATTCTGTTCCAGGAAGCTGAGATCAGCATCTCATGCTGTCTGCTTAAGAATGAGGTCATCCAAAAATAAGAGTGGTAGTATTCAGTACAGCTATCATATTATTGTGGTTTTGTTTTGGATTTTTGTGATGGTTGACTTTTTTCTGCTTGGCTGGATGGGGCTGGCTTCTGCAGACTTGCTCAACACCTAGGAAGATGCATGTAAAAACCTGTGCCTGCTCAGTGCCCATTTTCTGTTCTCCAACATGCTTCCCATTCTCTGGCCTGTCCTCTTGTGTCCGTGACAAGGCAGTGGATAACTTGCAAGTCATCCTTTGCAATTCAGCTAATTGCTTCTACCGGTGTTCTGGTTTTGGGTGTTCAGTAGGTTCTTCCTGTAGCTAATTTCTGAATACAGTTGACTTTGTCCGATTGCAAAACATAACGGTATCAGATAGTAATTGGTAAAGTTTTAATGCTGTAGGTTGTGATGTCTCGTGCACTTCCTATTTCAAATGCTTTTTTCCTCAACTGTAATTCAGATTCCATGCTAGTTTCCATTGTTGGAATGGCACTGTACACAGGCTATGTGTTCATGCCTCAGCACATCATGGCAATATTGCACTACTTCGAAATTGTGCAGTGATGAAGAACATATCATCAAGAAGTAACTGGGCTTTGAAATCTGTTCTACAATGAAGAAGGAACCTCTCAGTTTCAACAAGATTTCTACCAATGTCCAAAAGACACAATTATGACTCTGAAGACTAGGAAATGAGATATGTAGAGCAGAGACAATGAGATGTCCCCTATTTTGTGTTCATTCCTTTTACTTTTACAAATATGCCCTTGTATAGTACTTTTGTCTACTTTAACATTGTGATTGTACTTTGATATCAGTATTTTCTTAACTTTGTGACAGTTTCAATATTGCACTGTGAAAGCTTTTCTTAATTGTAATTTTGAGTAAATCTTAATTGCCTTCTATTTTTAATCTGAAAGTCATCTTATTAAATGGGGCTTAAAGCTTTTGCTATTGTATGGTATGTATTTGCCTGGATATTTCTATTAATGCGTTTTGTAAGAAAATACATCTAGATTCATATTAGAGACATGGATATATTCGTCTAACGCTATTTACAGAAGTTAGTTTGTATGACTGAACTCAGGTGTACTGTTTGCTGTCCAAACTTTGTTCAACAGTATAATTGTGCATATCACCTAAATTTGGAATTGGCAGTTATTTCAACTTTCTGTATTCTGCCTGTTGGAGGAGGTTGGGGGAGATGAGGCATTGAAATGGAGTGAAGACTGCATTTGTTATGTTTCACGTAGTTAGAGTTCTGGGCTTTATCTAGTGGGGGAAAATGGACTTTACCGGCATAGGCTCACATAAGGCTTTGGGATAGCATTTTGAATCAACCCTGTTTTTCTAGCTACCAATTCAATTGTAATTTTATGGGATACTTTATTGTGTTCCCATGGTTATGGTTTCTGCTAATTTTCACTCAACAGTATAACTACGTCTAGGTTTTGAAGGGGTTTTCTATTGCTGCTAGTATTCCAAACATGTTTTCGCTACAAACGACCAAAACATAAGGGTTTCAATGGACTTGAGTTACAACTACAGCAATAAGTAGCTGAATACTTGGCTGAAGTCCTGTCTTTTTTTTAATAGGGATTTTTTTCAGTTTTGTATTCTGAAATGTAAGATGGTGACAACTTGACTTTCTTAAGTGGATACTTTTTTGTTGTTGTTGTTTAAAAAATAAAAGTTTAAAAGCAGAGTTTTGATGCAAAACTTTCTTGGGGAAGTTAATATATTTCTGAATGCTACTTGCTTTTCTCAGAACTTTCCAGAAGGGGAACTTGACCAAAGTACTGTGATTTTAATGGCCCAGTAATAATATGTACCTCTATATCTTTTACGCAACTTTTGTTGAAATCAGAAATTATAGATGTACAGTACCTATAGAAATACTGCCTTTTAGGTTTATTTAATTTTCTCAATATTTTTCTTAGGAGGAAAGAGTGTTTTCCCCCTTTATTTAAAAACTTCAAGTGTATTAATTAAAAACCCTGTTGTTTTGGAAGCTATAAATAGCCTTAAACTTCTTAGGTGAACCTGAGCTTTACTGAAGTTGGTAGGAGTCTCCTTCTAAATTAGTGCTTTCACTTATTAGTAACTGGCTGTCAAAACTTGGGTAGGTTTTTGGGGTGGTGTTTTTTGTTATTGTTTGTGGTGCTTTTTTATGGTTTTATTTAAGTGTATCCAGAGTTGTATGTGAGTGTTTTAAGCATATATGGAGTTAACATAGTCTTATTGAAGTAACATAGCATAAATCTGATCTCTCTGTGGATTAAATTGATACTGTGATATCTCTTTGCAAACTACTACTGTGATTGATAGCCCCTTTCTCAGAAGTAGTTGTATTATTTGTATGAGGGGGAAAAAGCCCTTCTGTGTGGTGGCATTAGGAATGTTAAACATGATTTTTAATTGTTAAAGGTTTTATAAAAATACTTTGATATACTGACTTTTGTTAGCTGTCTGCTTTTTGTTGAGAATCAATTTCCAGTCATTTGTGTTGTGTTTGCTTGAGCGATATACTTAAACTCAACTTGCTAATTTGAGTACAGTCTTTTTCAGCATTTCTTTTAGTCTAAATCAAGAATCTCACAGTCCTGGACTGTCCTTTTTAGATTCTGGATACTTTGTTAAAGATGGAATAATTTAATTAATAAAATTCCATGGTTACTAGAGTTTGAATTTCTAGAAGAAAGTTTCTGCCGTATCTCCTTTTCTTAAGGTTGATGTAGTGAAGAGATGATTCAAGTGGTGATAATTATGAAGCAGAATAAGTTTTTTTAAAGTACGGGCATTGGTAGAGATTTAATTAATCATTACATTTGAATAATAAATGAATCATACGACTAACAAATTGTTTTCCCCAGTCTGCTTTATTGTCATATTAGCTGGGGGATCATGTCCTCTGTGATAGGACCATAAGCTTTTTCTGTGCAAGCTGGAGGTCAAAGGCAGTTTAAATATCATTTGGAGGCAGCTGGTCAATTATGCTTTTGTTTAAACATGTTGATAACAATTGAGCCATTAGTAATTTAGATAAAGTTGGAAAAAAACAATTGTGAGAAATGAGGAAAAAAAAAATCACCTGAGAAACCTGCAAGTTTATGTTAGTCTTTTAATAGTAATAGCTCTCGGGGTTTAGATTGAGTAATTAGAAATAAGCATTTAAAAATGCATTAACTGTGTCATCGCAGAACTGATAATTCCAGCAACATGGGCCAGCCCCACCTGGGGCAGGCAGACTCTGTGCCAGGGCACCCCGCCCAGGGTGACTTGCTGTGCTGGTGGCCCTGGGGCTCCCAAAGCCGGCTCTGCGAAGGCTCCTTGGCTGCCCCCAGGGCTGGGTACTGCAGAATTACTCATTACAAACCTTTGCAGAAGGAGCTGTCGTAACCAAAACGGGTATAGTGTTGCAGGAAGTCAGGCTGGAGCAGGAAACAGCCCCAAGACCTGTATGTATGTATGGTTTGAATCAGTTATATCTTTTTAAATAAATATATGCACACAGAGTTTATTTCTTTTATATATATATAGATATGCATAAAGTGTTTATTTCTTGTCAAAAATTATTACATAGCAATTGGTTTGGAGACAGAGGCTGTTGGGTTTCTTTTCTGGTTTCTTTACCCTGTGAAGGAAAACACCAGAGAATCCTAAAGGGAGACTTTCTTGAGAAAATTTAGCAAGAAATCCATTTATATATGCATCAATATTAAAAAGAAATAGATGTGAAAGGAGCATAGGAGCTGTAAAGGTGAATCTTGTGTGATAGATGGGCATTACGTTACTGCAGATTGGTGCAACTGGTATGTTGTGAAATGTTGCCCAGTTCCATTCAGGAGCAGTAATGAAGTGTGCGTTATAAATGCTGAAGAAGGGGTACCTGCTGTTGGCTAACAACAAATAAAGGTTATACTGAGGTGAAGAGAGACAACTTGAAGAGATTGGGCACCATGGGGTAAGTGGGCTGTGCACAAAGCTGTGGAGACAGCAGCCATCCTCTAAAATGCCGGAAGAGCATACTCTGGAATTGGGACCCCAGTAAAGGCTTTCAGTGCCAGAAGTTCCTTTCATCTGCTTATTTGCCCATGTTTTCTACAACAATTGTTTATTGTAGGAAAGCAGTTTCTTCCCTTCTTGTTGATATGTTATCATGATACCAATGTGGTGCCTTTTTTTTTTCCTCCAGACAAAAGCAAAACAAAAGTTTCATGCATAGTTTCTCTGTTTGATCTTCTACATCCTCCCTAAATAGCAGTTGTGGCTGAGAACAAAAGCTGCTGTCTCTTCTGCCTTTTGTTTGTGTAGTGATGGTTTAAGAAGAAAATCTGGCATCATAGTCCAGAGTTGGATCCACCCTCCTCTCCTTGAAGTGGGGAGAGATGAAACTCTAGATCTAATCTAGATTTCAGCATGGAATTTTGGCAGAAACCCCTCTGCTTTTCATAAATCAGTAAATCATCACAAGATGATCCATCTAAGCTAGCATTGCATGATGGAATACTAAGAAATGAATATCCACTCTCTCTGAGAGCTTATCTGGATAAGAGTTGAATAGGCTTTGAGTAAACCTGATTCAATTTCTTAAGTAAAATTAAAGTTGAGCTTTTTCTTCACAATAATTTTGCAACGTCAGCCAGTTTCTGTCTCAAATGCTACAAGTAGTTACAGTTAAATAATATGGAGAACTGCATTATGCAACACTTTGTCACTAAATGTTTAACACAACCTTCAGAAGCTGGGAGGTGGCCTTGGCTGAAAGTCAGACAATGCTGCTGCACCCCTTGTGCTGCGCTTGTGGTGTCTCTGAGCAATCCACCACATATGCTTAACAGAATATACCTTATTCATGAGCGGACTTCCATTGTTTAAAAAAAAACACCAAAAAGCAACCACAAAACCAAACTACCTTTAAGATACTGTCTAGCACTTTATTTTGTTGGTAGTACTGCTTATTTTATTAGTGAAAAAATGATACTATATAATTTATAAGCTGCATCTGTTTATGGATCAAATAGTTAGACTTTATAATATGAATTTAGAGCCATGCTTTATCTTGGAAAGAGCCCTATCAACTATTGGAGACTCTTAATTTACACTTGGAACAGTTCTCTGTGTTTTGCTGTTGCAAAGGTTTGTGGCCCCAGAAGCATGTAACTCCTTGACATTTTGGAGCCTAATAAAGAGATTCCACTTTCCCATGTGGAGAAGACCCTCTGTTAATAGCATTCTTAATTCTGGGAGAATTTTTTGATTCTAATCTAAAATTGCTTCATTATGTGAAATGAAAGGGAAGGTTCATAGAGTGAAATATTGATACCAAAGAAGGGAGGCTGAAAATGAAAATTGTGTCTTTGGACAGTGAAAGGATGACCTGAGGGATGAAAATTCTTCTACAAAACCTCTGTTTTTTGAGAAACTTAAACCTATATGAAATGTTTTTTTCCTGATTGTCCCGGTTATGAGGACAGGGGTCAGTTCCAGACCAACGGAGGGTCCTTTTCCTGAGTTGTAGCTTCACGTGTAAGATCCCAGAGAAACAGGACACAGGCACGTGCAGGGTGAA
>JAWMRA010000146.1:5319179-5451270 GCA_035584735.1 Pseudotriccus pelzelni | reverse complement strand
GGTCCCTTTCTGCCTGGCTGCTCTCCAGCCACTCTGTGCCCAGCCTGGAGCGCTGCAGGGGGTTGTTGTGGCCAAAGAGCAGGGCCTGACACTTGGCATGGTTGAACCTCATCCCACTGGAATCAGCCCAGCTCTCCAGTTTGTCCAGGTCCCTCTGAAGAGCTCTCCTGCTGTCCAGCAGATCAACATGTCCTCTCAGCTTGGTGTCATCTGCAAATTTCCTAATGGTGGTCTTGATCCCCTCATCCAGATCATCAATAAAGATACTAAACAGGACTGGGCCCAACACTGATCCCTGGGGGACACCACTAGTGATCAGATCCCAGCTGGATGCAGCACCCTTCACTACCACTCTCTGGGCCCAGCCCTCCAGCCAGCCAGCTTTTGTCTCACTTCATGTCATGTCAAGGAATAAAGTCATGGCTCACTGTAGTTGTTTGTAGAGTCATTTAGATGGGAACAACACATCCTAATTTTTGCCATTTACCTATACTAACTTCCTTAAAGCTTCCTTTAGAAGCTAAATTCTTCATATCCTGAGGTTTGTGGGCATTCTGCTCTGTGTAGTTGCTGCTTTATAACTAGATGGGCAAAAACTTGTTCAGCAAAATGAAATCCTTCATCCTTGTTTGCTCGGTCCGTGGGGAAGCACGCTTGACAATGCCTATGGGATTTCTGCCACTTGTACTGAGCAAGGTAAGACCTGCCCCACTGCCTCCTGCTCTTCTCTGCACAAACTGGAGCACATCTTACGTAAGCCTTACTCCACAGGAACCTGAACCACCTGTAAAGCAGATCTCTGGTTTATGTGGATGTATTTTGACAGCGGCAATTAAACCTGCACAGGCCACTGCACATCAGGAGGCTGCAATATCTGACTCATGTTCAGCACCCTCCACCACTAAGGTACAGAGGTGCTTGTGCCACATGTCCCGTTCCAGCTCTAACTCTCCGAGTCATTCACCTCGGTCCATTTTGCCATCCCAGAGCTTGATACACACCATCCTGTGCTTTATTGAACACGTCGTATTTCAAGGAAGCATGACTGGTGTGTTATGCCATTGGCCTTGCTCCAACAAAATAATCCAATTTTTCTGATTTCCAGACTAAAGATACTCATTCCTTTTGACAAGGAGTTGTGGTGTCAATAAGATTTGAGATGCACAGACAATGCCTGTAACACGGTATCTTTCTTTTTGTGCCAAACTGGCACTTTTTCCCTGGCTGACGGAGACAGACCATGCATGAGGAGGTTTCCTGGGTCCAGATAGCCCAGCACTGCAGTTTGGGCTAGGGCTGGCTTCAGCTTGACTGAGCTGCTTGCTTTCCTGCACCCTGCTCCCACTGCCTGGTTTTGTCTAAAAGCTTAGCTGGAGGATGACTCACTCCAGTGAACATCAGAATAAAATCCTGCATACAATTAAATGTGCTGTACAGTGCTGTTAGGTAGGCAGAGCAGTAGGACTGGATAGCTTTGCAATTAATGCCACACTCTGTTTATCAGGAGTCTGGACTTCAATACCTAGTATTGCTCCTAAATATTTTACCTCTTGTTGCACTAATTGAGCCTTTTGTCTGTTGACTTTCAATTCTTCCTCCTGGATTGCAGCCAAAACTCCAGTCTGCTGACATGCTTGTTCTTCTGAATTCCCTCAATTCAGGTGTGAGCCACATATGATGTCACATGCTTCCTAGACCTGCAGGCTAATTTCTCCCACATTTGGGTGATATTCCTGTGACAGACCACAGGAACTTGTAAAATCCTTGAAGAATTCATGTGAAATCTTTTTTCCTCCTAAAGTGTAAAAAATAAACTTTTGCCAACATTTCTCTGCTAAAGGGCTGAAGAAAAATGTGTTTGCAAGATCTATGACCAAAAACCACTTAGCTCCTTGTACTGCTGCTGCCGTAATTTCTGGCATTTTAACAAGAAGAGGTGATGTTTGCAAAGTTACAGCATTTAATGCTCTGAAATCCACAGTCAGATGCATCTTTCTATTTCCCTTTAATACCAGCCACACAGGAGAATTACACACACTGGGTCATTGCACTGGCATTCCTTGATCCACCAGGCTTTCTGGGCTCGCTTGGGTACTTACGTCGTTTCTGCAGTCTTGGATCAAGCCCTGCTATTAAAGCAAAGGCATTAATCTTTCCATACTCCAACTTATCTCAAGCTTATACTTGCAGAAAGGTAACTGACCCTCATCCTGAGGTGTTCTAACTATTTCAGGAGCCTTTACAGGAGAACATCATTTTGTAGGTAAGGTAATTATGAGTCTTTCTATTTCTGTATTATGCTTCCACAGTTAGTCAGATCTAAAGTAACCTATTTAGTTTAAGGAATAGGCTCCTGAGAAGCCCATTTTTTATCCTGCACATGATGCTGAATACAAAAAATCTCAAGCACACTCTCCAGTAAGCAGTTTGCACTTGGAGTGTGTGTAGAAGCAGACCTGACACATTTCCTGCACCAGAGGAGACCACTGTACACTTGTGTCTGTGTGGTGTACCTTATGGGCAGCCACAGTCCTGCAAAACAGTAATTTCAATAGTCACTGAGGCACCAGAATCTAATAACAGTTCGGGCTCCCAGTAGCTTGTTTTTCATTGCTGCTGTACAGTTCTGCCAATTTATGCATTAAGACACTAATGGGTTTTATATTCCATCTAGCCAGATCTTCTCCCAGGCTTTAGTTCCCTCCAAACCCTATTTCACGTCTACTTCAAATGCCATTTCCAAGATTTATCCGGTCCAGACAAAATATCCTCTGCCTTCCCGCGGGCAGAGAGCCACATACTGCAGGACTGTGAAGGTCCCTCTCATCCTCCACAGCTTTGGGTTTGTTTGTCCTCAGGAACCCTGATTATAATGAATACTGCTGGCATCAATTGCTTTGATTAGACTTTTTTCTGGTTCATTTTCTTTCCAGAGAATCCTTCCGGCCCTCCAGTCATGTCCTTCCACTCCTGCTCCTCATGTATGTTAGCAGCTTTCCTGGGTCCCTCAGTCATGCCTAACATCCAGCACTCTGATTCTGAGTCCCAGTTCACTATCCATAGAACCTTAGTCTCATCAGTGGAGCAGCAGATATCCCAGGAGCTGTTTTTTAGCAATACATGACTCCAGTCCCTCCTTTGATTTTTTCTTTTTTTTTTTTTTTTCAACGTAGGCACAAAACCAGTTCAAAATCTCAAGTCATCACAACCTTATAACCTAGTGTCTCTCACCACTTCTGAAACTCAGTGTCAAGCAGAGTCCAATTAGTGGGCAGTCATCCAGTTTTACCTCCAGGATTTACCAGAACTGGTTTAACTTGGATGCTCCCCTAAAGCCACAATCCGCTCCACACAAATATCCCTATTTGAAGTCCCAGTTCCATAGTGAAAACTCAGCCATGAGTGGTAACCAACTCCATTTAACTGAGTCTTTCAGTGGTCTCTCTTTCCCACCAGTCCATCTCCCTAAGCTAACAGGATCCTTTACCCTGACGGGATCCTCCTATGCTTGTAGCTTATTATGCAAAGGAGCATAAATTTCCAAGGTATGTTCTGGGTGAAATGGGACCATTCTGAATGTCTCCATTCCAGTCATCAGGGTCACTACTCCTCCAGTTTGTACTGCAGTCAATATATCCAGTTTAGCTGACACCTTCTGTTTATTTTTCTCACTAGCTTTCTCACTGGAGTCTCAGAATTCAAGTGTTCTTGTTCACTCTGTGTGGCAATGATTTGATTTCTGTTCCTGCTCTGCTCAGGCTCTCACAGCCTCGCTCTCATGGACCTGACTGCTGGGTTACCACCAATCTGCCACAGGTAAAATGCAGCCTGGTGATGCATTCAGACAACTCCTTCCCCCTCAGAGCAGAGCAGAACAAAAATGGCTTCGCTAATACCCCTTTTACTAAACAAAACTGGAGAGACTGACAAGTGCTAGTGCTGCCCCTGTACCAGACAATTTTGGGGCATTTACATGTGCATTAAGATGCTCAAATGCCAAAGCCAAGGGAAGACCAAGCCTGGCAGTGGTGAGTCTTTGTCCAGATCCCTGGGGTAGGTGCATGTTCTGCCTACTGGTGAGGACTATAGCTCTCTTACAGCTTCCTTTTTCTCCTTATATAGCTTGGTTTCAAAGAAAAACACTCCTAATCTGCCAGCTCAAGCCCCTTTTTTCTAGGGTTAACTTTGCAAATATAGCAGTGGGTATGTGACTATATCATGTACAATTAAATGATCATTCTGAGAAACAGATCCCAGTTCCCAACAGTTTTCCAGCCTACTCGCTTCGGATCTACCGAGTTACTTGGAGCTGGCAAGAAACACAATGTGTGACTGAGGCAGTCATGGAAGTTGTGCTGTAGCCAGTGTCACTCTCCGTATCATGACCCTGCTCAAGAATGACATCCTCACCTTAACTCTTCCTTGTCCATCCAAGCTGCACAGCCCCTTCAAAAATGTGTTGTTGAAGAGGTGAAGCATGTGATAAATAGGCCTGCCTGCCCTTCCACGGCACAGCCCAGGGATCACGCTGCCCTTCCCTGTCTGTCAGAGTCTAGTGCTGAAGGACCACGTGGAGTAGCAGCTGTCTGTGAAGGTTTGCCTGCCCCATGGGAGTCCTTTTGCAGTTTGGGGGTCCCTGATGACGCTGCTTCCTCTGCAAGTCTGAATGGGGAAGTTGTGATCTCCCACGCTACACTGTGGCAGTGGTGCTGCATGTACAGTGAAGGACTCTGTGATTTGTGGTGCTATAAAAGCTGAAAACTCCATCATTGCCTTTTATATATAATTGAAAACACAATAATTGACTGCAGTGTCAAGTAAAGAAGGCAGCAGCACCCTTGGAAACACACACGCTCGTTCGCACGCACACGTGCACACACAGCCTCCCGCTGCCAGCCAGGCAGTGCTGCGTGACTTGTCTTAATAGAAAGCTTAAAATAAATCAGAATTATTTCCAGATTAGAGGGGAAAAAATCCTGTGAAGATGTTTCAGTCAAGCACAAAGAATACAAAGAGAGCGGTCTCTTTTCCAGTCAGCACAGCATTTGCTTTCCTCTGGTCCTTTGCTCTCTGTTCTCCTGCTCCCACAAACTGGCTTAACCCTCTTTTTTGTCTGAGGCAGGTGAACATACAACACTGTACAGCTGCTGCATCCACATCAGTGTGTCTGTGAGCAAGTTATGTGTCTCCCAGACATTCCCTTTAAATTTTCTTGACGGAGGTCCCAGCCAAGCTCACCAAACCAATGTAGTTCTTTTCTGAACTCAGTTTCAGCAGCTGAAAATACACTCTATAGCCACAGTATCCAAGCTGATGAACTCTGTTCCTACTGGTATCATCTGTTCAAGTCCTAATCCTACGGAGCCCTTGACCCATGACCACGTTGTCTGACAGAGTTCGTAGCAGGGATCAGGAATATACGGGAGCACTGTCCACACCTTTGCCAGCTCAAGGGTCCCAAATGCATCATGTCGTCTGATGGAGCTGGTGCTCCCACCTCTGATGCTCTGAATGGTGCCATTTCAGAGCACTGTGAAAAAGTTTACTCTTCTGTGGTGGGGAGGCCACTGCAGGCAATTCACTAATTTCAGTGTAAAAGCACATGGGAATCTTGCATGACTTCCTTGATGCTTCCACTGTAGGACAAAGCCTGGAAGACCTGCTGTATGGTAGCATTTAGCACAACACATGAGGACAGGGCATTGAAGGAGATGGGAAGGATGAGGGAAGAGGGACAAAGGCTGAAAAAAAAGCAAACACCACCCCCCCGCCCCAAATTCCACCAACATTCTCCACTTCAGCTATTTAAATTAAGAAAATATTTCATTTTTGACTGCTCAAGTGTGTTGATTTGTTTACCTTGGGGACTTTTAGGGCAAATTATAGAAACAGGCCAGTTTACTTCTCTCTCATTTTTAGACAGTTTCACTTTCAGCTTCTTCTGCACAAACAACATGCTACAATTTGGGGGTTGCAAAGGCTTCAGGGGAATATTGATTTCCTCACAATAACAGTGAAACGGTTCGACCCAACATTTTCTGAAGGCTTTTACAAAACATACATTTTGAGGGACAAGTCTGGTTTGGCAGACTTCTTTTAAAGAGAGCTGCCTTTCTTGCAGCTGCCTTAGAACAGTTATTTACTACTTTTTATTACAGAAAGAGAATTGTTGATGCTAGAAAATTCTTTTCAGGTAAATCCCTCTTAAGTTTCAGATTATCTAGCTATGTGAAAACCTTCGTTGTAGCGCAAGAAAAATTCTAATTATTCAGCTAATTAAAAAAGACTTAATTATAATATAGAATAATTAATTTCTTTTGATACTTACAACTCAGACACTCCCCTGTATACCTCAGGGGTCCAGAAGTCTTAGCAAATGCAACAATGGGAATTGCTCCTTAGAAAAACCAGCTCTCTCTAAGGCTTTTCTTAGCTTGGCAATAGTTCTGTATACCAAAGTAGGGACTGATGGCCAATAGTATAGCTGGAGATTCCTGAGCCATCAGATCTCAAATGCAGAAGGTCATATGCCACCTATTCTATCAAAAGTGTTCCAAAAAAAGACAGCAAAGTACCACGAACTGCGATACTATGAGTGCACGAGTGCACTACTGCACTACGTGCACTGCAACTCATCTCATCTTGCCATCACAGCCCCAGTCTCAGCCCCCCGTGGAGTACCACTGGACTAGGAACTCCAGAGCCAGCCTTCCTTTAAACTCCTCTGTCCCACGGTTTCATCACAGACTTCCAGTCTATTCCTGCCTTGTGAAACTGCTCTGTGTCATCCAGTCAGCTGACACTCCAGGAGCAGAGCTGCTCCTCTACCACACACCGGAGCTTTAATGTACGTTCTGCCACAGCTCCACTCGCAGGGGGCACTGGTGATCACAGCTAAACCCTGCAGAGATGAGTAGCTCGGATGGACACACAAGGTCAGGAGATGCTGAGATGGGAAGGAGGCTGATGCCTCCACTCAGAACCATCACAGTGACCTTCTTCCTTATTTTATGCCATTTGCCTTAACTACAGAGCCCTCCCTAATCAGTTTAATTTAAGGAAACAGATTTTGGCTTCAGTCCTCCCCCCCTCATTTAGCCCAGTGAGCTGGGTGGCAACTACTTTGCCAGTTGCTCCCTTTAGCCACGAAAACAGTCCATGAGGGATGTGGACTATTTGCACACTGGTTCCCCACATAGGAAGTGTCAATTTGCAGGGGGTAGCAAACGGACACCCTAAAGACCTCTGACAAATATTGAGTACACTCATATGTTACTAACCTTGAGACTTAAGGTTTCAGTGCAGGGCCTCTGGGTTTACCAAGACAGGAGGTATTTCTTGGGACATTTGCATTTTTTCAAAGTTAGCTGATGGAAAGGATTTGATTTTGTGGAGGCCTGCAAACAGTTGCTCTGTGAGATCAATATCACATAACATATTACTCTAGCATGCAATACACTTCACTTTTATGTGTTCTCCCTTCCCAGGTCCAAGTACCAGCGGAAAGCAGCCACTGGGAAGCATGATGTGCCCAGGGAGAGCCTGCTGACACACAGCCAGCATATACTGAAGATTCATGCTATGCTGACTCTTTTCTTCCAGAAAGCATTTTAAAAGGAGAGATTTCTGAGAGCTTTGGAGTCTCTCAGGTATAGCATCTTAGCCTTGGACTCCATGACACCCCAGCAGCATTTCTATCTCTCTATATTTCTTGCAGCATGTCATGTAATAGGATCTTTCCCCATCCCTTCATCCGCTTGGAGGTTTCTGGAGATCAAGGCAGGACAATAACAACCACACATACTCATTCCACTACTCAGTGGAACTGGTAGTTAATACTACTCATAAAGAAGGACACGTTTGCCCCATTTCTGCTCTTGGTGGTGCACTAAATCCCAGTGAAAGCAATTGTGCCATCTTATTTCTTGCTCGAGGCTCTAAATCTCCTTGCCACCCATTCATGTGGCATAGATAAGAGCTGCATTTACATCCCCCCAGTCACATCCCACTGCACAAGAAGGTAAAGCCACTTTACTCAGGTTTGTTAGTAATGCAAGACTCTTTCCCACAACAATAAACTTCCTTCTGCCATCTTTGATGAGAAAATAGGAAAATTCAATTGCATTTCAATCCCTAATAAAATTCACTTATCTTTCATCTTTTTCTATTTTTAAATTATACCTGCATTTGCTAGTTTTACTGGATCTTTTCCTTCTTACTATTCAGTAAACCTTGTGTGCATCCTCACTCATCTCCTCCTCTGAAGAATTAGACAGAATTAATAAGCTAGGATATTTGAATAAAATCCTTTTTATTTCATGGCCTGATTTTACTTCCATAAACTCTGCATTTATAGCAACCTCATAAATTACCAACGTATACGGAAAATAAATACTCCTTGTCTCTCCTACTAAGCCTGCAGACTTAGCAAACAGATCTCTCAAAATCACAGGAAAAGGAAAGGATATTTTCTTTTCGACTCATTCAACTGGAAATACAATTTTGAGAAAAGCAAAGCAGTGTTTCCCTTTCGCTGTTTCCATTTCATTTGGGCTGATAAATGCCTCTGGGACATAGCATTTCTGGTTTCACCTCTTCTCAGCTGTCTGTCTTTCTCTCTTTCCATTTCTTTCTTTTTCTCTCCCTCTCCCCTGCTTTTTTCAACTGGCCTAAAAATAAGTGACACCTGGCAGCTGCAGAGTGGTGGCTGTCATAGGGGTTGTTGTTATGTGACCTTCTGTCCATGGCAGAGGAGAACTGGTTTCCTTTAGACAGGTGTTGAGCAGGCTGGGAAGGGGTTTGACTCTTCACTGACAACATGAACCAAAGGATGCTCCAGAAGATGTCACAGTCCTGTGTTTCGGTAGGCACCAGATGTGAATGACGGGACTTTATTGAAAACAGCCCCATCCAATAAAAGCATGTTAAGACTTTGAAAGAAAAGAAAGCCACTGTGAATTCATGTCCTTTGTGCTTATGCTGGCAGCAAGGCACTGAATTAGTGTGAAAATTGAGCAAAAATTAATCTTTGCCTCATAATCCATTATTTAAAAGGGAACACTCACTCACTATAATTTTCAAGTCACTGCTACAGCAAAGTCATTCTGAAATCTGTAAGTTTGCCATAGGGGAAAAATAGCAACATAAGACTAGGTCTTGAGATTTGCCAGAGTGCCAGACTCTTAATCTGCTTACTGCATTTACCATTTGCAATTTTGCATTGTAGTTAGAGCCTCCCCAAGGTCACCCCAAACATCTCAAAGCTCTTAACCATCTGCCTCTGATTCCTAAAAATTAACGCAGAGATGGAGAGAGAAAGACTAACTGACTCGTTAGGGTCACTCATTTACCACAAAGAAAAGCCCCTGTGCCATCTGCACTGGGAGCAGAGCCCTGGGCAGCCATGGCAGCAAACCAAAACCCTTTGGTCCTCACAGCTAAGGCCAAGGCCACATCACATCTCTGTCCCTGAAGTGTCTGGCTCCACGCTCCTGTAAGGAAATGATAGACAAGCTGGGATCCCACATGCCAGCTCCATCAGCACTCACCTCTGCCAGCCCCAAATCCTGTTGCAGAAAGAGATGTGGGACTCAGAACCTCTTCACACCTGCCATGGCTTGAGTGTTCATCGTGTAGAGAGCCTCAGGCACAGCCTTTGTTCAGCCAGGGTTTCCCTTCAGCACAGCTGCCTCTTTCACATCCATATTTTGGTCTATACCGTGCTTAAAATGAGCAGAGTTGTGCAAGAGACAAACTACACAGCTGTGTCTCATTTGTCATACAACTGCCCACTGCTCTCCAGCTTTCCATATGATTTCAGAGAGCAGGAATAAGGTTGAGAGGATAAATCAAACAGATAAACAGTCTTGTGGCTACAGGAAGCAACCGCAGATCTTTGGGAAGGCTTGAACCAGGTCACTGAATCGCTCTGGGTCTACTTTCCCTCCCTGAAGCATGGCAGTAAACACATTCCTTGCTTATGTATGTAGATTGTGATGCTGTTTGGGCTCCTGCTGGATGTTTTGCAACCCGGGATGCCAGGCACTGTTGGAATCCATAAGATTTAACGTAATATAACAACAGTACTAACAACGAAATACATATGTTACTGAGCATGACACAAACACACAAATCCAGCTCCTGCTATGACACAAGAAAGGACTAGCAGAGAAATTTGTATTTTGTTTCTGCTTTTAGGAAAAAGCAAAGGAAGCAAACAATAATGGTAGACTATAAAACCGCAATAAAAAGAATGGAGATTAGACTGCAGCATGCAGGCACTTAAAAAGAAATAAATAGTAAAAAAAAGTCTAAATTTGTTTCAAATTGGTTCTGAAAAACAAATCTGAGACAAAAAAACCCTGCTCCCTCCCCAAAAGCCACAGGCTACCTAAAAAAAGATACTATGGAAGGAAAAGACTGATGAATACTTTGAGAATGCGTTAACTTTTGAACAGCTTGAATATTCAAATTGGAATAAAAATATTCCTTCAATTAAAAATTATTAAAATTAGCTCAAAGTATTTTTTGGTGTGTTCTCTGCAAGAATTTAATAGGATCTAGTACTCAGCAAAGCTTTGAAGCAAAAATAACGTCTCAGGAGCTCATTACGCATTAAATCCTATCAAAAAGCAGAATCCCACTATGAAATTAACACAATTTGCAAATCATTATTGCAGGTTACTCCTTCCCTTGCTCTTTTGGTCACTTATAACTTGAATCTGTGATGTTGTGAAAAGCAACAATAACAAAAAACACTCACAGAAAACTGGTGATTGTAACTGAAACATCCTGAGCTGTGAACAGCGTGGTACAGCAGTCGCACAGAACAATGTACTCAGGAGAAGCTGTGAGGAAATCTGAGAGGTAAAAAGTGAAGTGAATCAAGGGATAGGGATCAAAATTGTATTTGGGTACTTTTTATACGGTAGCAAATATTAAACCTTGTGCCTCCCTGGGCTTCTGTAAATGTAGTGGTGTAGTTTTCAGTTTTCAGCCTGAGTCTTAACATGGCTGAATTAATTGGTTATTTTATAGGACGTGTTCACTCACAAGTATTCATGAAATATGAAACACTGGACAAAGCCTCCTTTTAATGAAATGCTAGTTCTTGTTTCCTCTTTTCTGAATTGGAGGAAGAGAAAAAAAGGGCAATCAATACAGTCTGAAACAGTGATAGCTCATTAAAATTCCAGGCTGTCAATACAGAATATGTCTATCACTTTGGAGGCTACTGAAGTGTTGGTGGTAATGGCACTTTACTACTGTATTTGCTAAAGTACTTGTGGTGTCTGCTAAAATTTATCAGGTGTTGGCTGCCTTCAGCTTTTCTGCTGGCCAAAAGGAGGTAACAAGAAAGAGAGAGTCATCAGTCTCCCAACTGCCCTCAGTTAATGTGAAAACCAATGTAGCTGAGTTGGGGGATTCATCTCCTTAGAGCCCAGCTGTTATTTTTAATGCAGTATGTGGAATATTAAACTGTTTATCTTGTTATTGAAGCCATAAGAAGGCTCTTTCATGTCATCATTTCTATTTTATTTTGTTTAGAGTCCTTCATTAACTTTTCATATGAAAGATCTGTAATTTAGATCTTCAAAGAACTTTCAAAATGTAAGTTTTAGGGACGACAAGTGCTGTATATGTGCAGTTCTATTCTGATGGCAAAGTCATATCGCAAAAATACCATCAAGAATGTTTCTTCCTTTCCTTTTTTATTTATGAGTAAAACACAGGGGATTTCTCTGGGGAAAAAAGAATTATTCTGACTTGATACTAATCAGCACAAGCAGAAGGCTAAAACAGTGCTGCCTCTGAAAGGCTTTCTCATCTGTGGTCAGGGCAAAAAGCCCTTAATTAATTAGAGGTAGTTTAAGACCAGGAATATTCAGCATGTAAGTATCAGGTTTGTTTTGCAATCCTAATTCTAAGCAATCAAAACCCAAAAGTCCTTCAAACCTGCAGGGGTTTCAATCCTCCTGTTAGGTCAGGGAACATGGCCTGATTTTCAGACACCTGGGAGCAGAGAAAAACCCTGGCCAGTGCTGTTAAGCTTTATTTCTCTGTTATAGTGTTCAGTCCTGATAAGAAGTGCATCTTGGAAGACCATTTCACTGGCACATTTCATCAGCAACCACAGCAGGGTTCAGAAGCTGTATACCAAATCCTTGCCCCACAGAAGTCTGCATCAACATCTGACAATCCAAAAAGGTTTATTTTACTACATCCAAAGGCGATAACCCCTCTCAGGTCAAGTCTCTTATTGTAAATCAGTTGATCAATCCCCAAGATTGCTAAAGCATTCAGTTTCACGTTGTGATGGTAAAGCAATTAAAAGCTCAGCCCTAAACAAATTAGATTTTGTATGTTTGATTTTACAAATGTCCAGAAAGGGGTCAGATCTTTTATCACTGTTGTCAAGGGGGAGGGAGAGAATCCATCAAGTCGCACAGAACTAATTTACACCACTTAGTGAAAAAAATTGGAGCTATAAATGGTAATCCAAGTAGAAAGGTTTCTTTTAGTACAGAAACGTACCAGGCTCTGTTGAAGCCTGACAGATCGTGAGTTGCTACTAGCTGAGGAATCAAAAGAATTAGGGACACGCTGGAGAAAAGGGACCTCTAGCAATGACTGGAAAAATGCTGGAATCTGGAGTTGTCTGGCCATGTTTGTGTATGTAGCCTGTTATCTCATGGTGGTATTTCCTTATTATGCCCTGGAATTAAATATCCTTGGCTGCATCCCTTGCTCTGGGCACTGCTTTACTGCACTTCTCTGCAGATGTGCCCAGCCGTACTCACCTGGCCTCTCCCATGGGTGGCTGTGCTCCCATGGCACTCAGTTCCCCTATTCTTTTGAGAGACCCCATCCTGCTGCCTCTCTTGCCTGTCAGGCACTGAGACAAAAGCAGCATCACACAGACGGGCTGACAAGATTTGGAGACTGGATTGAACCCTGGGTGAAGCCAACATGTGTTTGGGTTAAATTTCTCCATAAATTCTCCCAGCAAGTCCACCCAGGCTGAAGAGTGAGAACTGCTCCTAGTAGGGACCATCATTCACTGTGCCTTTACTCATCAAGGAACATGCCTAATGCCTTATCTTTAATGAAAGTCTCCACATGTTCCTGTACTATAAATAATAATTTAAATATTGTATGTCTGAGCTCCAGTGGCTGAGCTTGAAGTGATCATTTTGGAAAGATGGAACAGCTCTCATCTAAAAATACGTATCTGAAAAACTATTCTGGAAGAAGCGAGACTTATAAATTGATAAATGGGTTGAAGCTGGGATGGAGTCTGTGATGAGAGGAAAAATTCAGCTCTCAGAAGGAAGAAAATGAAAGGAAGGCAAGAACTGTTCCAAGACTTTTATTGTTTAGAATTAAGGATTTGAGGCGTAGCAATATAACAACTGGGAAACTGGCATTCTGAAAATGCTGACCTAGATGAGGAGTTTCTGAATCCAAAAAAACATCATTAAGGAGACTTTCCACTTAACAAAAATAAGCAGGAAAAATGGAAATTTTTTTTATGGAAATGTAACTTTGTAGGAGATTAGAGAAGCATGACAGAAACCCAAAATGAGGATTCAGAGGAAGCATATCTCAGCCAACTAAGTAGCTTTGATCCTAATTGATAGGAAGCACAGATACAATTACTCTCCATACAAAGTCCTCTCCATACAAGCAACAAGACCAGACACTAAAGCCTGCAGAGCGTAGGAGTCCATCCCTCCACTTGTTCCCATTGGATTCAGCTGCTACACCCAGCCTGCTGCCACTGGTGGCAGGATATTTTCATGACTGAGGCTTTGAGGTTGTACAAAATTATACAATTCTCATAAATAAACAGTATTTTTATATTTTAAACCTATGTTGGGGTTTTTTTATGGAAAAAAATGCAGTATTTGACATGGTTTTTTGACACCAAAAAGCACTGAGTAAGAACAGCCCCTCTGACACATTTCCTTTAATAATCCAGTAAAATTCTAGCATATTTGCTTTCACATGCCATGTAAAGAACACAAAATTTTTCTCATTTCCATTTGAATTTTATCACTTCACTAATACAAAAGACATGTACTTCTAAGCATGACCTACCAAAGGTCTTCAAATTTTATAGCGCATGGACCAAATTAATTGCTTTATTAATGATTATGATAAAACCAGAGTTTTACTTTCTACTTACGAAAACCTATTTCTCTGAGAGCCTTTAAAATGTAAACATGTGAAGGTGAATACATCCAGCTATACCAGCACGACGGATGGTGAAACTTAGGGGAGGGAGGATGCAGAGAGGCTGGAAGATAAAGAAGACAGCAGAGCATGGAGCAGAATCCACTTTTGTGGCCATAATGAATGGACAACTTTTGTTTTCAGGAACAAAACAACCTCCCCACAGTCTTACTTCAAACCAACTACACAGATGGAGGAGATATCCATCGTGTGGTGAGTTCTTTGACAGAGATTCATTTGAAGCACACACAAATCACTGAAAACCTATAACACTGCAGTAGGTTTTCTTTTGGCCCTAAAACCTTACAGCACCCACCGAAATTTCAATGAAACTTGGAGCTTTATTGTGATAGTGAGCAAAAGCTGCGGAAGGCCATTTTATTGACTTTTATTGACTAGAAATCCTGCACTAACAAATGGAGAGAAAGAACGAGCAGATGATGGAGAGCTTGAACAGCTTAGGCTGAACTAGGGAGAGAGAAAATGAGTTGCTGCTTTGGCATTAGGCTATGGAGGGCTGGGCAGTCATGGGAAGGGTTAAGTCTGCATTTATCCTGTACTGCAGTTCAAGCAGGAGACTTTTATGCTGACAGAATGCAGGCTGGAGAGAGAAGAAGGCTGATTGATAGGAAAGAATCAAGCCAGTGAAAGTGAATAATAGAGGAGCAGACAGTAATTGTTGAAGGAGGTTTGATAAACTGTTTCAGAGCAAGACAAGGAGCAAAGAGTCAAATACTGTGCTGCCATAAAAGCCAAAAGTCAGAAAAAAAATAATAAAAGCAATGGGGTTTTTTCCCTCTCTCAGAAAACACCTAATAGGGGCTACATGAGAGAACAATCAATAGGGCTGATTTAAAGTGCATTAAAAATTACTTTTAAAACAATCCAAATTATTCTACTTAATTTAACTGATGCATCAGCAAGATCTACCATATAATATTTGAGACCAGGCTGGATGATTACGAAATGAAGTTCAGGGAAGAGCAGGGTTCCCACAGGAGCCCTTTGCAAGAAGAAGGACTGAGAAAGAAAACATTGAGCAAGAACCTTTTAGCATGCACTAAAAACATGACCAAAATTCAGCCTTGAGGAGATCAAAATGTAGTGAAGAGAAGGCACATAAGAGACAACAGTTAAATGGGCCCAGATAAGACAAGATGCCTCCACAGGCTGGATGCCACAGCAGGAGGAACCAAGGAGGAGGAGCTGTTTTCCTGAATGCTGTGACTTCCAGAGATCATCCATGACTGATGGATGCACTACAAACATGGCAGCAGGGCTGGGAGGGCAGAAGGGTTTTCAGCCCTTCTTGTCCTGGGACTGGTAACTGAGGAAACAATGAGGACTTGGACAGTCTAGATTCTGAACTATAAGGTCAGCAACAGCACTATTTTATTTTTTAATTAAAGAGATGAAAAATAGTTTGATCCACTGTTTGTAGTCCTTCACGCTCTTCTGAGAAAGAACATGAGGCAAAGGGCTTGCTCTGCAGTCTCACAGGTCTGGGCCCACAGTGCACACACACATGTATTCCCGTCAGCAGAGCTTACATGTTCATGCTCCATGGGGAAAGATCGTGGGGTTGAGCTGAGAGTTTGTGATTATGTGTGACTGCAGGTTCAGCTGGCATTTGCGCTTTACCAGTTGCTGGACCACAGTCTAGAACAGTGGCTGGGCTGCAGGTCCAGACAACAACTAGGAGGTGGGCTGGCCCTGAATGGGGATCACTGAGGCTCCCTTTGAAGGACCACTGTTGGCCTTCCCAAACATGCTGAACTCCCTCTATCCACAGATTAGACAAGATGTTAGAGCTGGAACAAGCTCAAATGTAACATCCTGCAGTTGACCCCTTCCCAAGATGGCTGAATCTTTTTAAGTCTGGCTTTACAACTAAGCATGGCTGTCCTGCCTCCCCCCAGCCCCTCCATTCCCAAATGCTTACTGATGGAAAAGCCCAGATCATGTTCAACTCTGGATAATCCCATGCCTTGATAAAGGTAGAGCAACACTAGCATGGAAGACGGGATTAAGAAAGAGCTGTTGTCTCCTTTAGAGTACAGATCACCTTTAATAGGACAGAATCGACTACAAAAGGAATCTCAGGAATGTAACCAAGCAGCACACTGGGAGAGTGCAGGCTGGAGCCTCGCACCTCCCAGCATGTGTGAAACACAAGCAAGTGTAAAAACAACCACAGATTAAAGTTTGTCTCTTCACTGACTGGCCTAAGGGAGACAATAGCAGGATTAAAAAGAATAATAATAACAATCAGCCTATGGGGGTACTTTTTAATAAAAATACTGTGCTCAGGAGGAAGTTCTGGCCTGCACCTGTCTCTGCAGAGGCTCCCAGGAGGGAGGCTGCTGCTCCTCTGTAATCAAAAGGACCTGTGGAAGGGACACGGGAGAGTGCAGTGTCAGGTCTGTAAGAGTGTAGGACACGTGAGCAGGGGAAGGTATGGTCTCAGCCACAAATGCACTGCGTGGGAGTACAGGCACAGAGTACGGATTCAATGGGGTAAGACTTCAAGTGCGTGAGGAGGCTGATGAAAGCACTGACAGCACACAGACGCTAATGAAGGCATGAACTGTGTGGCAGGGCTTTTTTTAAGGACTGCTTAATGAACTCCACTTTTAGATACATCAAGTAAAATATGTAAAATATTCACTACAGGGGTGAATCTCTGAGAGACCAGGAATAGACACCACTGGGAAAACACAGCTGCACCTGAGACTGCAAAACTGCTCAAAGGGGCCATCAGACATCCCACAGCTGCCTTGCTGGTCTCTGGCAGGCTGACACCACAGAAGAGTTGACACCAGCGATATATATACCGCAGTGGGGGTATCATATCACTTCTGTCTCTCATTTTGCCAGTCTAATAATGGATCTAATCATATTTACCCACCTTACAATAGAGCAGTGAAACTTAATGGGGTGCTTTGAATTCTTGGACAATACACCCTATAGAATTACAAAATTGTAACAGACTCCTTCTCAAAGATCCTACAGTGCTTCATCTTACTGCAACTGCCATGGTAACTCACTGCCCAAAAAACCTTTGATAAAAACCTCAGTTGTCTGTTGCACATCTGCTTCCAAAGCAATGGTAACCCCGAGTGTCCTCTCCTGTGATCAGAGACACCATTTACCTGATTCTTTTTGATGAATGCCCTACCAGGGCTCCAACCAGATCATGTCTATGGGCATTTCAGAACAACAAGTAGATTTACATCCCCAAAACACAACTGATGAATTAACATAGCTCCCCGACTGATGGGCAAAAGAAACTTATGAGACACAAACAAACAAGTGCAAAAATGCCCCCAAATGAACTATCATATTTAGGGATGGGTAGTTCTTTTCCCTATGCATGAAAAATTTGCCAAGGGCTGTTGCAACAGAACAATATCATTAGTATGCATTCCCTTTTCCAGCTGTTGAATACATCATGGCAAACACTGTCCTGCCTTTTAAACTCCTTGAAACCCATTTTTTCATACTTTCAAGAAATACATGCCAACACCTCAATGGACTTAACCTTCTTTAAAGAAAAATAATGATAAAATGGCAGAAAGAGAAAAACCTGACCCTTCATGTACAACTCCTGCAACTATCAGTTCAGTCTTTATTCCTCAGACGAAGGTGAAAAAAGTACAAATGAAACTTATTTCATCAAGTACAAATGAAACTTTTTTCATCTTTCCTCTGGAGCAAGAAGTATAACCTCTAAGTCTGTAAACTGTGGGTTTTTTGAGCAATAAATTTTTCTATAGCATCAGCCTATGGTGTCAGACACTTCAAAAGGAGCCGAAAAGAGAGAAAATTGCTCCACTTGCCTAAAATTCACCAGAAAAAGGGACAGAGCTTAATGAGAACAAAGTTGATCCCAGCTCTGCACAGAGAGTGACCAACACAAAGACCAACTTATTGCCTTGGGAACTGAGCCTCCTCCCTAAGACGAGACATGAGCACCGTGGCAGGGGTTAGGGCAGACTGGGAAGGTTGGCACTGCAGCAAACATAACCTGCCCAAACCCCCACATTGGAGCAAACTGTGACAGGAGCAGCTGTGGTGGTGATGGAGGGGATACTTTGCTCAGGGTTACATCAGCAGGCAAGGATGAGAGTGCTCTTCACAGAAAACGGTGTTTTCTTCTCACATCAAAGCTGCTACTTCTTTTTACTGAAATACACTTTGAGATAAACTGGCAAAAAACCTCTATTTAAGATAAAGCCAGCAAAGTTTGTTTCAAGTACTCACAGATCTTGAGAAATCTGAAAAGTCACCTTCTCCCAGTCTCCGGTGCAGCCAGGCGGGTGGGTTAATGTGCAGAGACCTCTGTGAGGCAGCACGTACGGCATTGCTGCTCTGCACGCCAGCTGCAGGAAGGCTTGTTGTGGTCCTCAGTGCCACCCAGCCTCCATGCCAGGCAACAGGGATGCTTGTAGAAACACTGCTCAGCACGAGCAAAGGGCTGCGGCATCTGGGCCTTGGCCTTCAGCAGAGAGGCTGGCATACAGGACTAAAAATCCTGGCTGGCTCAGCTGACAACACCTGCTACTGCGTCCTGATAAGCTGGGCTACACAAGGACAATTATAAATGTCTCCAAGACATGTTAGAATACATGTTTTAATTTAATCAGAGAGAACAAAAAGGCACATTAATCACTGCTCTCTTAACAGCAAAGATGTCCAGATATTTGCCAAGATAGCAGCGTTTTTCCCAAACACATCAGGTACAAAAGGACAACAACAACAAAAAATTACAGCCTTACAGGGGTAGGTACAAGGCCAAGTTCCACCTCGTGTTGTGCTGAGCTGCTGCCAGCGCAGACAGCCGGGGGAAAAGAGGAGCCTGGAAAGGCTGCTGGAAAGGTGAGTGGTGAAGGTCTTGGACAGACCTCCAGCTTTGTCCAGAGAACAACCACTGAGAACTTTGACACTCTGTCACACTAACACACCTGACCTCAAGGGACCTTGGCAGGGAGTGTTCTCTTTCTGATTCTTCTGTATGGTAAACTGAAAATTATCAAGAAGACATTCCCAGATATGACAATTGCATGCTGATGTACCAATCACAGGGCTGATCAAGGAGCTTACTGATATGTGATGGAAGGATCAAGGAACTCTCTGATGTGGGAGCTGAGATATGTCCTTTGCTTAGAATTCACAGAAGAGAAGATAGCTCCCATCGTAATAACTTACCTTTTTTTTTGCATTCTGTGCTCTGCTTCAACCATTAGTTGCCCCTTTATAGCACCCACCTCTTCAGGCTTGTTCTTGATTCTGCTGATGGGGTTCACAGGGTGACCCGAGGCTGTAGCTCCCTGTTTGCCTTGAGCAGATGCATTCAGGTTTGAAGCTCAACTGTGTATCCAGTGGAAATGTATATCAGCAGGTGCCCAGAGGCAGCCAGAGTACCACTTATTAATAGCTGAGTGTGAAGCATCATCTCAAGTCTTCAATAAAATAAAGAAGGAACAACTAGGACAGCTAAACGCCACAGAGGAAGCTCAGCTGAAGAGCCACTTTTCCAAAGAGAAGGCTGAGACCCATGTGTTCTAATACCCCAAGCAGAAAGAAGCAAGCTCAGCTACAATTTTTAAACCCTAAAAAAATCTCTGAAAGTTGCATTGGTGGGTCCTTCAAGAAAGGATCTTTCAGAACGTCCAGTTTATTATCTCCAAGTGCTAATATCTCTTTTGCCAGCTACAATGTTGTGCTTCTAGCAAGACCTGGCTGGACTTACCATGTAATGCAAGACCATGCACCTTCAAAATGTGCCAATTTTAATGGTGTACGTGAGCATGTAGACTTGTTTGTGCTGCATAACTCCCTGTAGGAAGTCTAACTTCTCAAATTGAGCTTCTTATGACATGAGGTCTTCTTTCTTCCTACTGTTGTTATTTTTTCCTCTCTTAAATTAACACGTACAGCTGAGTTTGGAAGAGCAGAGTAGGGAGTAAAGAGGCACTAAGTAATAATCATCTTCCCTAACTGTCAAAGGATTGTTTTTGTTAAAGCAAAATGCAGGCAGTTTATTGACAGAGATACACTGCAGAGGGATGATTTTGCTTACGTCTCATAGGCTAAAAAAGTACACAGGGAAGTTAGACGGATGGAGTGGTTTGATCTCAAATGGACAGCAAATCATAATGATACATTCAGCTGAGAGGCTCAACCAGATGGACAGCTGAGAACGTTTGGCAGTAAGAGATAAGTGATAATGATCTCCATCATGCATTTCTACAGCACCTTTTTATTCCAGACCAGAAGAGGTTCTTTCCTTTTCCCTTCTTAGTCTGGGCTACATTTCTTGTGGGGAGAGGGGGAGCAGGGAGAAGAGGGGCTGACTTGTTTCGAACAGCTGTGCAGGAGGAGTGCTGAGTGGCAAATGAAGGTGCCAGAGGCTGTGCTTTGATAGGCACACTTAGATGACATTCCTGAACTACGGCCTGGGAGAAGTCCAACTGAAGTCAGTGAGACTGCTCATGTGAGAAATGATGAGAAGGATTAGGTATAGCTGGAACACACTGATAGCACTGCTGAAGCCTTTTCCTGAGCCTTGTAGTCAGGCATCTCTTGCTTGGGTGATTTAACAGAATTACTCGAAATGTAAATTCCAATAGGCACAAGGCCACCCTGTGTCTCCTTCAGGTTGACTGCAGAAATTTAAAGTGGTTTTTGTTTTACTGATCATCCTCACGTATCCCTGAGAAATAAAGAGCAATTTCCCTAAGAGTTTGTTTAGAGACACTGCTCAACACCCATCCAGCATGTGTGATGCAGTTGTGCTGTGGCACATGTTAACACTACCCAAGCTCATCTGACAGGAACTAGAAAACATCTTTTTCATCTGAAGCCACAAGGGAGTTTAAAGAGGGAAAGCAGAAAGTACAGAAAAAATGCAGAAAGTACAAAATCAATTTATCTGTGGGATTTGGCAATTCAAATTAACCTCAGCTTATTAGCATGTGGCTATTCATTAATTTTATCTTTTTACCCTTTAGGTTGGCAAATGAATGATTTCTGCTCAGTCATATTTATTCAAACAAGCTACTACTGTTTCCATTCCACTTCCTAAAAGAAGTTTGAGGAAAAACAGTAAATAAGGGCAAGTGAGAAACATTCTGGAAACACGATCACATGAAAAGCCTGGTGTTTGTTTTTGCACATTTCTTTTCTGGAATCACACTTCACAGGAGGTTACTTAAATTGGAATTGATTGGAACAACCTCTTTCAAAAGTGCAGATAACTAATGACTGTGCGCTCAGAAGCTTGCTTTACATGTTGTTGGAAACACTGCATCTTTAGTAGCACAGATGTGCCATTATTCACCTCCTAAACCCCACAGAGAATACTCTTCAGCAGTCCAGCTATTTCTTAGAAGCCACCCATTCGGGTCACTTGGACTAACCCTCCTTACATTATGTAAGCTGGCAATATCATAGTGGAAGGTGGCTGCAGGATATGGAAAAGCTATGGAAGAAACCATTTCTTTATCAGGAAGGAGATGAAATGGCCTTGCAGCTCTTTGGTCTCTTTGGCCTTTGTTCCTGCAAAAAGTGAAGTTAGTAGCTTGTGACAAATATCCCTGCCCTAAGAATATCAGATTACTGGAGAGTACAGAACGGTACTTGATCATTTATTGAAAAGCCTCGTAAAATGAATTAAAACTCAAATCCAGAGGCTTTTGCAAGTCATATCAGTATGTCTGAAGGCTTTGCAGTGCTGTGCCAGCTACTGGCTCATGTCAGTGATGTGCTGGCACACCTTGACACAGCCTCCAGAGAAAGCAGCTGAGTTCCAGGTCTGTAACTAGACTTCCTAAGTTGCCAATAAATCTGGAGGCATGAATTAAAATGTAATTACTGAATATTAGAAACAGTAGGGGAATGGTCTTAGCAGTATTTATTTATAATTCTTATTAAGAACATTAAGAATACTATATTGTCTTTCTTTATAGGACAAGTGGTAACCCCCTTTAAACTGAAAGAGGGCAGGTTTAGATTAGATATTGGGAATAAATTCTTTACAGTGAGGGTGGTGAGGTACTGGCCCAGGTTGCCCAGAGAAGCTGTGGATGCCCCATCCCTGGAAGTGTTCAAGGCCAGGGTTGGATTGAGCCCTGAGCAACATGGTCCAGTGGAAGGTGTTCCTGCCCATGAAGGGGAGCCAGAACTAGATGGTCTTTAAGGTCCATTCCAGCCCAGAACACTCTAGCATGATTCTATAATTTTAGAGGAAGGTTTTAACGTTGTCCCAAATCAGCCTGTTAAAGGAAGGGAAGAAAACAAAGCAGGTGTTCTGCAAAAGCTGGGAACAAACAATGGGCAGGACCATGAGTCTGTACTCTGGCTGGCTACAACTGAGCAATTTCTTAGGTACCTTAGTGCTTCCAAAATTACATGTGACTACTGTGAGGCTATAAAAGCAGTCACTGTTAACATCCAGCTCTCCTTCATTTGAGAGAGATGCCAAGCCTCTGCTCCCACTGTCACTCAACCTGCAGGCATATTCCCGGAGCTAGCCCTGCCTCAAACTTGTGTTTAAGCACAACTCGGGAAGTTTCTCAACATGACTCCCAGAAAAGCAAAGCTCTGTGCTTGCTACAGGCTCTCCAGCAGCAGCACAGGGGCGTTGACAGCAGTGGAACAAGCAGCAGCTGTGCTTGCAACAGCCACAGCGAGGAACCACGTCCGAGGATGTCAGAGAGCATCAGAGATGTCAGCAGACTCCTGCCAGCACCTTTCCCTTCAAACCCTTGCCTTGTACTCCCTATGTTTTAAGCATATGCCTGTGCATTGCAAAAAATAAAGAGGTGGGAAGATGTGCTTTCTTTTTATGCCACATGTGAAGCTGTGTATCCACAATCTTATAGACTTTACTGGGTCAACCAAAATATCAGTGCTTTCAAGAGGATTACACTGGTAGTTTCCAAAACATGGGTCACCTGCATGGGAAGTTTCCTGAGTGGAGGAACACTGTAGCTATGCCGTTCATGTAGCCTGCAATGCTGTATTTAAGAGCGGAGGCTGCAGCCTTCTCTGGGCTTTTCTCCTGGATTATTCCGAGGTTAATATCTAGGCACTGCTAATGAGCAGCCTGAGCACTGCAGCTGCAGGAGAGATGGGAAGGAAAAGGTCAGATGCTCACGCTCATAGCAAAAGCATTCCTCACGTGTGAAGATGAATCTAGAGACAGAAAGATGCTGCCTTCAAAATTCTTTAATTTATTTGAGGAGTTTATTACTAAAAGGGCCTGTGTCCTCCTTCACCAGCAGCACAGCAATACAGGGGATTTTTGTTCTTTGCTTTTGCCTTCAGACTCTCCTCACTGCACACTTTTCAAAGATATTAGAAATCTCCTGTTACATTCTTTAACTGACAGCTCATCATCACCCTCCTCTCACATCACCTGATCCAGTCAGCTTGAAAACTGCCTGCTACCCTTTTATGCCTCATCTCCCAAACCTCTCCAAACTCTCTTTTGAGGGGATAAGCATCTTCAAGAGACCTTCAAGAGTAGCAGACATGAGCTCTCCACTCCTAGAAACAGGAGCCCTTTGCCCTTGACAGCATCCCTGCAACAAGGGTAAGTTTCTCTATGAGGAACTATACCAACCCCTATGTCCTTTTCCAGGTACTGGAGTCTGTGGTGTCATCTGTAAAGTGTAAGAATCCCTGGAATGTGTAAGAAGAGGGAACAGAGAGGCACCACATCAGTTAGGGGCTGGGGTACATTGTGCATAAGGAAATGCTGAGAAAACTGAGTACAGCCACCTTTAAAAAGAAAAGGAGAGAGGATTTGACTACTGTCTTCAGCTGCCTGGCAGGGTGCAGAGAACTCAGAGCTGAACCACTGGATGTGCAGAGATGACAGGATGAGAGGTAGAGGACAAGAGATGTGATAAGAAAAAATCTGAGTAGATGCTAGGAGAAAAAAATTACCAGTCCAACACTGGAACAGGCACCCAGTGAGGCTGTGAAATTTTCATCTGATGAGATATCAGATCTGGACTAGACAGGACCCTGAGCAACCCGACTTAGCCGGCCCACCTTTATCATACACAACTCTTAGAGTCTACTGCTTTGTCGGAAGAGTCAGTGTGCTCAGGTCGTGCTGGCAAGGCCGGGCATACGGACCAAGTGCTCCATCCCAGTCTCAGCTAGTTCAACAATGCATTAACCAGATCCATTACCTTGATGTAAAGCCTCCCACAGAAACTGTCCTGTCAGCAGCGAGAGGCTACGGAGCCTTTCAGAACTCTTTCTGCAGGAGTGCCATGATTATGATCATAAGTTTGCAATAATGATAATGGAGCCAACCACAATACCATTTCCAACTGAGGTAAGCTATGGATTTGTATAAAATACGTATCAAATTATTTCTAGATTTTTTAAGTTCAGAGCCGACAGGAGTTTTTTATTATAATGATTTTGTATTGACAGAACAACAACTTTGAGCTAAGCGGTTAGGACTATATATTTCCCTCATGGCCTCCAAAAGCACTGTAAATTGAAATGTACATTAAAAACAGTCAATCTTTGTTTGCTGGCAACATTGAAGAAGAATTAAATGTGTTTTTATTAAAAAAGCTCATATCTTATAGTGACTGGACTACAGTGAGAAGGGGTATTAAAGTGCTTATTAAAGATGAAAAAAAATAAATCCTCTATTTTACTAAATCCATAGGAGCATCGTTTTGCTCAATACAAGTGTAAAGACGCTCATTAATGTCTTCTTAAAACTGGTGCCCTGACACAAAGCACTGAAGAAAACAAGGACCAGGTACTCTGTCCTACACTGACACAGCCCATAAACATGTTGCCTACAGCTGCTCCAGCAAGCAAACAGGACAACTTGCTCTGTCCTGGTTCCTGAAGAGACCAGAGATTCATAGAATAGTTTGGGTTGGAATGGACACCTCTAAAGGTCATCTAGTCCAGCCCCCCTGCCATAAGCAGGGACACCTTCCATGAGACCAGATCCTATCCAGAACACTGTCCAACCTGATACTGAAAAAGTTTCCGTGGGTGTGGCATCCAACACCTCTCTGGAAAACCCATGCCAGTCTTTCACCATCCTCATTGTAAAAAACTGCTCTCCTGTGTCCAATCTAAATCAACCCACGTTCAGTTTAAAACCATCACCCCTTTTCCTATCACAACAGGCCCCACCAAACAGTTTGTCCCCATCTCTGTTGAAGCTGCTTAGTTAACAACATTCAGTACAAAGCAACATGGAGAACCTACGTGTTCAGTCCTAATATTGTGGTAAAAAGATCAGAAAAAAGATGGGTTGGTAAAGAAAAAATTCCCCTGGACCTTAACAACTTGTCTGAGATAAAGCAAAAAATTAGTATCTAAAAACTAGAAATGATGAATGACAAGACTTGGCCCGGCCCTAAGACTGTCTCTTCTGCAAACAAAGTCATCTGTGCAGAAGTGATAGGTGCTAATTAATAAATAGTGCTGGTTTTTCTTTGCCAATTACTTATTGATACTCCTGATACTCCTCTTTGATAAGCCAGTCCAAATTGGTAATAGCTTTTATCACAGCTGTGAGCAACTAGAATCAAACATCCAGTGCCTTCTCTTTTAAGTTGTTTGTCTTCTGCTGTTACAGAATCCTCTGTAGAGTTTGTTTGGAATTGCAATGAATTAAACACCTTATTTTTTAATTATTATTATTTGTATTGTAGTAATGCCTAGAAATTCCGCTGTGGACAAGGGCTTTGCTGCAATGTGAATACAACTCTGAGCACTGAAAAAGCTGTGTCCCAGAGAGCTTACCCCTGAGCTCTGTGATTGATTGCTTATTCGTATTCCTTCCAAATGTTATCTCTGAGCGAGTGTTTTCTGTAATTTATGTCATATTCTATCTCCTGCCTTGGTTTTTGTCTGTATTTGGGGATATAGTTTGCATGAAGCAGCTGAAAACATAAAGCTGTATTGCACAGGCCAGCTGACATACTCCACCAAGTACTGAGATCTGCACTCTCTGGAGAACAAAACCAAATTCAAAGTAGAAGAATACAAGATTTTCTAACCATACCAAGTAAGTTCATGAGGAAAAGACCACAGAAAAAAAAAAAAAAAGAGAGACAAAAAAATCCCTAACCAGTACATTGGCATAGATTTGGAACACTCAGATACACTGTCACATAATGTGATCATTTCACTTTGTTTTCTTCAGGAAAAAAAACCAAACTGAAACCCATCGTAGTAAAGGGAGCATATTGCTGGCCTTGGAGCACTGAGCCTCCAGAGCACTGATTAAAGGCATCCGCCCTGCAACACACACAACTCCTCCAAGAACTAAAGATATAATGAATGCCCTCACAACCTATTAGCAGGCTTTGTATTCTGAACAAGAGAACCCTGGGGCCCAGCCCTGAAAGGTCAGGAAATTTTTTCAGCTCAAACTAGACCTAATCAAGGTTTTCCCAAAAGCAAATGCAGGAAAATAACGATTTCTAAGAGGAAAAATTTTAAAAACGAGCAAAATTCTCCCATTCTTTAGAGCATCTAACGTTGCAAACGGCATGGGAGCCTGAAGGGGAAAAAAAATAAATTGAAATTTGGTCTGGAAAAAGACAGAGGTGCTTGTTTTACAACAGGGGGGCAATGATGGAGCCAACACCCACCTAACTGTGCTTCAGTGATATAACAGGGTTTGAACAGTTCTGAATTACGTTTACTACTACCAACGGCCATGGGAGTTCTCTGTCAGTAGAGCCTGCTCTACTCTAGCTTTTGCTATTCGCAGCAAATTTCTAAGTTAATCTTGAGGATGCAACATTTTCTTTGTTAAAAACAGAGAGGGTTTCTTTTCTTTTTCTTTGACTGCAGATTTACTCTCACACCCAAACTGTCCTCTCACACATACACTTTCTCATGAACAGAGAACACCTTTTCAGACACCTCCTAAATTGTCACTGGTGATATTATCTACAGCTTTTGTTAATGACAAAGAACTAAGATGGGCTCACAGTGCCATGCAGGACTAGTAATAAAGTTCGATGGTTTATGGAAGAAAATACATCAAATAACAAAAACAAGTTTACCACACACATTTTTTGACCTTCTCTCCCCTTTTTTTAGTATTCAAAAGTATCCCACAAGGACTATTAGTTGCAAAAGAAAACTATTTGCTAATCATACAGCTTAAAAGCAAAATCAAAACGTACAGCTATCTGCCTTAAAAATGCCCTCCTACAGTTCATTTATGGGTTTTCAAAGTGAGGGATTTTGGAAATGTAAAGAATAACTGACACTTTTATATCCATAATGCATTCCTCCCTAGGCACATTCACAGTCTATACAGTTTGTGGTATTTAAAAAAAATATCCTGAGATATAAAACCAGTGACTTAAATACAAAATCACTTTTTGAGGCTAATGTAGTTTTATCAGTGGCAAGGATCCTACGTTGCCTCTTCGACTGTGACCTGTGCTTCACTTACATTAATCTGTGTGTTGGCCAGCCCCACTTATCAGGAATTTGGTATTTGAGGTAAAGTTCTTTTTCAGACTCTTTCCACTGCACCATTTGTCTTCATAGCACAGATTCTCTTTTCTCTCAGCTATTCCACTGACATCTTTGCTTGACTTCATATTCTTCTATCCACCCCCCAGGCTATGGCTGCCTGCTTATTTATGCTGTCGGCTTAATTTCTTGATTGATATTCTCACATTCCCCCTGCTACTTACTTATTTACATCCTCTGCTTGTTTCCAAGTCCTGCTTCTTTAAGATCGCAATGCTATTTTATTTATGGAAAAGAATCACTGTTTTCCACAGCATGTTCTTTATGCTTCTGCCACGACCTTCTACAGTACCAGTTAATCATCCCAAATATTGCTACGCTCCAAGTGCCGTGTTTTTCAATCCTCTGTGCCTCTCTGGTGGAATTCTCTTCCTGGGGACACCTCACCAGCTGAAGCAGTGCATCTTTTTTATTATATTCATTATTTAGTACCTAAACAGCAGTACATTCTCCAGGTAAATAGAAGGGAAGGTACTTACGCTACATTACTCATGACCTATGATTCTGATTTACCCTTCTCCAGGGTAAAACAGCAACCGTTCCCCACAGTCCAAGAGTTTACCCCTGGGTAAAACAAATGGGCAAAGAACGAAGTACCACGTGAGCTAATGTGGCAGTCTGCTGGCAAAAGATACAACATCCTATATGGGTAGGGAGGGAAGTGGTTACTCTTACCTATAAAGCAAATGTTTTGGGAGGCCTGCGAACACATGGAGGTAAAATGCTGGCTCAGGAAAGGCAGGAGGACTGGCTTCAGTAGTGTCACGGTTTCACTGGGTTTTTCGGTTGCTGCAGGATGAATAGGCTGTGAGTATCAGGGCAGGAACCTCAAATGATGATTTGGGGTGAAAGAAAGGGTGTAAGAAAGTAAGATGTGCACTGGCCAGCAGCTAAGAGAGAGTTTCACCTTGACCCAGTAGCCAGAAATCGTCCTTCCCAAAGTGCACTGCTCCTTACAGCTACTGCCAGAACATTTTCATTCCTCCAGCCAAAGGTTTGTCATGGGAAAGGTTGTACCAAGTTCTCTTTGTACATAACAAAGTGTTCTGTGGGCTTCTCCTAATGAATGCTGCGGATTTCTGCTGAAGTGGTGACCTTGCACCTCCCAGCCAGCACAGAGGGGACAGGGAGCTCAGCTCTGCTGCTCAAGAGCATTGTGCTGCTGCCAGGGTTTGCCATGCCCTTGGGCACAATGCTGGGCTAACAGTGATGAGAAGGCAGGCAGGAAGAAACTGGGAATGTGACTGTTCAGGTGAATTCCCAAGTGTGCCATGCATCCCACACAGATTCTTTTTTGGCACTGTCAAATCCAGCACACTGAGTCATGCCTGAGTGGCATCTGGTCCTGGTTATAGCCAAGGTCGCAGTCTCGTACTCAAAACTCTCCTCAACATGCTGGAGACACACTCTGGGCTCTGATCTGATATTTAGAAAGTGCAAGTGCAGTGCTTTGAGATGGACACACTGAGCTGAGGTAGGGAAGCCTGCCTTTCCTTTGCTGATGTAAAATGTGGAATGCTCTAACAGCCCAAAATGCAGTAAGTTGGTAAAACAAAGTAATTTGGGGCTTTATTTAACTGCCTTGCTTAATTTGTTGGCTGTTAAGAAGTTTTGTTTTGCTCTGGGGTGGAGAAAGAGTCCAACTCTGTCCTGCTTTTGTACTGCACAGAAGGGGAAGGAATGAGGAGAAGTTATTCATTTAACAAGTGGCAAAGTGGTGGTGCCACAGGGGGGAAAAATAGATGCAGCTGTGCCTGCAGCATTACTTAATCTTTCTCCTTCCATTTCCTACCATAAAGATTGAGCCCCAGCCAGCAAAGAAATAGCTGCTGGTGGTTATACAAAATATAATGCCCAAGTCCAGCCTGTAGCTTGGAGATATGTGTTTGGTTTTCTGCACAGCACCTTCTGTACTTAAAGGTTCACAAAACTATCCTCGTTGACTCTGCCCAAGGACTGTGCCTCAGTGCTGGCAGGGAGCCGGCGAATGCAAAAGAGGGATTTGTTTTGAAGCAAAAGTGCAGGCAACAAGGCAAAAGCTGGGTAGCAGCAGCAGGGCTGATAGCACTGCTCTTACTGCCCTGCACACCCTCAGTGGCTGACAGGGAATCTCAGCTGAAGCTTCTTCCAAACTCTGCTGCCCCTCTGTGCACCACCACACTGTGAGCTCTGCATCCATGGCACATTGCATGGCTCCTGCTGCCTTCAGTGAAGAAATGCAGGACTGGAAAGGACTTCCTGGGTTACAAGCCACTATTACAGACAAGCATTTAATCACAAAGACATAATAATAACAAAAAGGCATAAATACTCATTTTTAATTCTCAGTTATATGAAGGAACATCCAAATATAAATCACAATGGAAACTTCAAAGAGAACTAAATTGCCTGATCCAGTGAATCGGATCCAAAGCAGTCTACTATCTAGCTGCAGAAATACAGCCCACAAGACATTAATTAATACAGAAGCAGAAGGGAAGATTGATGCCAAATTTAAATAGGTGCATTTCAAATCACAATCTGGTCCAAAGCATCTTGAGTTATAATCCAGAATGACATAATTAGTGGTGGGTGGTAGGGGGTGTTCTACCCAGTTGTAAAATTGTCCCCTGTAATTTTGGCTACCATCAAACCTCAGAGCACTGAGATTTCAGTGGTCTGGTTTCACTCATTTACACATGAGCTCATCCGCTCAGACAGAACAGAAAGTTTCAGTCTTCTATTCTCTGATGTAAAACAAAAATGATAAAAAATGACAGCAAAATCCAACTATCAAAAGTCTGCCAGAACATGCAAAAAGGAGAAAAAGAAAGATTAATGGATCCCAGCACCATGTATCCACTTTATATCCTGTTTGGAGATGGTCAACACAGATACTATGGCTATTTTACCATTGCATTGGCAAGAACACAGGTCCTGATGGAAGTGACCTGGTCATCCCTCCATCCTGTCCCACCCTTGTACACTGTATACCAAGTTCCTACTGTTACCTTCCCACTAGAAGGAACTGTCTTTTGTCTCTCTTTCCTTCAGGGCTGAACTATTCCAGGAGGCTGTGCTGAGGTGGAGGGAGCCCCTTCTCCTTCCCACTACACCAACTTGCTGTAGGTGAACCAGAGTGTGAGGTGGTCAGGACAAACCCCAGTTAGCACCAGCTGGAATTTCACAAGTGTGTGAAGAAAGAACAGAGCTCCATGGCTTTACTGACACAGCCATTGCACTGCCCTGCCTTTGGATCCAAGGTGGGTGAATGCTTGAGGAATGGTTTCCAAGGGTCACTTACTTCTGATTCCTTAGAAGAGAAGGCTTCAGGCTGACCTAATTGAGGTCTTTGACTACCTGAAGGGAACCTAGCAGAGAGATGGAGAGAGACTATTTACAAGGGCATGTGGCAATGGGACAAGGGGGAATGGCTTCAAACTGGAAGAAAGTAGGTTTAGGTAAAATATTGGGAAGAAACTCTTCCTGTGAGGGAGGTGAGGCATTGGAACAGGTTGCCCAGAGAAGTTATGGATGCCTCATCCCCAGAGGTGTTCAAGGTCAGGTTGGATGGGGCTCTGAGCAACCTGGTTTAGTGGCAGATGCCCCTGCCCAAGCAGGGGGATTATAACTAGATGATCTTTAAGGTCCCTTCCAACTCAAGTCATTCTATGATTCTATGATTTACTTAAGAAAGGACCATTTTAGTTCTCAGAGTGCTTAGTTCACACCTCATCTCTAATTCTTGCAGCAGTATTTTCTGTCATGGAGAGGTCTCCCAGAGCACCCTCCGTCAGTATGACTAACATGCTTCACTGTACCTCGGCACATTATCCCGTGCTTGCATATTTGCAAAGCAGCCAGGATGTAACAATGACAGACCCCGTGAGCAGTGCCTGGCCCGAGTCTGAGGATGACATGTCCTATTCATCCAACGAGACATCTATTAAACTTACTATTGTCTACCCTAAGGGGAGAGCACGTTGTACAGCAGTCAGACCTTCAAGAAATCCTCGAGGCTGGCTGAGATGCTGGCTCTGTGCACACAGACAATGAGCACCTGGGAAATTCCGTATGGATCACAGCCTGACTTAAGTCCTGACTTAAGTGCAGCCAAGGTGAACGTGTGGGCGTAAGGGCAATACATTCCTGAAACTGAAATTATTTATAAAAGAAAATCTGGCTTGAAAAGAAAACAAGCAGTCAGTTTAGTCAGATGCTTATTAAAACCTTGTGCGTTACCTCTTGACCACAGTGTTTTTAAGATCTCACCCTACAAAGCACTGGCACCTTCTCAAAGGTAATGAATGTTCATACCTGTCAGCAAAGCTGGACAAAGGGAGCACTCAGTGACTCTCACAATGAGACTCACAGAGAGGATGGAGGAATGAGAAAAGCAAAGCCTCAGGCTTGGATGATCAGAAAATCCTGAAGGAGTTCAGATGCTTTTCTGAACCTGCTCTGCCTAGAAATCACAAAGGATCTGCTTCTCTCATGTGAATCACAATACTGTTCTGGTTTCAGCTGGAAACTACACCATATTTCAGCAGATTTTTCTGCTTTCAGCCTAAAAGCAAAAATTGCAAGAGCACAATAAACATTCTGTTAAGTCTGACCAAACTTCTAGCCTCAGAAGAAATACTTATCCTTGCTTTATTAGACCCAATTTGGATCACCCATCTGTTGTCTGAGGGAGTTTGAAAGCTCATGGGTGGAATAAAAAAAAACACTTTCCATCTTCTTAACTATTCCACTGGCATTTTCTTAGTAGTTTGCTGCCAACCAAGAAGTGTCTGAAGGGGACAGCACCTGAAGCTTTTTGGAACTGGCTTAGTTCAAGCTCCACGTAACAAGCAAGTGACAAGTGCATTGTGTATTTTCACGGGCATCTTTTCTCATAAAGAAAAAAAAGCATGTATAGATCTGGAGTTATTTTCCCCACTCCTCTTTATTACTTTTCCTTTGTTCTCTTGCTTATCTATTCCTTTTTAATGCAGAAGATAATACAATTCCTATTCTCCTGGCTTGTGATGTTCAATGCATTTTGACATGTGATGCTGGTTGATGAAATTGGAGGAGAAAAGCTGCATGATGATTTAAAGTGTTATTTTCATGATTGTGCCACTCTTGAGTATGGCACAAAGGCAAACATGACACATGAGCCTCCCGAAGAAAATAATCAGGATGACAGAACGTTAAATTAAAAATTAGACTGTCCTGGTTAAACCAGGATGTCTGGACATCTAACCTTATAGGATTATATCTAACATCCTTTTACCAGCGACAGTTAATGCTTGAAGGGATTTTATTCTCATGTAATCCCCGCATTGCTTTCAAATCTGCTTGTTTGGGGAGATATAATTAAAACTTATTATTCCTCCTTTCTCTGCCAACCAACTGTCAGAGAGCAGGAACAGAGAAAACAAGATTTCTTTACCAGGGAAAAACCTTGTTATTTTATAACTAAACCCTTATAGATATACTTAATTTTAAATCAAAGGATCAGTGCAGCCTTTTTTACAGGCAAAATGTAGTGGACATGGCAGGCACTGGTATGAAATTTCCTTTAAAGAAAAATAAAATGAAATATTGACATATCATTGGAGGAAATAGAGGTTCAGAAACAATCTCTTTCTCATCCTCCTTTCTCTTTGTTTTGCTTCTTGTATCAGATGACTTTTGCGTATGATGCAGTAAAATGACTAGACAATTACATTTTTTCATACTGCTCTATGTATTTTGTGTATTTAATGCAAAAAAAAATTTAGAAAAGCATTATATATAGTATACACACATCACTGGAAAATACTGGAAACCTCACAAGAAATTTGGGAGGAACTCTCTAACATACATATAGTACATGTGAGCAACACTGTGCTGTTTAGATCACTAAAGGAGTTTCAGAGATTTGACAACCTTAAACCCAGGGATTCAGGACTTTTTCATTGCTGATACACTCTCTCATGTCAGTTCAGGCTGATCTTAACAGCACAAATCCAGGATATGAAAAATGGCATCTCTGCCGGTTTCAGAAAGGACAGAGAAACCTGCAAGGAAAGCTTTATATACCATGTGGCCAGATGAAGAAATTAAAACTTTGCTTTTATGTTTTAGGCATTTAAATAAACTGATAATGGAAAAACTCAGATAGTGTGGAGTAAAGGGTAGCTGGAAAATCCCTGGTGTCTATCAGCTGCATTAGAGCAAACAGACTTTTATTTCCCCTCTCTACAGACATTTGTTTTCTTGATAGTGAAGCAAACAAATTTCTCCCTCCTGACCATCCTTCCTTGCTTCGCACATACTGGCTCTTCTTCCACCCGGTATCCGGAACAGGCACAGCTCAAGCTCTTCTCCTGCCCTGTCACAGCAGTGCACAAACAGACCCACCCTGTGCCAGCCCCCAGCCTTCACCCTCATGTGCCTCTTTTGGCTTCTCCCGTGAAGTGCCATGGGAGGTGTGGATTTATACAGCTGTGACACGTTTCCCCTACTTCTCAGGGCTGACACACTCTGTATAAAGTTGTTTTGTGGTGGTTAGTTGAGTCACCTCATGCCTCATGGGGTGCTCACATCTTTGTTTTTAGTGTGATATTAATATTGGCCCATCCCTGATGGACAGGCACCATAAGAGCAATCCTACCCACATCCCTCATCCTTTCCCAAGCCACCAACACCCCTCAGTTACTCACAACTGTCTGCACATAGGCTAACATGACCTTTCTGGAAGGAAATAAGACCAGTCTCTAGTACTGAGACACCTCTCCAGTATGGACACAGCCATCAGACTGTGTCCAGCAGGATCCCAGCCACGCTGCCTGCTCTGCCTGTGGGCAGCTCTGACCCCACCACTTGGGCACAGCAGGTGCCTGGAGGTGGCTTTGCTTCTCTTGGAGAGGAAAATGCAGCCTGCCTGGAATTACTTCTTAGCAGTTTCAAAGGACAAGCCAGTCAATTCTTCTAAGAAGAAATCCACAGTAGCAAATGATCCTATTAAGTTTGGTGTACAACTACCTCCTGAAGCTGAGAACAAGACTGATTTAATAAATAAAAGAGGGTAGTTTGAAAGTACTCTCATGGGCACCAAAGGTCAGCAATCACAACAGTTACCATATGGCACTGAGGGAAGCTGGGATGTGTGAGGGAGGATGCAGGCTCCCAATTATCACTGAGTGGTACCTGGCAGATGATGGGCTTTCGGTGGTGGCACCGTATCCATCACCGAACAGATCCCGCAGTTATACCACAGCAACCTGCGTTTGATCAATGAGGTCATAGCAGTGTCAGTGCCAAGGAACTACGGCTCCTTGTTTCCTTAAGGTTTTCTGAACAGTAAAAGAATAAAAATACTCACACCAATCTTCCCTGCGAAAGTGTGGGTGTGATTGTCACATGGTGTGGATCGCTCAGCTCAGCCCTATGATAATTGATGGGGCTGTACTCATTTAATACCAGCTTGGGTCTGGCACATAAACATCTAGCATTGCCTTCAGCAGTCAAAATTAAATGGTTTTGCGTTTTTTGAAAGCTAGGACTGAATTCACTGAATACTTCATTTTTTTGAAGAACACTATTGAGTTAAGTAAAGAAATTCCAAAAGAAGTAAACTTCCTGACAGATTCCTCCAAAGAAAGAAAACAAGTAGGTTTTTATTTACCTGGGAGAACCTATAACCAGCAATTCTCAGTCACCCAGAGGTGGCTGATTGAAATACTGATTAAGGTCTATTTCCTGCATTATGCTCCTGTGGCAGCTTTGCTGCAGCTCATTTTTATACGCTAAAGGAATGCATTGTTTGGGAAAAAATGCAGTAACTAGATCAGGTTTTTAAATAATTTTAAGGCTAAACTGAATTCAGCCTGATTTTGTTAACTCTTTAGCAGACATAAGCAATACAAACCTTCTCTTCACAGGTCTTAATTTTGAGGTGGAGAGTTTGTATTTATGAAGGATGAAAAGATCTGAATAAAGTATGAGAAGCTTTTGGACAATGCTCTGAGGCAAATGGTGGGATTCCTGGGATGTTCCTGTGCAGAGCCAAGAGCTGGGCTCAGTGATCCTTGTGGGTTCCCTCCAACTCAGGATATTCTATGATTCTAAAACACTTCAGTCTCAATGTACTAAGTAGCTGGCCCAGACATTAATGCTACAGTGCAGTCTAAGATATCTATACTGGTGGTGTAGAACTTGGCCACAATCCTGGATATGACACATTTTACTCTTCTTCATTCCTTCCTGTTTCTTGTTCTCTCCTCTTAGATCCTGAAATTCAATCCTGTGTTCAAATACTTCCCTATTCAGAACAGATAATAAATCAAAAAATTCCTTTTTGACCACTCAGTTTTAGTGTGAATAAGGAGCTCAGTAGTAAATCAAACTTTTTGATATTACTTTTGGATAACTTTAAGAAAAAATCCAACTTCTGTTGGATCACATGAGTGATGAAAGGCAGAAGAAGTTGGCAAAAGTGCTATAGAGCTTCCTGATTCAGTCAGTCTCTTCCTTAAAGCAGCTTGAAGTAGCAGTAGTTTTCAAAAAAAGTCCAGGCAAGACTTCATTACATCCAGTAAGTTCATAATCACTTTTCATAAGCAATGAAGCAGGTATTAGACTAGAAAAGATAACAGCTGAAAAAACAGTTCACTTCTTCCCATGAAAAGCTCTTTGGATGGGGGACTATGAAAAAAAACCAGTTTTTAACCAGTTTGTGACCACAAAAATAGGTAAAATTCAGGTAGATAATGTATCCACTCACAGTTTTTTGACTTGTGTGCAGTAATGAATTCAAGTCATCACTGAGACAGGGCCAAATTCTGCCAAACAAGGTCAGTGGGGTTAAATAAGCGATTTATGTCAGGGTAGAATTTGCCTTGTGATCTGGATTTGAACCAGGTGATCTACACAGAAAAACTACATCCCCTGTTTCTTGAATCCCTACTAACCTACTGACATTACGGTACTGATTTCTCCACTCCCATTACCTGCTTTCACCCACCCAGTTTTTGCTATAATATTTTATCTAACAGTAGTTACAGACCATATTAACCCATTGCTGGAATCCTTATACAAAGACACGTAATCCTTTTTATTGCGCAGCACTTTAATGACTTACTTTGTAAACAGCCCATTTGTTACAGATAGTTTGATACGGCAGTTCCCAGTCGGATTTAGTAGTTAGCAAAAAGCTATGTTATCCTTCCAGAAATGCAAATATATTATTTCATGCCTATATGTTGATCCAGATTCCAACCTAACATATGATTAAGGTAATGTGAATGTCTTTTAGCAGCTAAAAGTGTTTTTCCAAAATGCAGTGCTGAATTAAAACTAGAGCTGGAGAATCTGCAACTTCTGCTGAAGTAAGCAAGGAAATGTCACATGTCAGCAGCAGAGATGAGGGAGGGTGCAGATCATGATAACTGAAACTACCAGAGGAACTCAAATAAGAAGTTAAATGCAAAGACTGGAATTTGGCCAGCAGATCTAGGTTAATGGCCTTACCCTTGAAAAACTTCATAGCAAGTGCTCAGCGCCTGGGTTTTACAACTCATCTTGGATGGTTAGCTGATCAACTGCACTGTAAAGATGGCTTTGTTTCAGGGTCAAAATCTGAAGGAGGAGAAAAGGGCAAGAGCAATGAATAGCAATGCCAGCTTTGCTTTCTAAACCTGGACTTATCCCCAGAAATTTTCAGTTGAGTGTAGTCCAGAATCAAAATATATAGCCCAAAATATAGCTTGAGGTCTTCAAAAACCTCAAACAGTAATATTTAAATATAAAACAAAACACCAGAGCATGCTTGATTTTGGTTTGTCACTGCCATAGGGTTCAAATAATTACTTAAATACAACACTCATTATATATTCAATTAAAACTTTGTAAGCCACAAAAGCTTAGAAACACAAACCTGTCCCAGCCTACATTCAACAAAATGAAACCCAGTTAACTAAATACCATAAGACTCAGTGGGAACACTGACATATGCATGCAAGTTATTTTAATTAGACTATGCAAGAGAGACACACACAATCTGCTCCCTTATGAACACCCAGATGTAGGCTTAGTGCATATTACACCTAGAGTGAGGAACACTACCAGCCTCTAAGACTTCTTAGGAAAACATTGCAGTCACCAACCTCCGGAAAAATAACTTCTTTCTAATTTTCTAAACCAGTCCAGCCTCTCCAGCACTCACCCTGAAATAACTCGTGCACGCAACAGTCAATTACTACAGCATCTCTCCTACCTGTTTTTATTTAACGTATCAGCAAACAGTCAGATATTTTGACATCAGCAGGTGGAAGAGCTTCATTACTTAGCAGATCTAAACCCACAGCTTAATTAGTAACATAAACATCTATAAAGGAGCAAAAGGTAAGGAACAGCTTGTCTAGCTGAGCTCCCATTAAATGATTGCCTACATTTATGTGTACTGATCCACCTGCTATAATAGCTTGGCCTCTTTCTCCCACATTCTTCTCTGGTCCAGTGCCAGACTCAGTGTAGGGATTGTAGTGGGTTAAACGAGGAGTGTGGGGTGCCTTATCTGCAAACACACACTTTCCCACTGCCTGTGGTATTTTGAGTTTCATACTAGTCATTGCAAATTTTGCTGACTTGAGTTTTGTGAAAAAGTAATCAGAGGTAAGTAGCAGTGCCAACCAGTAGTTTGAGAAAATTCAAATGAGAGCATAGATTAGCAGCTTGCTCAAGGAAGGAAGATTTACAGCACTGGTGGAGGTTCTGCATCCTGGGAAAGAATTACCAGGTGAAATCCACTGCCCCAGAACCAGGGTGGCTGGTAGAAGAAAGAATGTCTTGCAGCACATCACAAAACTGCACAGGGTGAGACAAGCATTTGGTAACTTTACCAACTGAAAGTCACATTTCTTTCTAAAATGGGTGGAAGTCAATAAATTCCTATGGATAGAAGTAGTTAATTGATTTTGCTGCCACCTGTGAGCCAAAGTAAGCCGTGAATATAATATTACTTGCTGGCTTCTTCACACTATTGCGAATATTTCACACAAGAGAACTCCAGATAAATTATTCTAGTCCTGTGTCTTTTTATTGCTGCTAATAGCTTGTTTCAACAAAGAGTCAGACATTCCAAAATTGATGGGAAGAATATTGACATTGGCTTAATAAATCCTTCCAACCAGAAAGAGTTGAACAAAGGGAAATAGGTTACCGTTTTCCTTGTGGACCTGTTCTGTAATTAAGGAGCTTGGGGTAGAATTTAAAGACCAAGAATTCCAAAACATGTGTCAGTTTGTAATTCCTCTGATCATTTCTTCCCTCGGTGTGCCCCTCTACCATCTAAATGCCTTTTAAAGTCTGCCCCTTGAACGTTTCTTTTCTTGGCAATTTGTGCAGATCCTTTTTGATATGCAGGAAGCTTAGATATACCTCATACTGATGGCTAAAAGTGATGGGCTGCAGCAATAAAGCTTTAGCTAAGATGAAATCAGAAAATCTGGAAAACTACAGGGTCAAGGTTGCCTGAGCAGCTTGTTCTAAGATTAGTGGTGTGCGAAGTTGAGGTTTTTAATACAGCCAGCCTTAAGTTTTTCAGATATTCAGAACAGAAATTATGTGGCCTTGAATTCAGCCCATCACAGGCAGTTTAGCACCACTTGACTGCCAGAGCCAGACTGATTTTTATGATTGTTAATATCGGCTGCATAATAAGCTCATATGTGAACATCACAGGCAACCTTGATTAATACTTATGTGACAAAGTGGTAGTGAAATAGAGGAGGCATCCAGGGTCAGAGGTAGGAAAGGGAGGACTCACCTACTTTGTGACCTGTGTCACCCAGTGTGGGATCTTTTCACCTCACTCAGCTGCATAGAGAACAGGAAAAAACAGTTTATTAAAAGAGATCCAATTTTACTAAGACAGGAGTATCTGGGGGACAACAGAAGGGCAACAGGGTCTGCCATGCTGGTGAAATATGGATAAATGCTTTTTAAACTCTTTTGGGCACTTGACAATGAATCTCAGGGGCACAAAGTATAAGAAATCCTTACAGCTTCCACATCTTGTAGATAGAGCTGTGGTTGATAAGACCTATAAGAAGATCTTTAAAAACATACCTTTACAAGCAAATATCTTTCTCTCCAAGGAACTAATATAAGAAGATAGTTTTCTAATCACCTCCTCCTCTGCCAGCTGTTTTGCTCTCCGAGGGACGATCTGATGTTCAAGCAGACTGGGATTTACAGAAATTTTAACAAGCACAAAGGATTTTTTCTAAACTCTTCTCTGCTGTTGCGTGTAGAGTTTTGCATGCCTCATTCTCCTTTTATTCTCTCTCCTCCACGATACCTTTTATCTCCTCCTTGCTCAGTTTGTGTGACCAGTCCCTCTCAAAACTGTGCGTCTGCTTGGCCCATTGCCTCCACTGCAGGGACAGAGCTCTGCTCACTGGTCTCTCCCAGTCATGAAGCATCAAGCCTAGGGCACTTTTGGAAAAGGTTAGAGGCTCTCTCTTCTGCCTTCTTGTCCACTTGGAATGTCATATTCAAAAAAGGATAATGGAGGTATTTGGGAGAAGAACAGGAGCCCTCCCACACAGCAAGACATGGTGCTTATGAACGCTATCTCACATGGAAGGAATAAATGAATTTTTACTCTAGCTGGCTGGACCTGTCATCACTCCAGCAAATAAATAGTGAGGATAGGTGTGAAAACTGGCTTTCAGTCTGATCAGAAAATCATTTCTGAGCTACAGGAATGACAGTGCTTTGAGGCTGGCTGCTAGAGCAAAATGTGGCTCTGGCATGAGAGAAGGGGGTATAAGGAGAAAGCTGGGGTGCTTGGACTGTGCACAAAAGGTCTGAAGCTTTGCTGCACTAATTTTCAGCTCTCAGTGGAAATTTGCTTTCCCTGGTTTATAGGAAACACAGGTCTATTCCAAATGGTTGTTTGTACAAGAACAGAGTTCTTTGAAGTTCCGGCAAAAGGTCCCTGTGAAAACTGCTGAAAATTCCAGTACCACTGCTTTACTTTTCATAAGCAAATATCAAATTACCTTGCTATCTTCATGAGGCATTGTTCAGTAAATAAAGAGTACTGATAACTGACACTAAAGCCAGACACTCAAATTCCAGAAGGCAAAAAAAATTTCCTCCATACGAGCCCTTTGATTCCACCCTGATGCAGCTGAACTCTGCCTACAGAGAACTTCTATTTAAAAACCAGCAACAAAATAGTCTGTTCTTTCCTTTGTACTTTTTTCTGCTTTGTGTTAGGGAGTTGTACCGACTTTGTGGAGTCATTGCAGTTACTTGTAAATGATGTATGAAAAGAAAAATTCTTGTCCTTTCCATGCACCATGAGAATACTGGCAGCTCTCAGCAAGCCCAGATTTGCTGCCTGTTTATATTAAATTTGAACCCATCAAGATTCTGAATTTAAAGGTAATTCTCATTCACCCAATTACCTCTATTGCCATTTCAAAGGAGACCCATTTCTGGTAAGTTTTTGCCCCTTGATTTCCCCCAAGCCCACCTTCAGGTTTTTAAGATTTTCGTTTTAAAGGATAGCTTTTGAAGTTTAGAGGGTAAAGCTTGAGGTGGGCATTTCCAAAGGCTTTTTGTTCTCTCTGACACCACTGGCAAGAATTCCCCCAAAGACTCATCCTACAACCAGAAAAGATATTGGTGCAGTTGTAAAAACCAGAAAAAGACCCCATGACAGGGATCATGAGACAAACTCAGTAGTTTTCTTCTCTTAAATTGACACTCCCTTGGTCCAGTGGGAAATACAAGCTGTTCTGTATAGGTACTCGACTTTCACAGTAGTTAAAAACTTCATTGACTAAGAGTCTCTTACCGAAAAACAGAAATTAGTATGAACCCTTATTCCCTAGGAACACCCCAAGATGCAGTACTCCCTTTGGCTGGGTTAGACTGCCACAATAGTGATTTTTTTTTTAAAAGGAGACACACTGAATACAGAATAAAGTCTGTCTTGCTCTCAGCTACAGGTGAAACCACAGACTCTGTTGTCACAGCTCTGTTGATTTCATAGCCTCAGAATTACATCTTTTCTCCCTGCCATGCTGTTTGATTAGGGGAAAAGTCACCACAGCTCTGCTCTCTGCATTTAAGCATCTTTAACACATTGCCAGCCAGCTGACAAAATTGCTCTTATGCATAAAAAACTTCACCTTCTCGAAGCTGCATATAAAGGGGAATGCAGGTTTTTATTTTACTTCCTTCCAGTGCTCAAATAAGCAGCCTATTCTTTCAGAGACATGAATTGCCCTCCTTCCGTTAGCTGCCTTCCCTAACATGCTGTTCCACTACACAGGCATGTAAATAAATTACCTTATTTTTCCCCTGGGAATAACACATTGATATTTAATTCTAACTAATGCTTCAGGGGGTAAAAGATGGGAAGAGCTGGGTCAGAAAAAAGTATTCTCGTGCTGCTTGGAGTGAGAAGGAAGGAAGAGACAGATGGCAGCTTTCCCCTCTTTCTGAAGCAAAAGTGTCTTAAAGCTCTTGGATGCTGTATTCTTAAATCTATAAAGAGATTTGAAAGTGACTGTGTGTGAGAAGCTGGCAAGGGTGTACTTGTTTATGGGAAGTATTCCTGCTCTGGATAGGGTCATAAAAGACATGGCAAGAAATGGCTGGGACGTCTGGACTGTAGGTTTGCAATGCTCTCCACTGAGCTGGTACAGTTCAGCAGATGGATATTTGGGGGAAAAAAAGAAAGGAAAGAAATATCTCTAACTAAGCAATTCATCTTTTAAAATATCACTCCTGCAAATGCTCCTGCATTATTGCTTTTGATCCCACATCATCTTCCCCCCTGCCTCCCTTGGGGTTTTAGAAAGAAAGCTTCAGCACACAGTGATCCTTCACCTCCTTCCTGGCTGCTCTACTCCTGCAAGCCGTTCTCCGAAGGGATGTATGGGCAGACTTGGAAGTCAGACACAAAGAAGAAAATCCAAAGCCAGCATAAAATACTGCACTCTCTCGTCTCCCCGGTTCTTCCACGGCAGACCAGCTCCACACAGCAGTGATCATCTTCTGTTACAGTCTGCCACAACCTGCACAGGACAAAACAATTTTGCAGAAATCCTGGTTTTAAGATTCTATTTCAAGGTGAGTCACACTCTGTCTTCTGCGCTGCACGGAGCTGTGATGTCTGTCCACAGAAATACCTAGTTGGGCTCATGACCCACAGTGTCAGAGACTGTATGAAAACAGTTTTAGTGAGAAAAGAGAGTATGGAATGATTAAAGGTGTTTGGCAGGAACTCTTTGCACCTTTTTTTTAACATTCCCTGCATCATTCAGTTCTTATGTGGTTTGAATTCGGATCTTATCAAAGCCTTCAGTGACTGAAAGCTGTTGCCAATTCTTGCTTTCTCCAAGTGTTCTAGGCACAAATATAAGGAAAATTAACACCTTAATTAGCTCCACTGCTGCTGCTCTGAGGTGTTTGCTTTGTCTCCCATGGCCTGTGAGGTTGCTTCAAGTCACCCAGAGGCCACACAGGTCTGCAGAGGCCTGAAGTGCAGGCAGAGTGAAGGCAGCTTGTGGGCAACTCTCTCACCCTCACCCCCTCCTACACATGGGTGGGGGATCTTAGAAATAATATCTTACATATTGTCCCTTTTTCAGGGAAGAAGAGTATTTCAGAGTCACGTTTGAGAATACATTGACTAACACACCTCAAGATTTTATAGTGAGTAATGAAAAGTTGACTTTAATTCGGTAATGCTGGCCATGGGATTGATAATGGACTTGGAGCTACACTGCTGTCTCTCCAGCATCTCTCAGAAACATTATATTAATTCAAATAGTGGAAATAAGAAGGTCAAGGTTTGTTCTGGAGCAGATCTTACTAACTGAGTAACAACTGCAGTAGTTTGTTTTTTGACTGAGGTGGCCAGATCTCAAAGGGTTTACCTTGCAGATGTCTTTATACCAGTAAGTAAAACTAAGGTACTTCACAATACACTTGATTGCATTCACACAGAATTGTTTAGTGCACTCAGACCTGGCTCTGCAGGGCTCCTACTGAAGTAAGACACTAGGAAAACAAGATTTCCTAAGCAAAGATGAAAAAGTGACTTTCTGTTTGCAAGAGTGATGCTGCCTTGCCGGGCAAACATCTCTCTGTTTGAGTTTGTATGCTTGTGTTTACTTAAAGTTGACATGGTTGATCTCTGTGCCAATCACACACAAATATGTACATCAAACTGTATTTGCATAAAGCAACTTTGCAGTTAATTAAGAAATACAGAAAGATTTAATCTGGATTTACGTTGCCAAATTAGCTAAAGTGCAGAGTTATGTTTTTCTATTCCATACCAGTTCTTGACTAAGGAATCTCATATTTCAAACTTGTATTTAACTCCACCTATTCACATACACAATCACTATGGGCTTATAATTACACTAGAGGCATGATGCCAGACTTCCTAGGTGACATTTAGATTTTTTGCCAAGTCATTAACCTTACATCCAATTCGTTTTCAATCTACTGTACCTCCTGAAGGCTTGGGATATTTGTTTGGTCTATCAGTTCTTGTAAATCACAGACTCATTTGAGACCTGACCGTGGTTTTGCCACTGGAATATATCACAGCCCTAAACATAAGCTCAAGAGCAGCACCGCTGTGTATAAGCTAAAGATCAGATATTCCAGGAGAGAGAGGCTCCATCTTTACTTTGCCTGTATCTTTAAGAAAACATATACAACAGAACTACACATGGCACTTGCTGATTGTAAGACAGATTGCTATAGGTAGCTCATGCAAGGTATAAACTTCTGTCAGATGTTTTTAAAGTATCATATATAAAACACTAAAGGAAGTACTGCTATCTGGCATTCTTGAGAGAGCTGGAACATTGGACGTTATGTATAAAATATTTAAGAAATGTAGTTTTGATGTGTTATTTTCCACGTCTTTTTGCCTGCAAGTGGAATGGTGGATGGGATTCCCAGAGAGTCTCTTTTATAGATTCTGCTGACAGCTCTACAGATCCAGTTCTTTTCAAGCCCCGATGGTTCCCTTTCTAAGGAAAACACAACACAAAACAAAACAAGTACATATCCAAACTTTACAAAGGAAAATAAAAGAAACTTTTCTTTATAGAGAAGTTTGTTTTTAACCATTTCACTTTTATGTGGTTCCATTAACTCTGGGTGCCCTGAAGCACTAAGTACACGTAGAAAACAGAAACCAGGGACTTTTTCCTTCACTCAAACCTGTTCCTTGCCACCAACATTAAGCATGGCAGTTTCACAGAGCTGTATTGCCAGTAGATTTGGATGTCTTTAAGGCAATACATGATGGATAAAGAAATACACAAAGCCCTTTTAAAATCTAAATACACAAAGCCTTTTTAAAATCTATACTCTATTTCTTTCATTTGAACCCACAAATCTCTAGTGGCTGGGAAATGTGAAACTCCATGATTAAACCCCAAATATCTAACTGTTCAGTGTACTTTTTTTCTTTTTAATGCACTACAGAATAATAGAATGGATTGGGTTGGAAGGGCCCTTAAAGCTCATCTCATTCCAACCCCCCTGCCATGAACAGGGCCACCTTCCACTAGCCCAGGTTGCTCCAACCTGGCCCTGGACACTTCCAGAGATGGGGCAGCCACAGCTTCTCTGGACAACCTGTGCCAGTGCCTCACCACCCTCACAGTAAAAGAATTTTTTCCTAATATCTAATCTAAACCTGTCCTCTGTCAGTGTGAAGCCATTTCCTTTTGTCTGATCACTCCATGCCCTTGTCAAAAGTCCCTTCCAGCTTTAGTGTAGCCCCCTTAGGTACTCGAATGTGCTCTAAGGTTTCTCCAGAGCCCTCTCTTCTCCAGACTGAACCATCCCAATTCTCACATCTTTCCTCCCAGGAGAGGTGCCCCAGCCTTCTAATCATCTTTGTGGTCTCGTCTGGACTCACTCCAGCAGGTCCATGTTCTTCCCAAGCTGAGGGCCCTGGAGTGGGATGTAGCACTCCAGGTGGGGTCTCATGAAGAATCACCTCCCTCAACCTGCTGGCCACGCTTGTAATTTCCCTTTTCTCCAGTCTTATACTTAATTAGCAAACCAGTTGTGACAGTCAGCATCTAGAAAGAGTTTTGAGATCCATTTGATGAAAAGTTTCTGAAAGTTTCCAAAGTTTCACCTCCCATATTGTTATCAGCTATAACCTCTCTGTCAAATGCTAGGGGAAGAGGCAGAGAGGGATGGGGAACAATCAATAAAAACACCAATCTTCAACCTTCAGGCCTTCTATATTTATGACCTCTGTCATGGGTTAAGGTAGCCTCATGTTCTGTGAAGGGGCTGCAGGAGATTGGCACATCACAGGCAGAGGCTGAGAAATCCAGGGATCAGCCTAAAATTGTAATGCCAGTGCTGCTCAGAGGAAAGGGAGGAAATATTCCCCCTGCTCTCAGTTTTCTCTGCCACTCTGCTATCTCTTCAGCTCCCCACTGCAACATTAGTCCCAATTAGCACCCCCGATGGTAGATGCCCTGTTGCACAAGTGCTTCAGGTCTCACACGCCAACACCTTTGTAATGGGCTGAGTTAGGCAATGAATCTGAAATCTTTCTAGAGCTAATTCACATCAAGGCAGACCCACAAGACAGTTTTGCTTTATATAGCTGCTCCTGCCCACACAGTTCTGAACAAAAACACAGAAAAGTTGGTAAAGTTCCCTTTTGCCAGTGATTTGCTCTTCGCTCTCTGCAGAGCTCACTATGAGCTGGCAGTACAGCACTGGGCCTTTGCCAGCATCAGTTTTTTAAAAGCTTTACCTGAATCACTGATGCTTGTTGTATCAATCCCTGTAAATAATGGTTTATCGTATTACTCAGATTTTACATGTTAGGACAACCACTGCATAATATTGTCTCTACTGAAGCTTTTGCAGGAGGAGTTAGAGTCAAGAATATGTTCTTCATCTCAGCTGAGGCAGTAAAACAACCACCTAAGAAATAATTTGGGTAGCCACATGAACATAAATATACAAGTTTTTAAGTAAATCTATCAGTTCAGCTGTTACTGGTCGCCTCTTAACTCCTGTTTGCAAACTCCTGCTCACACCTGGATTTTCTTATCCAGTCCCAAATGTTTACATAAGCAAGGTATCGGGGAGCAGCTTGTTTCACAGGTGGGTTTCACCTGCGTAGAAGCTTATACATTACAAAAAACCTAGCACAGCCTGCCTCAAAGGCCGGCAGAGAAGCAGGAAGCCCCTCTGTTCCGGGATCCAATCCGTCACACATGGAAACCAGCCTGCCTCCATCCATCAGCGGAGACACGCTGATTCCCAGCAGCTGGCAATCTGGCCCCATATGTCTTAGCTGACCAGTCACATAGCACAAATAATGAACAGTCACAGCAAAAGATTAATGAACTCCAGACCACAAATCACCCATGCAAATGATTCTGGGATTACCAGTGTTTGTGAGCAGCGGACACAACTGCAGCCTCTCGCACAGATACAATGGAGCCACAAAGGCCATGTGGAACAACGCGTGTGTGAAAGCCCCAGCGGGGCACAGCCATTATCACAGGATTTCAAACCACGCAGACAAGAGCAATGCATACAGATTTGATCAGGAAATCAAATGTAAATTTTGGTTAAAAAAAAATAAAATGGGTGAATAATAAGGTTGTCGAGAAATGCTATTTTAGTAAGATTGTAGCCACCCATGAGTTCAGATTGAATTTGATAAAACTGTTTTGGCTTTAAATAGTGAAGACTTTCTTCCAATACATGCAAAATAATTATGTTATTTTCCAAGGAGAATGTTATGGCTTTCTATTTTTCAGTGAGACTTCTACTAGTGCTTTAAATACCTTACTTTGCAATGCTAAAATAGAAAGTGTTTATCATCCTGAAAATGAAATAAAATATTTAATTTCGGACCAAATTGTTCAAGTTTGGATCAAATTTGGATCTTCACTGGTAATAATAAGAACACATAGTTAGATGTAAGTATATGTACACATGGCTGTATGAATGCTTTCCTTTCAACTGGTTAGGCCAATGAAGTGGAAAAACCCTTCTGACAGCCCTACACAAATATTTCTATCAAAACGGCAAAGCTTTTCCTTCTCACCCAGAACACACAAAAACCCGAGTTGTTTTTCTGAGCTTTTGCAGCTCCCCAGCCTCGCACTGTGGCCCTGTCCTCCCCGCTCTGGAGGGTGAGCTGAGCAGATCTGATAGGTGTGCAGCATCCCTGGAGGCACTGGGGCAGGTTCAAAGCACACACTTCTCCAAGACTGACTGGCCCTGCAACTCTTCCAGCATTTAGGACTGCGGCAGCTAAGATGCCTTGGATCCTCCATGGCAAACTAAGCAAACCTCTCCATCTGACCGGAGCAGGGTGCCAGCAGAGAACTAAAGCTTTTATTACACCAGGCTGTGGCAGGAAGAATCAGGTGGTTTCTGAGAGGTTGGAAAAGTACTGAGGAAAAATTCAAGATGAATTTTGTAGTTGCTAATTTTAGAATGCTCCCCTGAGGCACCAGCCTGCAGGGATTTCTGCTGTGGGAAAGCCAGTGGCAGGGAAACTTGCTTCTGCTCTCCTGAAAGCCTCCCTGAATGTGCTGTGGGGCAGGACAGGCACTGGAGCAGTTAATTCCAAAGACTGGAGTTTAATTTGCCCTAAAATGAAGGAATTTGCTATTGTGTGCAAAACACTGCTTCTGACCTTTAACATCTACTGTAAATATATATATACATATACTGTATTAACATCTAACGTATATATCAAATAACATACCTTCTCTCATATTCCACTTCTCCCTCTCCACTTGAAAAATACTGCAGAATACGTATGGAACTAATCAGAGAAAACAAGCAGCAACTGAAGGTTTTCCACCAAACGGGATACGAACCTCTTGGTTAACAGCAATGTCACAAAGAAGCTGTAAAACCCCCGAAGTCATTTCCTCCTTCTAATTCACAATGACATTAACAAGATCTGAACCCTGACCTGCAGGTGACTAAATTATGTTGCCAAGCAACTACACTTTCAAAAAAGAGAGAGAAAAGGAGCGAGTGGAACACGCACACCAAGCTGCTGCTGTGGGATAAACACGCCCCGTGTCCAACTCCCTGTGCACCAGATCCAGCTCCACAGCGGGAAAGCTCTGGGATTCCCCACAGGTGTACATGCTGGTTTGGTTTTTTTCTTCAAAATTCCACACAGATAGGTATACAAGAACATTGCTACAGCTAAAAATGACAAAATGAAATATAGGAGCCATTTTTCTTTGGAGAAGAGGTGCTTATAAATTCACTTCGTCCGAAGTATCTCTTGCTTCGGCAATACATCAAACTATGCAGCCCCATCAGTCTGAATCAATTAGAAATTACTCACCAAGTAAATTACATTGAAAAGCTTTGATTTGCTACTGGAGTTTGTTACTGTTCTCTTCAATCTTAAAAGACTGAAAGCAAAAAAGTAATAATGTGACAGTGACAGTGAAAAGTAACTTTTATTGAGATTGATGGGAACCTATTTGCCACAATATTTGCTTTTAATAATTTAATTTTTCAAACACTGCAAAGGGAGCCATAAATATTTGATTATGAAGTTCTTCCAATTTATGGTACAGTGGTTTGCACTGGTTGCCTATTTTCTCAACATTTTTTATTTAATTTCTAAAAATAATTCTACCAACCATATGTTCATAACCACCTTTTACTTTGCCTTCTAACCATGTTCTTTTAACTTTCATCTGTTGCAGGTTAGTAACCTTTCTACAAAAGGCACTTCAGGCACTGCAAGAAAACACAAAAGAATGACTCCCTTAAGAAAATATTGGTTTTTACAGCTTTGGTTTATTTTTGAATTCTGTAAAAGGGCCAGCTCTTTCTGACACGAAGGTCACTGACAAACTTCCAGTGATTTTGGTGGGAGCAAAGCTGGCTTCCCTCATTAGCATTGCTTACGGTTACTGGGGCTGCTGCACGACCGGAACACAGGATTTCATAATTGGCAAAACAGAAGGCATTTCTCAGGCTAAAACATACAATAATATGAATACCAACAGAGTTTACGCTAATCATAGACAAAGTTTCTAGCTAGAAGTTTTTCTTCTTGTACAGATAGGTTTGCAAGTGCTTAGAACAGAGGACTTTGCTGTTTTCTGAGAACAAAAAAAGCAGCCTAAATTGCACAGCTGGACTTCTCTGATATCATAGTTCATACAGATGTGTAGAAAACAAGTGCAAGGGCCGATCTGTCACTTTTCACCTGGTCTTCAGCTATAAACATACGGAAGGATATGAGGCGAAGCAGCTTCTACCTCCCCTTATACCCAGGTTGTTAACAAAGCAAGGAAACCACAACAGGCCTTGCTGCTGAGTGTCCAGATTGCTGGACGCCACAGACCGAGACTGACGCTCTGACTCCTCATTGATGACTGGATGCTACCAGCTTCTGCTCAGCTGCCTCGACTCAGTATTAAACTAGGTCATTTTACAGATGCCAGCTACAGATATTCTGGTAAAAAATGTTAGTGTCCACTGAGCCTTTCTGACAGGCTGGCTGCCTTCTGGGCGAATTATTGCACCTCATACATGGCAGGAAGTTCTGGTGCTGGAGATATAATACCATCTCCTCCCTACTCCCAAACCTCTACCTTATATTCTTATGGGAGGATTAAACAACGTGGTAAAATGCAGTAGTATATAATAGTAACACCAGAAATTAAGACAAATGCAATCTAAAACCACTTCTAACACGTGTCCTACGTAAATGTCAAATTCTACAGTGTGTCATTTGTAGAGAAAATTACTCAGAAACTGAAAGACAAGGCAAGAAAAAGAGTCAGGTTAAGTTCTTTTAAAGGCTAGTAATAGATGACAAATGTAGTTCAAATAGCACAGGTGAAGAATGAGTCATTATTAACGACCAAGGGCTTTAGTTATTGGTGCTGAATGGAAAAAAAATCATTATGTTTGAAGCTTTACACTGGCATAGAGTGGAAATTATATGCAATCCCTGCTAAGTGCCTGATTTTACTGCTAGAAAATCCCTCTGACTGAAATGTACTTCAAAGTAAACTACTTTAGAATTTCTTTGCGCTGTTGGATGCCCAACCAAAGGTCATTTTCTCTCTCTCTTTGTGCATCATTTTAGCAATTTTTAAAGTTTTTTTCTCCCCCTCTTCTGCAGTATACTTCTATTTTTCTACACTTCAGAGGGCCTAAACTGAAAATTGGATAACTGCGTTTGGAAATGAAATGCAAAATCAGAAGCCTACAGTGATTTAAAATGAAGATGTTTATTCATTACGGACCTTTCCCCACAAGGCACTGGCCACCCTCTTGTGCCACGAAACTCAGTAGCTGCAAAAGGGTTACAGAGCCCCAGCCCCTGGTGGGAGCCAGGGGCTGGAATCCAGCTCTTCCCCTCCTCCTGCTCACAGCCCAATTACTCCCAAGATTTACTTTTCCCTACAGCAAATTCCCACCATGCCCAGTAAAAATCCTTCATCAAGGATGCTTTTTTTCTTCTTAATGTTCTGGGATTCTCTGGCTCTCACAGCTTTCTCGCTCACCCGGTGTATTTTTTCGTCTCCTGATAATCAGAGCACTGCTACTGCACCCTGGTTAGAGCCTGAAAGGAGCGTTTCTCCCTTTGGTGTTGAACACATCTGCTCCCAGCGATAGTGAGGAGCACTTGAAAGGTGGCCCTGTTCAGAGGAAAGCAGAGGGCTGTGCAGAGGAACTATCGGGCATGTCATCCTCTTTCGTTACTTCAAGAGAAACCCCATCCCAAACCTTCCAGAAGCAGCAAAGCTCCTCGGGGCATAAATTGGGGTACACTTCAGTGTAGGTACAGACAGCTTACATCTCCCTGCTTCTGCTCTGCTGCTGCTCTGCTTAGGACACTGTAGAGCAGCCTGAATGTGACTCCAACTTATCCTGGCTGAATATCAAAGGTATGTGGGCACTTTTCCCTCCCCACCTATGATATACATGAGCAGGTGATGGAAACACACGATTAAAAACCTGTAAAAGTAGACAGTGCCGGAAGATCCTCCTCGGAGCAGGGCAACGGGGCTCTTGGGTTATGAACACTGTAGAACAGCAAAGCAGCATTAGCTGCTCTGATTTCATGATTGCTTCAAGACTCTCTCTTGGACTGTTATCAAAAAGAGCTAATTCAGCTGAAAATTAATGTTGCCAAACTTATTATCCCCCTGGAAAAAAAAAAAGTTAGCATTACCCTTCAGCTTACCAGGTAGCTTACACAGCACTAGCACCACCAACACCAGTCCCTGGGCATGTGGATGCTCCCCTTGGCAGCCTTCCACACTGCTGAAAGACCTGCAGTGAAAAACCTCATTTCTTTATTTTCTTTCTCTGGTGCACAAACACCAAGTAGCTTTTGACCAGCATGTGATTCGAAGGAGTGAAGGAAACACCAGGAACAAAAGAACAGTTAGTAGTCATGAGAGAAGGACAGGCATGCACGTTTAAGCAATGTGAACTGATGCAATAGGAGATATTATGTTTTTTCTTACTATTTTCAGTAACAATAATATGACTTTTGTCTTGCAAAATGGCATCCTATGTTGCAAATATAGTGTGTCCTGAGGCCCTTCAATGTTTTTGGTGGAATACAAAATTGTGCTTATACGGATCTCTGTGCTACACCGACAGGAGGAAAAGAAAGGGGAAACAGGACCAAAAGGTAAAACTTTTCAGGGCAAACTAGTAATAAAAGAAATGTGGAGTTGTTAAACTGGCTGGGGGATCAGTATAACGCTCATGAGAAACCTATGTTCAATTTCTGGTGCAGTTCCTGACCAGCTCTCTTCATCTCTCACTTCTTCCCTTTTCTTTTTTTTTTTTTTAACCAAAAATGACACTACTAACCACCTTGCCTTATTCTTGTGTTGTGAAGACTAATTCATTATTAATAGCAGAGAGGTTCAATAGCACAGAGATGTGTGCCACACGAGCCGGCAGAAACTCTGCTCTCCCCCCTGCACCAGGTTTCATACAAAAGGAGATAAAGGGGTTGATTTCTAGCAAGAGAGCTGTGACTGCTGCAGATAAAGGTTCCCTACAGACTAAAGAAGATACTATTTGAAGGTATTTAATGCTATAGCTTTCCTTACACAGCCATCTTTACATAAAAGCATATTTACAGAATCCAGACTTCAATGGGCTATTTAGGGGCAGGGAAAGGGATTTTTAAAGGGATTTTTTCACCTCTTTTTCCTGCTGGTTTTCCCTCTAAGGGTGACCTGGCTCTGTCCCCTGCCCCAAGCCATTCCTGGGGCAGCTCTCTTCTTACCTGTACCATCAAACAGCCAGGGAAAACCTCTTCCTTCAGAGCACACGATCATGCTGCCCTGTCTCTGAGCCAGTCTGGTTTACCTGATAGCATCCTGAATGGATCATGACTTGAAACCTGGATCTGTCCTCAACAAAACCATGTAGAAAAGAATAAAACCAAAATTTCTCTGAGAAAACATACAATTCTCTTCTGAACACCTGTTCAAAGGAAGGCAGACGATGGAAAAAGTCACATACCACACTTCTAACAGAATTTGTGGAAGTCAGTGATACACATCGGTACTGGCACCATTGCAGCAACAACTGCCATCCTCAGATGCACATGTTTAGTGTTTAAAAGAAACCTTCTGTGGGGAATTGGGCTGTAATCATTTTGGGAGCATCACAGAGCAGTCCTGGCAGTGGGGAAGGTGTTCGTTATGGAGAAAGCCAGGCTGAAAGGGGACCCTGTCAGACCAGGTTGAGGCTTAGAGGAAGGGTGAACAGATCATTTGATATTTAATTGGAATTAATTCTGCTTTTTTGTAATTTCCTCTTATTTCTGAACAATGTAGTTGTCTAACTTGTTGTTGTTGTTTTTTAATTCAACAATAACAAAAAAATCAAATAAAAACACACAGAACAAAACAAAACCAAAACAAAACTAAGTGGTGTTAAGCTAATTTGAAACATGTAGCCACAGATATAGTAGGCAATTCAGATATCTGATGGTAGAAGTAATGGCTGGAAATTTTGGCACTTCAGAATTCATAGAAGTATAAAAAAGAGTTACCTGCAGAACTTACAAAAAGTTGCATTGTGGATGACAAGGATAGGTGAGGGGTCTAAGCAGTGTCCAGACGACTACAGGACATCTTGTGACACTCCACCAAACCAGCCAAGCATTCACAAGGACAGTGGGACCAAATCTTCAAAGTGTCCAAGGTCAGGAGGTTGGATGGACCTCTGAACAACCTGGTCTAGTGACAGGGCAGTTGGACTACACGACTTTTAAAGATCCCTTTCAACCTAAACCATTCTATGATTTGATGATTCCTCTGACCTTAGATTAGACTACACAGGAGCAAGGACGACACAGAGACCAAAGTCAAGCAAATGCGTTCCAGCAAATACAAACAGTCCTCCTCACAGGATTTATGCCAGTTGACATTAGGATTAACTTATTTCTTAATTAGGATTACACACACTTTGCTAATACAAAATGAAAAGAAATCCACTGCCTGATGAAATATGGCCCTATATGTTATGACCTCACAAAGGTCTTAATGTAAATCTCCCCTGAAACAAGAAAAGCTCAGTGGTGAAATACGAGCTGACCTCCAGGATCTGAAGGACTTTCTGTCCTTCAGGTAAGGTGAGTGTTTTGGAAAGTAAATGATATCAACGGCATGGCAGGTTCAGAGGCAGGAACAAGGTCTGCTGTGATCCATACCTTCACAATTCCTGGGATAAACTAATTTCTCATCATCATACCTCTCATGCCTAGAGCCAATTTGTCTTGTACTGTGGTGAAAAATGGTAGGTTGGGCAGAATCCAACCTAGTGCACTCATCATAGAATTATTTCTGTAAATAATGCCTTTAAACTTGCAAGAGTGTCTGGAAAATGCCCTCTGGTTTATATGCACAGAAACAGGATTAAATCCTCCAAAAATCCACACCGCATTTTACAAAGCTTCCTGCTGGTAAAGAAGTTCATGATTTTTAATTAGTACTATGCAGACATGAGGCCAGACATGCAATGTTCAATAAACCAGTTAGTTTTTACATCAGTAATGAGTCTTAGAATATTAATGTAGGGCCTTCAGAAGTCAGAAACAGAAGAGGGAATGTGCAGTGATCCTAACATTACCCCTAGGTGCATGTGAGTAGCAGAGATATTAACAACCTCAACAGTGTAAAGTTAAAAAAAAAAAAATCTGTGGAGGTGGAAATGTGTATTTCGCATGGGTTAATATAATCAGCTGCAGGTAGATTTCAGAGGATTATTTCCAATCTTTTGAGAAGAGATTTCTTTTGTGGGCATGATAAAAATTGTTAATATGTTGCTGCTGTTTTATTCAAGGTGAAAATTTTGCTTTAATCACTTTCAAATAAATGCGAAACTCAACTATTACTCCCTTCTAATAATACTGAAGAAAATAGTTCACACTAAATCTAACATAATGAACACAGCATGTTCATAGAGAACTGAGTGTTCTGAGCTTAAGTCCCCTTTAATCCGTAATTCCTTTGGAACTACATATTACATCCACATGAATATCAAAGAGGTTTATGATTAATGTTATTTTAATGAATAATAATAATAAAAAAAGATGATGATTTATACAGAGTTATTTTCAGGTTTTTTTCACATAAAGATTTGTTGGTTAGAGACTCCAGTGTATGTATAAAACAGAGCACTACAATCTGATTGGGATGGTAATGCTTTTGCAAAAGCTTCTAAGCAATATGAACACGTAGCTGAATTGAGCTGGGAATAGCTGCAAGCTCTGACAGGCCCCAGGTACTCCCTGAATTCTTCCCTTACCCAAGCTGTGCTGAGGAAGCACGATAAGAAACACACATTCTCAGGAGAAGTGACTCTGCAAGCTTGAGTAGCTGGGCCTGATTCTCACCTTGCACTGGTTTGCCTCCAGAATTCCTACCCGGTTACGGCAACACATGTCAGATGAGACCTGTCCATATGATGCATCGCTCAGTGCAGGGGAATGCTGGGTCCCAGCTCCTGCCCTTGAGCAAGATCCTCAGCTGTTCTAAATGCCAGCAAGGTCACAGGCAATTAGTTACACCAGCACAATAAATGACTGCAAACCACAAATGGTGTGTACTGCAGAAATAACGGGCAGTCAGAGAGCTTTCACGTAAAGACTGAGGTTGGACTTTCACAGTCCCTCAGCACAGTTACAGCCTAAACTTCAGGAGAGCTTTTACTGCATCAGCCAGCTTGGACACTGAACGCTGCCCCAAAAATACTCAGCATATGGAGTGGGATTACAGTGGCTGGGGCTCTCGAGGGCTGTGACTCTCACCCCACTCTCTGGTACAGAGCTGCAGTACTGCTGCCTCTCACCCTGTGCTTTCTTGCCTTCTAATCTGAGACACTGGCTCTGGCCAAATCTATTTGGCTCATCTTTCCAAGAAAGCCAAGAAAGTGGAAGAAGGGCTGTGAAGCAGTGATAGCACAGCATAAGCCTGCATATACTGTATCCAAATAACCTCATGAAAACTCTTTGGCAGCTGTTTAAATGCTGTGAGTATAGAAATGTCTGCAGTCAGAACTCTGTGGGATCCCTTCCTGAAAATGTCATCACTATGTTGTTATAATTAAAATAACATCCCCTCCAATGCCAGCTATCTTTATTAGGTACCAAACACTGAACCTCTTCCCAAATCACTGGGGTGCAAATTACTTTTCAAAAACATTTTTGGAACTGATAACCATAAGCTTTCACACTGGAATGAACTTTCCCAGGGACAGCCCTTGTGTTCCTTTCCCCAGGCTATGTGCAAGAGAATTCTGACTGATTGTCAACACCTGACTGGATGCTGGAGCTGGTTTTTTGTACTTAAGTGTGATAGACTCTAGATCATATTTCATAATGATATTTTTGATGTTTTTGTCACTTTGACCAATCAAAGAAAGAGCCACCACTCCCAAGGGAGTTCCAAACCAAGGTTTACTCTGGGAAAAAGATTGCAAGTGTGGCACCAGGAAAGGCATGAGCTGAGTGGGAGTGTCCCCCTAAATTAACTCAAGTGATACAATTTACTGTAAAATAAATAATTCATATTTCAATGTGCAACAATGAAAGTTTTTCACTGGAGGAACACTACAGTGTTGTCTGCTTTCCCACACACCTTTCCAGAGTTGAGATCTAGGCCAAATCCTGTGTCTTGCTACTATCAATCCACTCCCAACATTGACATTTCTCGACAAGGTCCATTACTTCAGAAGGTAAGAGTAGCAGCCCGTAAAAACTGCACTCCTACTGACAGCTGGCATTTTCTTCCCTACCAGTTACTCACAGCCAGCTCAGGGATGCCCAACCTGCTCACCTCTCCAGTGAGAGATCTTGGTGCTTACTCTGGAAACATCCCTCTAGGGACCCAATGTGGTGAGGCAGAGTCTGGGGCAGAATTGCTGAGTCCTATTCCTTAGAACAAAGACCTCAGAAGGATTCTGAATCCCTAATCATGGACTAGAACAACCTCCTTTCTAACTAGAAATCTGCTGCCTGAAACAGAATCAAAGGGTTTGACAGTAGCTCTCTCCCTCTGCCTTTCCTCTGTGTTCTCATCTCAGAGAGCATCCAGTGGCTTCCTTTGACCCAACAAGTCATGTACAGGTGACAGAAAGCTTCTGGGAAGGGACAACAGTACCAATGCACTGGCATGCTGAGCCTTTTGAAAAGCCACAGGATATCTGAGGGACCAGATCTTCAGAGGGTGCAGGTCCCCCACAGGTCACGTGTCTCATCAGTTTGTTCCTTACACACAGCTCGAAGCCTTTGGGTATCTAGAACCACACTATGAATCAGTGGTTAGGTAAAGGATCCCCATACTCTCAGTCATGTCTGAGTCATGCCTTCTCTCTGCTCTTCGCATCAGTTGCCACCAAAATCTCTCACCATCTCTTTGTGCCCTCTCTGTGCTCCAGGAGCATCCCTCAGGCCTGCCCTGTGCTCACAGAGCTCGTCTGACCAGCCTGCAGCAGACGGTACCCCATCACTGCCTACTGACACCCTTCTAGAGGACACAGTAAGCTGCAAACAAGCAAAACACACACTGAGACTCTCAAAGGAAACATACAGTTTGAAGGCTTCTAATCCAATTTCACAGGTTCAATACCCTCTGTATTTGTGGGAGATGATGATTATACCCTCCCTTCTTTCCAAATAAGCACATATGCTACTGGTCAAATTTTCTCCATCCCTTTTCCCATGCATACATCAAGACCTTTAAGCAAATGCCTACTGAAATATTACAAAGTATTTTCATAGTATGAATTTTATATTCTGCAATTCAACCTATATTCTGGTCTGCAGGAAACAAGAGCAGCTTTTCCTGAGCAGCTATCTGGCATCAATTTACCCTGGATTTTCTGAGGGTACAGACCATCAGACTGGAGATTTAATTCTGAAGATACATCTTCTTGTAAGTTTTATATTGCCACTTAAGTTATTTGGCCCTCTTCCAGTTTTTAAAATTACCTTAGTTTTCTAGAGAAACTTGGATACTTAATAAACAAAATGCCATTTCTGTGCCTCACAAGATCACCATGCATATCTGCTAATAAGGTCAAAGCCATCCTTCAGAAACTTTGGCAAGCACTACCCAGAATGACTTTTCCTGGTTAAAAAAATACTGGACTCCATTTTGTTGCAACTAAATGTTTAAAACTCTTGTTCTCAATGTTTAGAACCATAAAAAATACATAAATGCTAAGGGAGACAAGCAAGCAAACAGACTCTGTGTGTGCTGGATGACCTCATTATTCCACTGTGACCAGCTGGAAACCTGCTGGTTTGCAGCCAGCCTCTCTTGTGTCTGCAGGACCAACAGAGAGCTGATGCAAGCTTCTGCTGGATGGACTGGGAATGGTGGAAACTGAGTTTCACAACAGAGTCACTTCTTCCTGAAGGGTCTGTACGCTTGCCTTTAGAGCAAAAAGCAAGACACTTTGCTCACTACCTCCTACTAACAAACAGCTGATAACTCTTCCAGTTTCCCACCCATCTCCAGTCTGGCCTTCCAAAACGTCATCCGGTCTCCTACAGTTATTGCCAGCTCCAGAAGTACGATTTCTAACCGAGGAACATCAGAAGTTTCTATTATCAGCAACATTTTCTGCACTGGTGTTTCACCTTCAGTGTTTTGCTATCATCTTTGCCACAATCACGTTTTAGCATCTGCTGTGTCAGCATCATGTTTCAGCATCAGCATTTAGCCATCAGCTGTTCCACCATATGGCACAAGAAGCATCAGCAACAAACTCAAAACACATACGAGCAAACAAAAAGCACTTGTAATTCCCCTCCATCCCCTCCATTACCCTTTCTTCATGCCAGTGCCACCTTTCCCTGGGACAATGCAGTCTTTATCTCTTTTTTCCATGAAGAAATACATTCTGAAGAGAATTCAAAACAAAACAAAACCAAACAACTCAGTTCCTCTAGGCAAATTTGCAAGAGTCTCTCTTGTGATCTGATTTTCCTCTGAGGTTCACTGAAGCATTTTTAAAGTTCTATGCTACAAGAGCAAGCTCAGGGTCACTGACTGTCATGCTTTTAATCACGGCTGCCTTTTGGCATGGGAGCTTCCCAGAGGCAGTGACAGGAAGCCTCCTGGAGAGCTGGACTGAATTTTCAACTAATGCAATCTTTTACTACCTTGGAGGATAAATTTAGGACACTCTTTAGGTTAAACTTCTTCAGGAGGACCCAATTTATTTTGCAAACATTTAGTGTGCAGGACAGGCTGGTTGAAGGAAGCACCATTAGCACAACTGTCCTTGTGACTGGGAAACATTTTGAACTGACACTGAAATGCTGGATAGGTACAGAAGTCTGGGAGGAGACAGCCTGTGTGAAGATGATACAGGAGTCTTCCTATTCTATTAGTCACATTATATACCATCAATGTTTTCAGATGGTATTGAACCCTCCAACAAACGCTAGCAAACATGGTCCTTCTTGGGGAGTTTCACTCTGCAAAACCAAAACAAGATTTAACTCATGACCAAATTAATTTGATGTCTGCCTAGCTTACAAGCAATTATGCCTCAAAGTTTGTTCTGAGTAAAGAGCGACATTTTTCCACCTCATTGTGAAATTTGACAAATGCAAATTTTGTAGGCTTCACTCTGAGTGTGAAATTTTCCAACACAGTGCCTGTTTATCTATAGAAAGCTGTAGCTAGTAAGATATCTTTAAGAAAAATGCAGCAGAAAGAGAATTAAATGAGGCATAAGGCTTTTCACTATTGTGGTCAGTCTAATCACTCCTTCCCATGCTTTGAAGAACAGTCAGTATGAATCAGTAGTTTTCCATTTTATGGTATACCTAGGGAAAGTGTTGATCTTTGGAAAGAACTTAGGAGCAGAAAAGCCAAACTGAGATTTACCACAGCACCAGAATGCTGAAAAAAAATCTGTGAATGAAAGGACAGCATTAGCTGGCCTTTTATGGTGTAAGTCATGATTAGCAATACCATGGACACCAGTGCCTACAATTTAAAGGGGGAAGATTAGTATAAAAACTGTCAGAATTTACTCCTATGTATTATCAGGTTTTCAATGATGCAAAAATGTTGTTTAGAATCACAGGATCACAGAATGGCTTGGGTTGGAAGTGACCTTAAAGATCACCTGGTTCCAACCCCCCACTTAAATTGATTCAAAGATTCAGATCAGAAAATCTGAATTTGCAGCTAGCATTAGTTTAACTGATGCCATGCTAGTCTCTAAAGCACCAGTTTTCATGAAAAGAGCGTCTGATCTGGGTGTTAGAGGAAAGACCCCACATAGCTGGAAGCCCAGTTCAGATGGGAAGATGTCCAGAGCAGGAACGAGAAGTGCCTGCCTGTAAAGTTCATGGAAACTGAGAATCACCCATGCAAGTTTTACAGTGTTAGAAGGAATGTAGTGGTACCTTATAAGTGAAGGGAAGGATGGCCACAGCCACTCTCCTCCAAAAAACCCAAACAAACCCACCTAGATTCTGTACTGTGTGCCAGGCTTTCAGCCACGCCTCATAATGAAGGAATTTTAATGTGTAACTATGCTTCTGGAAGACCTGTCTTACTGTCACTGTGTGGATTATAGGGATTTGCCACTTAAGTGCTTTCAGAACCAGTTTATTTCATGACTTTCTGGAATGAACACTGCTACGTGATATTCCAGTTAATGGGGGAGAGGGGAATCCCAGCAGCACATTATTAATGGTTATTTTCATCTCATTTAAGGATCTGTTTTCTTCTGTGAATAGATCCTTAACTAACCCAAGATTCTCCACACCCAGCACCACTTTTCACTGTAAAATACTGTATTTTCCTTCCATAAAATGAATCCACTATGCTTTCCAGCCAACATAAGCTTTTGTAACCAGCAGAGCCTGCATCTGCACTACTAATCACTCCAACCTTGTAAATTGTAAACAGGTCTCTCACAAAGCCAGAAGTAACACTTCCAGCTGTAATGCTATTAACCTAATCCCTGGTAGTTATTACAGAAACTCATGACACACAGCTTAGCAGATACCAGAAAATACACTTTTTCCTCAGTAAAGTTGGAGCTGATCTTTGTATGTTATAAGCATTATTAAAACCAGCTGAATTAAAATGTTGAAAGTTGAAGCTTTTAAAGCTTTGATGCCCAGATGTAAAAGCAGCTGTACCAACTTTCCTGGTGCATAATGATAATGACACAGGGGAGCATGTTGGCTGTGTGGTACAGTCAGGTTTTAATGTCTTGCATTTGAACCCGCACTACAACAGTTTTATCAAATTCACTGTATTCTCATCTCTGTTTATGTCCTACTGTCTTTTCCACTCTGAGAAACACAGGGCAAAATCATGGCCAGACTAAGTCAGGAGATAACAACATTTTTAATCTTCTTATGTTAAGCATATTGGTAGATTCTAATTTATTTTGAGAAACTTCTAGATTACTGCTATAGTGTAAAGGCACCAAAAAGTAAACGGAAGTAGGAATTGACTTATCCTAGTGCAACTAAACACATCTACAATTACCACAAATTTATATTGTTCTAAAAACAATTGCATTGAAGCAATTAAATCTCACACATTTCTAGGGGTACAAAAATATCAGGCATTTAGTTCTACAATTCCTATAGAGAGCTTCAGGAGAGAGGCATTTCCTGTGGTCTTTCATGGAAATTTGCTTTTTGTTGGTTTTTAATTCTTTTCTTCCACTAAATTACATTACTTTATACTGACAGTTCTCTGTTTGCCTTTTTCCTAGGGAGCTGTAACTCCCACAGATATAATTCTTGGCAGTCTATCTGCAGGAGAAGACTGGTAGCCTCACAGATGTGATATGAAAACCAAGGATTATCTCAGAGATAAATAATGATACACCCTCTTCCTACATCACTCATTCATGCCGACTCCACTCTCACTGGGGCCAGCTCATTGGAAAAACATTTTGAAGCTCCATCACCAAAAAGCTGAGCAGTACTTTGAGACACATGGGAAGCTACTGCTTAAGGTGTGAAATGCAAGACATTTAGTACACTCAGTGTGGGTTAGACTGTCAAAGTTTCCCTGAGAGAACCGATTCCACTTCCCATGACTGCTGAGCCGGGTGAGACTGACAGGTATTTGGATGAAGCTCCCGTGTGAGGGGCACAGTGCAGGTCTCACTGGCTAAAGTCAGTTGTCTCAGAAGAAATCTACACCTTCTCCCAGCTGCAGCATCCTAGTCCACGCCAGAATGAGGATCAAGCTGAAGAAAGGCGGGGAGAGGGAGCAATAGAGGCAGTGCCTCACAGGCAGGGTGAATGCCAGCGTGATTCATGGCACGACACAGCTTTTGGAGCAAACCCTGCTCCAAGCTGGACCTGCTTCTATAAATTCACAGCACCACAATCTTCTAATATTTCATGAGTACCTGTGTTGACAGTACAGAATGAACACGAGGAGAGCACGCAGAGATCTTTGTTGTGCCCCACATTCTGACTGTTGTGCTCTCTGTAAATCTGAACAAGACGACGCTTTTCTCTTCCGACAATGAGGCATTTAGTTCTGGAAGGTGGCCCACAGAAGAGGTTTCCCTCCAGAAAAGGAAGGAACGTTCTTGTAATTTTAAATTAAAGTGTGCAATTACTGTTCTTTATTGTTGCCAGTTAAAAGAGATTTGCTACAGTTGCTTACATACACATATAGGAGCTGGAAGAAACCAGCAGATTCTATAAGAAGGTTTCCTCCTGAGAGGTGTGAATTTCACAACAGCAATAAAAATGTTTGCTACAGAGCGAGAGCTATGATTTAAACACAGACAAATGCTTATTTCCCTTCTGATAGCATTTTCCTTGGTTCTTTCTGACACATATAAATACATTGCTTGGGAAAAAGACCTGGAATATTATTTTAAGATAAGATAGTACAAGTTCATAGTAATTAAGTTGAACTCTTTTTCTATGAAAAGAAGTGAGTGAGCAGGTTTCCATGGTAATTCTTTTCTTACCTTTTAAGACAAAGGACAGCTTAGAGCTACAGAATTAAGTCTTTTTCATCCCTTTCTTCTCATCCTTAACAGAAGCTGTTTCTGTTTTAAACCATCAGAGGCTCATCTTTTCTGATAAATCCAGCTTCAGTATCAATCTCTAATGCAAATTTACACTAAATATTTAATGACTTGAAAAAATGGAGGCATACAAAGAGTTAATGAAAATACCAACTCCTCATTTTTCTCAGCGAAATAATTTTCAGGTTAGCATTAGAAGGAGGGTGGGGGTGGCACAAGCCTAACTGAGAGAATTTTACCTAATTATGGAGTTATTCCAAGGCACAACTTCAGTGACTTAATTGGCACTGCAGCAATGATAAATTTGGCCCAATGTAAATTCAACTCTTCTCCATTGTTAGGGCTGCTCAAAAGAATGTTTTTGTAACCTATTTCTGAATCCAACCATTGTGTTTCATTATGATTTTCTTTTGATTCTGTTACCATGTGAACAGTGAAATACACATAACCATAGCTCATGATATCAGAATGTCAACCAAGGGGTATTTTGTGCTTCAGAACTCATTTGAGTGACTCAGAACACCTTTAAAGTCCTTTGACAATGTCACATGTGTGTTTAGATCTAAAAATTAATTGGGGATTAAGGAACCAAGAAGCAGGCAAGGGAAACTTCCGATCACCTCAAACCCTATAGAAGAACTTTGAGAAAACCTTTACTGTAAACCCAGGCTTTTTCGTGAACTAGATCCTGGTCTGAAGTAAACTCGATGAGTTGCACTGACAAAAATGACTCAAAGTTAGAGAAGTTACAACATGCAGTAGAGTGAAGACAATTTCTATGAGCCGAGAAATTGGATCTATATTCAGGACACTAGCTTGCAAGTTCTCAGTATGTGAGTTACTGACTGTTTTACATTCTACTTAATGCAGACAGGACCTATAAATTTACCCCGCAAAGTGTCACACTGTTCATTTATTCCTCATATAAATACTGAGCACTTATTTCTTAATTTTACTATTAAATTTCTTACAGAGACAGGCCAAGATGTCTAAGCACAGGTGAGAAGCTCATCATGCAGACCACAAATGCCCAGGATTTTCTGTTTACAGAGGGTAACACAACAGACTTAGTGAAAAAGTGCAAGAGCAAAGCAGACCCTGGAGTCCCTTGAGAACTAGCTGTAAAATTACTGTCCACCTTCAGCTTCTGGAATCTTTATTGTTTGAGTCAGTGCCAGAAATAATAGAAACCAGCAAGGATTTTAGATCCCATATTGAATTCAAAAGGATTCTAACTATAAAGGCATACTTTCAGTATTCAAACTGAATCAGCTCAGAAGTCATCTAAGAATAAGTACATCTGAATCACCTAAGAACAAGTACAGATACAAGCAATGGCAGTGACTTGATATTCAACGATCAGTACAAGTGCTGAGTACTTAAAGGTTATTTGGGCTCCTTCATTGGCCTGACACAGCAGCTCCCAGACAATGAAGTGAAAATCCAGGCTGGAAATTCCCCAGGGGACACTACAGGACTGTGCAGGTTTACCAGAGTAGGTCCAGAAGCCCATTTGTGTGCTGCTGCACTTCAGTAGCAGTGAGTGCTGATTAGTGCTATGCACCACATTCTTTATCACGTCTAGTCTTAGGAGGAAGTTACGTGGATCTGGCTTGCCCCCTACACTAAGAATTAACAACAGAAGGGAGACCACGGTATCTTTTGGGCCTCTGCTGTCTTTTGCCTGTTTACCTAACTCAGAGAAACTCAATGCTCACATCCAACTGGGGAAAGCTGAGCTGGGTCACAAAACCTTTCTTCTGCAGCCAGAAGTTCACACCATGGTTGCAATCAAATGCATTTGTCAGAAACTAGTTGGAAGCTTTTCAAGGGCTGCTCAGCTTCTGCTTCTTTCCTGATTTAACTTCTCCAAGCTGCATCAATCATTCTAATAGAAAGTGTAAGGGGGATTGTTTTCCTCGTGTTTTTTGTCATGTAGTTACCTGAGAGTTACTAGACATGTACATTAACAAAGAAAATGTTTTACCCTGTGACAGACATGGAAATAGGAGCACAGAAAGAATCCGAGCAGTAGTTTCCATACTGCTTTTAGTGTTGCTAAAAGCTCAGTAGAGACCAAGAGCTAACAGGTGAGAGAAAAATATTCATGCCCCTTGTGCCCTTTTAGGCTATGACCTCTTTTCTTTAACAACAGCTGTTCTTGACCTGCGTTCTGAAGCTTGCTACAAACTACATGTAGTTCTCTAGCCATTTTATACAGCTCTTAGATGACAGAACCACCTCTAGAAGAACTGCTGGGAGAGAGTAGAGGAGAAACATTACTCCCTTCAGTAATTCACTTCTCCCTAGGAATGCTGAAGGGCTTCTCTCATCTTCACTGGAGAAAAGCAAGCAGTTCAAAACACTGTCAGAGCTGAAAAACTACTGGTGTTGTGTAATTCCTGCAAAGAGCAGAGAAAGAAAAATTGCTTGCATTTGAGAGAAGCTGTGAGAGATTTCTGGAAGTGTTTCTGGATCAGGAAAGAGAGACAGATCTGGGATGCATTGAAGACAGATTTCTGAATGCCAGCAGAGACATTGGGCTGGGTTCAATGACCTGACTATAAAATGAGATGGGTAATGCTGCCAGCTCTTTGAAAAAAAGATTATCTGGGTTTACTCCCAGCTGTGCTACAGAATCCCCATGTAACTATGGATGAGTCACTTAAATTCAATTTTCTTCTGTTTACCTGCCTAAAAAAACAGAGAATGGAGTAGGTAATTTTCCCTATTCAATTCCTATTCAGATTATAAATGCTCCAGCGCAAGATTGCTCTTCCTTTGTGTGGAGTTCCAAACACCAGGTCAGCAAGGCTCTTGCCTCAGCTGCAGCCTCTTGTTTCTAACATAATACAAATTCAGTAACTGCTCTCCTCCTCTCTCCTGTGCCAAAAATCTCCCTTCCCCAAACTAATCCTTAGGTACTCCCCCTTTCACACTGTCCTCTGTTGCTGTCCATGGTGAGGTGCAAGCCCTGTCTTCTGTGATCTCCTAGCTTCAGCTAAAAAGAGAACATTTGACAGCCATCTTCACATTCCGGCTCCTCTTCCACATTTAAATGCCATTTCTTCCCAAGGAGAAAACAAGGAAGAACAATTATAGATGACTGTTATTTTTACTTAAGAGCAAAATCAATGACTTTTATATAACTTTTCCTGTATTACCAAAATGTTAGCAACTTTTGCAAACATCTTACACCAGAACTGTTGCCAAATTCTCAAGTGGCCACACTTGATCTATAAGCTGCAATTATGTTTGTCAGCTGATAACCAGAGACCAGATCAGTTTTCACCAACTCAGTGGATTGGAGATGAATATTTTATTGCCTTTACCCACTATTTCTTTTCAGATACAAAATACTTTTCACATAGAAGGCAGTGACTTTTCTGGCTGGAGCAGCAGGAGATGATTCTTGGTCAGCAGGGCAGAAGCTGAATGCCTTTGTCACGTGGCAGTTGTAAGAAATCACAAAAACAATTCTTCTAATCTTTCTAATACTTAAAAAGGGACTTTAAGAGCTGTTCTCAACAGCACGTTTCCACACACTTCTCTCACTTTATTCTGAACTGTTAACCTTCTTTCCAGGACTTCCCTGCCAAATTAGTGCCTGATTTTCTGCTATAGACTAAGAGGTTGTGCAAACAATCTCTCTGTTACTTCTTGATGTCACTGCCTACCGATCTTATAGTCTGGATGCATCCCGGGTACTACCACAGAAGAATGCTAGGTGTGCTCCAGAAATAAATTAACTTTCCATTTTCAGATAATAACTTCCAGGGAAAAAATAAAGCAAGCTATTCTTCCTGTAGTTCACAGTAAGATTGACATTCACTGAGAATTACTATTCATTTCAAACGTATTCTTTTACTGCAAAGACTTGATCCATGATGCATGCTGGGGTAAGATACCACTGCAAAGCCCAATTTCCACAAAAACACAGTGGAATTAAAATTGAAATTAAAAAGAGGAAGAGCTCTACCTAAAACAGAAGTTCCAGGATGACAAAGAATAAAGATTCAACAGAGAAATATTCACAAATATGATGTCAGCTCTGCCATTCGGAGCAAGTGCTGCTTTTTTGACTTAATAACAGAGAATGTCAAGTTCTTCCGGAAAGGAATTTGCAAAGTCTTGGTAACAAGTCTGCTGAGGAACTAAATCACAGTGCATTCACCACAGTAGATTATCTGTCACTCATGAAATCAGTGCTTTCCAAGTCCCCTCTTAGCATGGCTCAATATATAGACACAGATAAAAATATTTACAAAACCCGAGCATATCCACCACTGTGATGTCACTTACTTAAGCAATGATTAACTTCTTCTTTAAAGGGAAGATCTGCAACAAGCAATCTTACACTCTGCGTGACAGTAATGAAACTATCTGTTTAGATAAAAAATACCATTTTCATTGGCAAGATAAAAGTAAAGAATGGAGAAAACAACAGCTGGATCATACTCTAAAGGGAAGCAAAAAAAATCTAAAACCTATCTAGAGGGATCAAATTCCTAAGCTGGAGAAAGTCAGATAGCCTGGTTCTCATCCCATACAGGCATAAATCAGGACTAAACATGCCAAAATCCAGACCAGAGTGTTAATCACACTGACAAAATTGCAGGATGTCACCAGTGGGATGGAAACAAGGAAAGTAGTGTTAATGAGATTAGAGCCCATCCAAATGGTACTACCTCCATGCAAAAGGATAATCAGGTTCTGATTAGACAACTCCTGTATTATCACTTCAAAGCAGATGCAGCAAAACACAGTGATGGAAGAAGCAGAGTGGATAGGGAGCATTCTCCTATCCACTGATGGATGATGGATGAGGAAAGAGTAAAACAGAAGCATATCACCACTGGCCGAGAAGAAAAGAAAGACTTGAGATATGAGGGAGAGTTGAGACTGAAGCTGTCAGCCTCAGAGCAAGTGATGATGGTGTTGCATTGCTTAGCAGAGATAACAGCAAAACACCTAATGAACATAAAAAATTCAGTTTGACAATCATTGAAACAAGGGTGGATTGGTTCAACTAAAATTTTGAGATAAAGGTACATGGAAAAGACAAGAGTAATTCTTATTATTATCATTATTAACATTATTTTCTGATTTAATCTGCCTATAACCCCTGGTGAAGCCTAAGTAAGCTGCAAGCAAGGTGTCTGCAGCCTTGGTGGTGGGGGGGCTCTGATGCACTAACACTCATGTCCACAAACATTTTAGTTCTGTTTGCCTTGGGGCAATCACCTGTTCCTATCATGGAGGGCAGAAAGATCACCTCTGGAGGATGTTTTGCTAGAGAATGTTGAAACCCTCCCCGGTACAGAAGGGGAGGACAATGCAGAGGGGTAGACACAGAAAGGATGTCTGGGAAAGAGAGGTGGGCAGCTGCTGCTTTGACTACTCTCTCTGTACTCCACCATCAGAGATGATGTACAAGTGTGTGTCTGTATGATAAGCACAGAGTCCCCTGGGGACTGTGAAATTCATTCCTATATCCACCAGAATATGGTAAATCCTGGTACAATGAGCCTCACATCCCAGCTGTGCTAAACCTGGCAGTGGACGTGCACCAAGCCTGGCATAGGAGCTGAAACAGCAGGAGGGAGTTCCAGCCAAAGGAAGAGTGCTCACAGGTACCACACACTGTGGAGCCACTGCCACTGAATATTCATGTATTTATATGCTGTCTGTGACGTCCAGTTCCTGTATAACTGGAGAGACTACAAGTGTAAAATAAGAACTGTTCCCTGCTTCAGTATCCCTGGATACAAATTGAAAATACCTCCCTTTCTTGTGTTTGACTCAGATAAAGTGGCACACCCCTACAGCTTCCATTCCTCCCTGTTAGATGGTGTGCTGGGGCTTCGCACTTTGCCTCACTCTGCTTTAACTGCATGTGATGGTAACATGTCCAGGCACACAGCAAAATACTGGGAAGGAGGTCTGGGGGGTGAAGGGAGATATGGACATATCTCAGTGGCTGCAGAAGCAAACCTTGAGTTGCATTTCAAGAAATAGGCTTAGTTAAGTAACTTGCAGAACTGCTTAGCTCGAATTGGGGCTGGTTTTAACTTAACACGGTCCCACTGGTTTAGGGAAGATTGCAGAGCATTTGTCTTTCTGGGAATGTTTTGCCAAATGAAGCTGTGGAGAACTATTTCCATAGTTTGAATGAAGATATACAACTTCCTACCTGATGGAAATTTAATTCTCTCTCTGATAGACAGGAAAATCCTTTCAGTGAATTATATCAATGTCTGGCTTTTCTTGTATGCTGCCAGTACTGGTTTCTTGTAACACAATAGCCAGAACTGTGAAATTTCATGATATTTGCCAGGCAAATTGGAACTACAAATGATGCTGTAGCTGCTGTCCCTGCTTGGCTGGTAGACCTGAAAAGCCACACTGATCCTTCCTGAGTGCAGTAAGATCTAACCTTTACTTTTTCACTACATCTTCTTTCTTTAGATCACTTTTGTCATTCAGAGCATCGGCAATCTTTCTGGCTAGATGAGCACAGAAATGTTCAGGTTATAATATATTGAGCATCTGAAAGGTATGACAAGGAAAGGAAGCATTATAAGTATCTCGGAGAGATTACAGGGAAGGGAGATGCGGTATTATAAGAAGTATTTGAGAGGCAGGACGAGGAGCAGATATGCAGTGTAAGGGGATCACTGACATAATACTGTAAAGAGCACTCAACATCAAGGAATGGAAGACATTTGAGAGATACAGTAAGGAGAAAAGAATTACTATAGAGGGTATCTGAATGATGGGACAAAAAAAGGAGACGGGAGCTATTCCTGAACTTTTTATCATAACGGTAGTATTCATCACCAGTTGCAAGCTATTCAGGAACAACTGCGTTTCGCTGGGTAGTGTGGGACTGAGACAAACACTGAAAAGGCTGTTGGCATCTTTGGCGTTACTTAGCCAGCATATATGACTGAAAATGTGCTGGGAGTAGCCTGATGCTGCAAGGTGCTGAGCACCTTCACCAGTGACAGCAGGGGACAGCTTTTACAAAGGTGCTGAGCAGCCACAATTCCACTGGAATCAATCAGATCCACAGGGAGTCACCACCTCTGAAAAATCAAGTTGTAGGAGTTGAAGGCACCCAGCAGGTTCAGGTCTGAAGTGTCACATTATAGATATGACAGCAATAGCTAATAAAATCCCTCTCCACACACATATACATGAGCAAGCACATGCATACACACTCTTATCCTTTGCCATACTCCTTCATCTTCCCTTGTTAAAAAGAAGGTAAAATTATAAACTAAATTAGAAATTAAAATTATAATTATAAAAACATAACATTTAGTGAAGGTAAGCAGAGAAGTGGTAATTATCACAGTGGGTCTGAACCCCTTTGGTGGCCCAGTAGTGGGAGGGAAATACAGTATATCTTGAAATATAGTACAGACATGAAAACTTTTTTCTTTAACCACAGCAAGCTGCTATTGATTATTTTACTCCTGCTTTAATAACTGGCAGTGGTGAATTGCAGCACAGTTGTGCACGTGCCTTGACATGAGAAGAAGTCTCTGTTTCAAACCCTGATATACACATGAAGTCAAGATCTTACAGCAATCTTTCTTCTTTTGGTAAAACCTACCTCTCCCAAAGTGCTGTCCCCTCCCACTCTTCAAGGCAAAGCGCTGTGCAAAGAGTATGACAAAACTAATGTAACTGGGGGTCAAAGCACTGTCACCAACAATTATGTTCTGGGGTGGACCAAAGGAGATAAACATGGTGACGCAAATCCTGTAATGGTATAAGCGATGGTGGCTTAACTTCCCGGAAAAGGCATGTGCAGCGTGCGGCAAAATAACACTTCCCTATTCACACTTGCTGTTTACTAAGTGATGGCAAGCGGCCTTTTCCACAAATTGTATCTCCTTTCTGCTCATGTCTTCACACGGACTATGTGCCACCTCGTTTCTGGCAGCCTAACTTTTGATCGACAGTCTGCTGTGGCACCTTCTTAGAGAAGGGTAATCTGTGCCAGCTCTTGCCGGCTTAGCATACTCGTCAGAGGTGGTTGTCTAAGCTCTCCTTTGCTGCACTAGTTTGAATTTGATATCCTGCTCTAGCTGCATGAGCACAGAAAGCACTGTATGTTCCCCAGAAGCTTCAGAGTGTTTGGGGCAAGTCCCTTTGCTTGGCACATTCTCCCTGCTTTCCGGAGGGATTCATTCTGCATCTCAGAGTAGACACTCGAGAAAACCCCGTTTCAGAACTCAGTCACAAGCTGATCTTTTCTTTGGGATTCAATCCCTAAAGATCACAAGAAGGGCTCTTCAAACTTGGATTAGTGCAATTTGCCTTTTTCACCTTTCTTTTGTAGTTTTTAAAACTGCTCTTATAAGATTCCTTTTGCAAGAAGTGCAGCACTTCTCAAACCTGAATATAAAATTAACTGAAAATACTAACCCTGTAAAATGACTTCTTACTGATCATCCCTCAGATGTATTCTGGTGTATCTTTCTTTCTGTAAAATATAAAATGTAGTTCCACTTGGCTCTGAGCGATGCCTCTTCATGATAACACTTTCCATAGTATTTGACAAAGCCAGACCAGTCAGTCAACGTCTGTTCTCAACCTAATGTCTCTCCAAATTCCTTGGCTTAGACAAGTAGATTTCTGAAGAAGTGTCACGGTTCCTATGAATTTTCGGAGCTATGAAGAAGTCATAATAATGTAATGGCTTAATATCTGCCCACTAAAAGATACCTGATAAAGCACCATCCACCGTGGCTGGGGTGATCTCCTGCTACAGGCAACTCCAGGTAACTCTGACTGATTTCAGAAGGGTGAACAGAGCAAAACCAGGAAGTCTAGCAAGCCAGCTGCTGTTGCCTAAGGGAAATTGTCAGTCAGTTAATGCATGGCTATTCGTGTGAGTAAATTAGATGTCAAGTCACTTCTGTTCTCGTGCTGTTGTACTTTGTAGAACCGAACAATCAGCAGACTGATCTCACCCCAGAAGCAATGTTTTTTGGTGGCATTTGATCTTGAAGAAGACATTGCTGTAGAGGAGAGCTGCTCAAAGATAAGACAGAGTAATCATGATACCAGCTCAGCTAACTGCAGCAAATCTTTTTTTTCTACCTTTTAACATCTCTGGCATTCCTCTAGATAAGGCAGATTCCCTCTCTGAGCACATTTGGACAGAGAGAACAGCATGTCAGGAACTCTTTTGCCTTTTGCTGATCTTTTTCTCATTCTGTTGCATATTTGTTTATCATTAGCACGAATTATGATGGGTGTCTGTACAATTTGAACAACCTTTTCTCTAACAGCATCATCTCAGTCTTTTTTCTCTCTAAGCTGCAGTTCACTACAAGGGCTGCGACAGCTTTTATGTTTAACAGAATCTTTAGTCTGGCAATCATGATTAACTCGTCTCTACAGAGAAGTGCTATTTTAATAAGACCAAGCGAAGAGTTCTAAGAAAATCTTTTCCTTTTTTTTTTTTTTTTTTTTTTTGGAAGACTTAGACATCTAAGAATTAAGGCTCTGTAACTAAAGTTTAGATACAGCATATCCAATTCTTCTGTTGGCCTCTTGAAATATTTTGGAAGGTTTCCAGCAGACCCAATTATTTCAAATAAGCTTCAGAAGCTACATATAAGGCCAGCATAAGAGAATCTGTGAATGTATTCAGTCCTTGGGTTCTGACCTCTGATTTATTTCCAAATAAAATGTTTAATGTTACTTTTAAAATTTTTATAGGAGCTTCTGGGGATCAAGTACTGACATTATTTACATGTAAATTAACCAAAAAATGTAATAACTTCTTCAGGGTCATGATTATGTTTTGGAGCAATAACACATCAGGAAGCCTTATTCCAACATGCTTCGAAAAAATAACATATTGTCCTTTCTTAGGAAGATTTTAGAAAGACTTCATGAAAAATAGCATGCCATGTACTAGCCTCATTCTCCAGGTAGTAAAATCATTGTCCTAAAAAGCCAAACATCCTCCTTTAAGAAAGGAAAGATCAGAAAAAGGTAAGAAACTGCAGTGATCTGAGGGCTGGAAACCACCTTATATCTGCTGACATTATTCAAACCAGAGTGAATCACTTCTCATTACAAAGGAAGATTCAGCAATTAAAAAATAATGATGTAGAAGGAGAGCAAATATGAGTCTTCATCTTACTCGTCCCTCTTCCCTCCATCAATTCATAGCCCAGTGTCATTAGATGTTTAGCCTGAAATGTAGGATTTAGCCAATCTCAGTACAATACTTACCTGGGGCCCCTAAACTTTCTGAAGAGCAATGCCAGACAGAGGATGAGGTCAGGTTAGGAAGGGCTTGAGAAAGAAGAGAAAAGCACAGCAGGGCTCCTACTTTTCAGGTCTTTATCACGCACCATGACACTATGCAGAAAGATTTTTTTATAAAGAACATAAATGAAAGAGAAATCTAGAGTACCTAATAACTCTGTAACTCCAAAGCCTGAAAAAATTTTTGTTTGGTTTGTTTTATTGGAAATCCTACAGAGCAAAGCAAGGATTGGTGGGATTGCTCTACTTTTGACACAACTCTAGTCTGTTCAAGTGTTCAGCTCCAGCTGTACTTCTTGACACATCACAAAAAGATCAACATTCACCAGAGGTCTCTGATGTTTCCAAAAATGAGGAAGAGTGAAGAAAAGGCAGATGAGGCTATAACCAAGGTGAATCTTCAGGTTGGACTGGTCAGCCAGATTCCTAAAGAAGCTCACCTCTTCCATGGGACAGGGAGATTTCTGGTCTTTGCCTTCCTTGCAAAATTCATTCCTGCACTAACAGTATAAGATAATCACATTGGAACTGGATCAGTGGAGAAGTGTGAAAAATGTGGCAGCATTCAAGTTTCTGTTTGAGAAAAGGCATTTACCAGGCTTGGGAGAGAGAGAATAAGAAAGTGTATAATTCAACATTTCCTTTTGATCTGTAAACTACTTTTTTCTTCTGAGTTAATTTGCTTAAAAAATGCACAAAGAGGGAGGGCAAAGCAGAAAGTAAATGTGCTAAAATGTTTGACAGAAATTCGAATGTTTGCGAAGAAATGCGTTTGTTATTCCATGCACAGAGAGCATCAGTATTTGCTTTGTTTAGTTGGGTGCATAAATCTAATGGCAGAAGAGGTCTTAACACAGCATTAGATTTGAGACAAATTCACAGAACTGATGCCCTTTGTCCGCTAAAGAAATGTGAACCACTCTAACAACACCACTGTGAAGGCACAGAGCAAACGACTAACACAGAATCTGTGCACTGGGGCAAGCCTGGGCTTTCAAATATATTGCTTAATCCAGTAAATGACCGGAGGGCTCACTGATGGAACCACAGTAATGGAAGCACTGTAGTGTAAATTCCTATACAGAAGACATGGCTCGGGGATATGACAAAAATATGGGTAATACTCCAAACAAAAATGTTAAAGCAACTGTGTTGTATCAGATTATGCTTTTAAGAAGATAACACCACCTGCACTGGGCTGCCCAACCTCTTCTTCATAACACTTTGAATTAATATCATGCACGGAAACACCACATGCAGTATGAGCTCCACCACATTAAATGCAGGAGGATTAACATCACTGCTACCCTGAGTCATTTTCTTTCCATGAGCACAAAGGGCAGTGGCCTCAAGGCAGGTTTCTTGGGGGTCAGTAAGACTGGATGAGGAGGTCTGCTGCTGAATGGAATGTTTCTTAGCTAGAAGCTGTCTGAAATGCACTATTTTTATTATGGTAGGCCTTGCTATGGGAAGAGGCCTCTTTTCCCTGGCCCATATGGACAGAAGTTTGCAAAAGATCAATTTTAATGAGAGAAGGATCACCCTGCTGATCCAGCCCTTACTTGATACAGTTTATTGAGGAGTGAACAGCCCATATCACTGTGAAAAGCAGAATCAGGAGCTTCTCATTCCTTTGCAGCCAGGATAGTGAAGCCAAAAGAATACTGAACTCCTTTTGTGCTGGAGTGTATAAATACTTGATCACAATTGCTCCTGAGTTCCTCACATTATTGTGCACATTATCATGGTAGAGCTAAAAATCAGATCTCTAGTACATCTGCAAACAAATATATTCACTGCAAACACAGCTCTAATATCACCATAATGCACTGTACCCAGGGAGGAAAAGTGCAAATGAAACGTTGGGTGTCCAAGGTCAGTCACTCTGAAGAGCAAACCCTTTCTTTACACTCACTGCCCCCACCAAAATTGACCTTACTGATTCATCCCACCTAAAGCCATCCAGACAACTCAGCACCTAACTTAAGAACCAAGAAGTGCCAGGCTCCCAGCTCTCATTGTGCACCAGAGCTGCTTATTCTCTCCCCTGACAGAAGGAACACGTGGACTACAGTCTACCTCAACGTTGTTTGACAAATGCTGTGGGACGAAACCAGGCTACCATATGAAAAACTCAGTTCCTAAGGCACAAAAGAAGTGACTTCAAATATATTGTACTTGTTGGTTTCACACAAGCTACTGGAAATACGTCAGAGCAGTCTCCAATTTCTGGCATCTCTGAACTCTTTGAATTTTTTTTCTTTTTTTTTTTTTTTTTTAAAGAAAAAATCCATATCTTTGCTATGCTATAACAAATTAAAGTGAAACCCCATATTCAGTCAGTTTGGACTCTGGAGTATTTAAAATCTGTATCCTAATTTTGTGATTCAGACCTATTTATATGCAAATTTAAAAAAAATTTATTACTTCCCTATTATTTCCCTTATGATAAATTAGTCTGAATTAGTGATGAATATAAAGAATTAACTCTTATATTCCATATGTTTTGACTCATTTACAAATGTCATAAGAGCCTCTTAGACACTAAAAAAAGTATGTCAAGTAAAAATGAAATTCTCTACAGAAAACAAAGTAAAATGTTTAATGATATAATGAAGACTCATTAATGTAATGCTTATTTTAATATTAAAAATTCACAAGAATTGTCATAGCTCTTGTCTTAATCAGATGAGCTTTTGTAATATTTACTTGTGTTGTAATTTCATAAATATTTATACATCCATTTCCAAACTTTACTGGTCTTTGCTGTATTAAATACATTTTAAACTTGTTAATATTTGAGGAGTGTTTTCTCCATGTGTGCCAGCCAGCCATTTTACAATGCCACGTGACCATAACTGCGCTACAGAAACTTAGAGGTACAGGCCTCTGAGAGTAACCTTTCTGTACCAACCTACTGCATGATAAAACCTGTTTCTTTTGCGATATGGGTGGACTTGGAAACGGTGTTAAATGTGGAGGATGGAAAATCAGTGCCCCTATCCCTACCCTTCCTCTCTTCCCGTGCTCTGTGGTCAGCAGTTCTTTCTCACGGGTGTTTCCCAGATGGTGTATGTAGTTGTTCCAGTCATCAAGGGTCATAATCTTGCCTTAAGTAGTACTGCCATAAAAATCCAAATTTACAAGAAATAATCAATCTATTATTGAGAGATATGGGAGAATCTTCTGTTTCTGGGCTCCTGGCTCATAGTGCTGTGGCCTTCTCAGAGAAATTAAGGCTCATAATGCCACAGTCCATTTTATTTCATGCCTGAAATCATCAGTATTTTCAAACTTAGAGTTAAAGCAGGATATGAGCAGGAGATTTTCTGGAAAGACAAAAGTATTTGAGATAGAATTCAGCATTCTGAATTCCATGTACATATAAAGTAAATATAGTATGGAGTCTTTCAAGTAAAAAAATAAAACCCAAACATTAACCCTGACTAGTGTAAACCCTTAGAGAGCCCTTTCATTAGAGAAAATCTTCCAAACAAGTAACTATTACAGATGAAGGAAATTAGCAGCATACATTTTGGGTGAAAATTGGTCCAGGTTCATGCACTGCTTTAAAGAATCGGCACAAAGCACAAAACTTTACTCTCAGCTGTACCACTTACTGCATCTTTACCTGCACATTGAAATAAGATTTCCCAGTGTTTTAATTAAGGATAAATTCAGCAAACACATAAAAAATGCGTGGCAGAAGTGCAAAGGTGTGAGTGATACTTGAAGTGCTTCTGAGCTAATGAGCTGAATACTCTAAGTGCTCCCCATCCCAGGCTGGCACTGCCTGGGTTGCTGCATGTAATTTAGTATATATCTGCAGGACCGTAGCTGTGCCACTCTGCACTGCCTCAGGTATTGCTAAGAGGAACATGCGATGAGCACTGACTGCCCTGTGCCAAGTAAAGCTGAAGGACCACAGCACTTGCTGAAATCACAGCCCTCAGCTCCTGCATTGGGTACTCAAGGACCACTGTGTTCTCTGCAGCAAGGAGGAAGAAACTTTAACTTTCAGCAGATCAAAGTCCAAAAGTAATTTCCTTTCAGTTCTCCTGTTCATACCAAATGAAGTGATTTCACACTGTACCCACGGTGTGGATGCTGAGAGCACTGATGCCTCTGGGCTTCTCTCGTTCCCACAGGGAAGAGGCTGCAGCTCCAGCTGCCAGATCAGCCTCCGCTGGACAGAGCTCAGAGAAAGGTGCCTGTTTATCTACGAGGTTATACAAGAGGCCAGTGGTGACCGCCTTGCTCACACAAGCTCTTCAGCTAAATGCTTGAAATTCGATGGCAGAATGACCTCTAAAGGGCTCAATTGCTATTTATAATTGCATATAAATAGACAACTAAAAAAATGCAAAAAGTGCCTATAATTCTATAAGCCCTTCTGATACACCACTGGGAGCTAAATACCTAGATATCTTTCAGGAGAGTTTTTCACTTCATCTCTCTTGATTTGCCATCCTCTTTATAATTTGTGCAGTAATATTCATAAACAGTAATTATTTATACATAGTTATGGACCTCTTGAATTTGATTCTCTTCTCACTTAAGCTATAAATATGGAATAAAATTAATATGAGTCAGAAAAATGAGGACTCTGAAGACTGAAATATATGTAAAAATCACTTACAGTCCTCTAACTTTTTAAAGAGATTTTTTACTTTAATATTCTCCTGGGTTGCAAGCACTACAGGGGAAGGTTTACATCCAATCAAGAACACATTTATTGAAGTGCTTAAAAATGCACGAAAGCAGTTCTGCTAATATTAAGTTTTCTAACTCTCTCTCTTCTGGATTAAAAACAAAGCAAGCCCTTTTATCCCTGACATTTTAGCATTTGGAACACATCAAAATGTTTCTTCTACTGCACTGGAAAGAAATTCTAATTTTTTTGTCCTTCTGTGTTCAAGGCAAAGAAGCTAACACAGAATTTACACATTGAACTCCTTTGCGTTTACAGGGGGGAAAGAAGGAAAACACAAAATTCAAACACGGAGATATCTATTCCTCCGGGTTGGTTTCTAAGACACAAACCTCACCTGTCCACCTTCTGAACCTGGTTTCAGTATCTTTTTGAAATGCAAGTTTAAATGAGGCACATTTTATTGGACTTTCAGAGTAACCAAATACATAGCTGTGCAATTTAGAAGGTCACATTAGATGATTTAACCCCTTCTGGTCTTAAAAATCAAAAAATTAATTCTTCTGAGACTCGGATTCAAAATGGAAGAAACACCTGGCAGGCTCAGGAGACATCATAAGGATTTTACCACTTCGGTTCAGAGCTTATGAAATATTTTCACCCTGGGAAAACAAACCTGATTCACATTTCTTTTCAGGCCTTTAAAAAACATTGAAAACACAGTATTAATCTAGATCAGAGCAGGTTCTCCTCTCCATCACCACTTTGAATTTAACACTCAACTTTGAAGTTTACAAATTAGGTATCTCTTTTTCTTGCACTGAACTGAGACATATTGAAAACTGAGCAGGTGGAGGAAGAAGAAAACAGGTAGGAGACAATTCTGTGAATGAGACCTTGATGTTTACATCATTAAACCACAAAGGGTACTGCCCATCTGCAGAGATTAGCAGTATCATGTTTAGCAGCAATCTTCCTTTTCAGCTCCTAGCCCCGAGGAGGACACCATTATATCCCACCCCAGTCCTGGGCTGGAGCATTCCCCGTGGTTCTAATTCACTGTGACTTCTGTAATGTATTCAGCCGAAGCAGCACTTGCACATATGCAGTTTCTGCTAATTTTAATCTGCTTCGTTATTATCTTTGCAATTTTATAAATACGAGCTCAACTGAAAAGGACATTCAAAGAGTTGGGTGCTTTTTTTTTTCTCCCCTGGAAATGAGTGCTGAGTGATGCTCACCATAAATTAATTTTTCAGGCTTTGTAGAGGTTATGTAAATTCGCAGAATGTTCTTCTGATGTTTAAGCCACATTTTGACAACAGCTTCAAAAACTGGTCAGAGAACTCTTCTTACTAACATCTGCTTGTTGAAATATATGTAATGACATGGTTGTGTAACACTTCCCATTGATCTCTGGATGCCAGGTGATCACTCAAGCTAAAAAAATGCATGTGCACACAATGGAAATGGGGAATTTAGATCTTAAAAGCAGTGGAACCAGGGGGGTGGAGGGGAAAGTGGTAAATTTCCTTCACCTTCTTTAAAATTACTATTTTAAAAGACCCAGTACAGATACAGCCATAGTGGTAACTAGAATGCCTTTGGCTCTTGTTATTCATTCCCACTGCTGTTCCTAGTAACTATTTTGTCTTCCTTATCACAGCCTAGAAAAATAATTTAAATTGGGACCCTCAAAACAACTCCCAGTTTAGGATTTTTTTTTTTTTAAATAAAGTTTAAAGCATCTCAACTGCTCGTGGAAAAACGGGAATCACTGTGATTTCCTTTGAGGTTCAGCTGTTTGAGAAAGCACTCAATTAAAGCGGAAGGGAAACTGTTTTACAGTGTCTGACATTCAATGTCTGTAATGCTTTTGTCACAAATGATGTCTCTTTTCAGCAACATGGTCTCCTTGCCACCAACATAAGGCTTAGTTTAATTTAAAACACAATTTAAAGTTCTATACACGGTGGGAACTCTCTCTGTCAAAACATTCTGCTGAACACAATGGGTACAGCCTCCTTTCAGGCATGCTGTGTTACTTTGGAGAAACACAGACACACAGGCAGCCCTGCACAAGTATCCAGAATTATATTTAGAGGGTAGCTGATGCTGCTGGGCATGTCCAGTAGATAAAGATTTCAGTATACAGAAAGATGTGACAATAATAGAATTCCAACGTAATCAAAATAATGTCTTATTTGATAAGCTGGCAAGTGTTTACTTCCAAATATATAAATTTTAATTGTATATAAAAATGTAACCAAATCTGCAACATTATTCTCCAAGAAATTAGAAGACTTTAGATTCTCAACTTAAAACAAGTCAGAAATACAATGCAGAAAATATTCTTCCACTATAAACAACTAAATTTTGTTTTCAAATAGTTTTCTTTTATCATGGAAGAAAAAACTCAGCATGACTTGTCTGAAAAGCAGCAAAGAGGATTTGGGATTAGTTATCAGGGAGAAAAATTGTGGAAAATACTGCAGGTGACAAAAGTCTGTAGCAAGACACGCTTGGCTTTATTACTTCTTCAAAGCAAACAGGCTGTATATGATCCATACATGAGCAAACCCATTTCAGAAAGATACATTTCTCTCCTACCAAAACAAAAGAAATGTAATTGCAATGAAACTCTCCCCCACTTCCCTAGCCAAGAGTCAATTATTTATGGATTCTCTAAATAATGAATAATGACCTTTTTCTTTTTTTTTTTTTTTTTTTTAGAGATGTGCTTTTGATTCTTAAGATGTGCCTGTGTTCTCTATGACAGCAGGTTACAGCTCCTGGCGACCTCAGCAATGCCACACGTCCCCCTGCACAGATGAATGTTCACTGCCCACTGCAGTTACACCCTCATGAGCTGAACCAGAGGCTTTCAGGGAGCTCTGTTCATACAGAATTTGGAGTAATATCAAAACTACCATTTAGTCAAAGCGACCCCAGTCCCTTGCTTCCAAAATATGGAAAAACACTTAAGAACTTAAACTCCACAGCCCAGCAAAAATGACAAGCAAGACTACTGTGGATTGCTACCTAAGCAATGAGCAACTAATAAACAAATCCTTCTTTCAGGTCACAGACAAACTTTGGACAATATTGCCTTTGGGCATATTGCCTTTTGACAATATGTAGAGTGTGAATTTGGAGATATTAAAAAATATGGGGAAACAGGCACTGTTGATATTGGACATTCCTGATTGCATTAACCTTGTTAAGTGGCACGGAATTTCTGCGAATAAGTCATGATGTCACTTGTCACATTTTCACTAGCAGTGAGATGAACACCCATGGCAGATACTCAGTGAGGCCAAGATGAGTTCCTTAAAGATGGGGCAGATATCTCCCACTATACTTTTGCTGATTTCAGAGTCTTCATCTTGACTTGACCTGACAGATGGCAATAGTTCCTTGCTGGGTTTTTTTAATGTTTTCTTTCTTCAATATCTATTCTGTCAGTGTTCACACCACTTTTTGGCATGTTGTGTCCTTGTGTATTTTCAATGAATTCTTAGGTTAATTATTTATATTATTTTGAAAAGTGATGAGATTTTGAAAGCTATGTTATACTCAAAGTCATTGGAAAAGTCAGTATCAGCACCAGATGTTAACTTTTATGAAAGGACATGAATACAGATTTAAGCAGTAATTGGCAAAGTCCCAAGGTCTTGAAGGGAGCATGTGGATAAGCATCAAAAAAAGGGTGTCCTACCCAGACTACCATCTCAACTATTTTCTTATTTCTTTGATTTTCAAAATTTGGCAGAAAAATGTTTTAGTCCAGGTTTAGCACTAGATTCTCAATATTACCCACATCTGGTCAGGTTAGTCAAGCTGTCAAGACAGACTTTCTAGTGGTACTTCAACACTTTTTACAAGCTGAAGCTGGCAGCAGAGGAACATGAAAACACAGCATGACAGGAGAGAAAGTGACAACTCTCTTCCAGATTCCACAGATTCACTCTGAATTTCTGGTAAAATTTTGGACTGGTTATTTCTCTTGACAAAATAGTGATGAATTCCATGGAGCTAGACACTGAGTTTGATTTAGAAACACTGCCCTTCCGCTCATGAAGTTTTAATTTAGCTGTTATGAAACAGGAATTCAGTATGGATGACTAAATAAATTCCATTTTAGTTTACAGAAAACATTGCACAAATAACTACACTGAGCTATAACCCTCACTATCCCCCACATAAACCACTGAAATAATTTAATAAGTTTAAAAGTGTTTAAAATTACAACTTAAGAACACCATATAAGCGTGATGCCCTCCAGTTCAAAGTACTTCACTAGGTTTTTTAATTTGTGTATTATGTAACCTTGTGTCATTTTCCTGTATCTGAAAATCATCCTCTAAAATGTTCACCTGCATGTTCTGCAGGTGAACATTTTGTAGAGCATCAATCATTGGTTTCCTCTTTCTTAGAAAGTAACTAATTTCTACTGCTTATTTAAACTGGCAGAGCGCCTGCTTTATTATCAGTTAAGAACTTGTGCACAAAAATGACACCAGTTTGCATAATTATCATGAAATAAGACAGGCTTTTTTAGGGGTAACAATCTGGTAACTTCATAATAAATCTGTCTGGAGCAATCGTAATTACACAGTAACTCATCTTAATACATTTGTATTCACAGCAGATAAGTGTGGTGATAAGAAGTCCCACTATCATCTGTGATTCACTGAAATGAGAAATTGCATACAAACCCATTATATACTGCAATTTCTAGAGCTTTCCACCCTGTCTTAAAGGCTTACTACAAGAGCCCAAGGGTTTGTTTATCTAATCTGGAAAACAGCTTGAACTTTGTTTTTATTTTTTCCCCCACAGCCAATGATATAAAATGGCATCAGATGTAAAATTTCCAGTCTATGTTAAATTTGTATACGTTCAGAAGTCTGAACATACGCTCCTTAGTTCAGTCAGTACCTCCAGTTGTGCCTGTAAATCGGTTAATTCCCTGCTTACCTCTTCATAGAACAAGCAGTTATTCAATGGATACCTGCACACATGTGTATCTTTTGCATCATCCAAATGAAAGACTCTTTTTGTACATAGCAATATGTTGACTCTGCTTTTATAGGGGATGATGATAAGGAACGGGTCTGAAGAAAAAAGACTGTTTGGCAGAGGAGAATAACAATGAGAGGAAGAGCAAAAGTTGTGATGTATTCCATACAACTGGATAATGAAAGGATGTTCTAAAACTTGTTTCTGTGAATGGAAAGTTGAAAGCAGCTATATAAGCTCACTTTAGTGCTGTTAAGAACACAGAGGATGGGACAGATTTTACCATATAAGAGACAAAAAGGAAACTGCACAAAGTAGCACAAAGTTGTTTGTTAGTAATCATAAGAAAAAACTTGAGGAAAAGCAGCATACAGATGCACCAAAACCTCTCCATGATATTCCTACAAAGTTCTAAAACTGAGACTCTAAACTGATACTGTATTCTTGTTCTATGATTGTCTTACTTGTTGATGGATCTGGCTTTGATCAGTCCTCATGCCACCACAGCCACTCAGCAAACTGTTCTCGCTGTGCCTTCCAAATTCTGTTTGTTCTTCACCCCTAGTTCCCCCTCTCATTTACTTCCCAGATTAATAAATCACATAAAGCAGATCCAGAGAAATCATATGGTCTGTATCACTGCCTAAAGCAGGAATAAAAACACATCCAAGACATTCCTGACAGATGTTTATCTGCGTTGGTTTTAAAAATTTGCAGTAAGTGTAAATCCATAACCTTCAGAAGTGCTGTCACCAGAAGGAATGTTTTCTTAATGTTTGTTTTAAATTCTCCTTGCTAAAATTTAAGTCTCATACTTTCTACATTATCCACTTCTATTTTCTCTAAGTCCCCCTGGTTCTTTCTCACTTCCTATTTCATCTTTCTTGTTATCAACCCCATTTATTCCTCATAAAATAAATCCAAGGTTTTATTTTCAATGACAGACAGAGCTCAGAAAGACACACACCCACCTTCATTCTGCTTTGGATAGTACTCTCCTGATTGCTTCCACTGATTTTTTTTTTCTCCTTCTTGTAATTTTAACCCTTCAGGATGTACAGATCATCATACAGTATAGAACCTATCAAGTTATCAGATCAGAAAGAAAATTACTACATTTCCCAAAACCCCAAGGTCCAACAGACTGATGGTATTCTACAGACTGAGTTATAAGAAGAAAAGGTGCCAAGTATTTACACCAAAAAAAAAAAAAAGTAACATTTATATGTCCCACAGCAGGTTATAATCTCTACAAATATTAAGCACAAAACTGTCAGAAGAGAAGATACACGGGCTGCCAATCTGGTCTCTTCAACATGGACTGGGTACAGTGATTTTTAATTGCCACTGTGGTAAGTCTGAGAAGATTCAGAAGAGAAGTTCATGTGTAATGAAACGTTTGTGAAAGTTGCGGAGGGGGGAATGTAAAGGATATATAGGATTAATTTAATGTTGATGAGAAAATTTAAGATGAGGCTCAGGGTATTAACTCCAGATGTAATCTGATCTTTTATGACATATAACTAATTACACAGGCAATAAAAAGAAATTAAATTTATTATTTTCTTTGACTCTTTGGTTCTAAGATCAACATATAATGCACAATATTTGGTTCTATTTTCAGAGCGCAAGAATGACTTTTTCAAGGAGAAACACCTAAACTGAATTTGGAGATGTAGAGAGGCAGTGTCAGAACAGTATAAAAGCTGGGGCTCTCCCTGTAAAGGAGGATCCTGCATCTATGAAGTAGAGGATTAGACCTGAAATAATAAAGATAGTAAAGGCTCTTTAAAAAAATTGAAAGAACATAGAAAATTACTGCACTCTGAGTTGGAGAAAGTAAACAAAGGCACTTCCTTGCCAGTTCTGGTCAAGAATGACTGCAAAAAAAAAATAAATCTCCTTTTGTTCTTTCTGAATTGGATGGAGAGGTAAAATATGAACAATAATAAAAATACATAACAGTGCCTTCCAAAGAAACATCAGGCATCAACTACTGTAACAGAAAAGGCAAAGATCTTGATGATTTGGTGTCAATTCTTCAGGAATGTATTTTATGGCAGTGGCTAGAAATACTGAGCAGGCACGAGGGCCCTATTGTACTAATCATTGTACACATAATAGTCTCTGCTTCAAAAATCTGTACTGGAGATTCCTAAAATAAGTTACAGGTACATTAAATGTAAGTGAGGTGGAGGGAAGGAGGGAGAACAAAAACTACGGCATTAAAGTGGGTGCTTTCCATTGGTCCTCACCTGCTCCTGTGCATCAGTAGCTTGTCATGTATGTCAAAGTCCAAGAGGAAAAAAAGCTTTTTCTCAGCTCAGAAAGCAACACATATTCTTGGCAAGATGATGATTACAGTTTTCAAACAGAGAAGGAGGGGAAAGAGAGGACTAGTAACTATCTTTTCTGGGCCGCAGCAGCTCACTCTTATTTTGCATTCATTCCACGCATGGCCATGGTCAATGGTTCAACGCTGCACCATGAGATAGAACTAATTTCAAGGTATACTTCGTTTTTACCAAAAATTTGTAGATGTATCATTTTAAGAGAACTTGAAAATGTTACCCTGGTAGTCCAGAGCACATTTCAAAATTATTATTAATTATTTCTTATCTGCACACCTAGGCTAGCCCAACTCTATCATGTCAGTCTCAGCTGACCTTATACCACATTCACAACCAACTCTGTCAGTGCACTTTGAATTTCAGAATGGACTGAGTGTGAAATGTAACTTGGCTTTAGAAACTTCCCTTTATTTTTAAATAGCACTGACAAACTCAAGCTGTAAGACAGTGCCCTGCTGGATAAGTGCATGCTGGGCCAAAGACACCTCTACTGCAACTCTGCCAAGCTGAAGGTGATGCAAAGGATGTTTTTCTCCTTTTTAAACTGGCACTGATGAAGAGACAGAATGGAGACTGGATACAGTTTTACTGCCACAAATAAAGCATCGTGACTAAAAGGAGGACATAGGAAGAATTAAGAATTTTTTTTCATTATTTTCTCTGCAAACTCCAAAGCTGAATCTTTTACTTTGACACTGCCACTACATTTCAGGTGACCCACTGTCATTAACACATGAACAAGACCTCTCAACAACGAAATCAAATACAAGTACTGACTGTGGAAGCTTCTTGCTTGCCAAAGATTAAATAGTCTTTCATATGAACCGAACACAATATTTTCAGTAACTTACAAACAGATCCTGTTTAAATTATTACCTTTTTAAGTATTTCCTTCAGATTCAAAGCTCTGTTGTACTTAGCAGATTTCTACAGATCTGATTTCAGAAGATTCATTACACAGGGAATGCCCCCATACTAGTTCCTAATATTTCCTGACCTTGTGATGTTCTCTGACTACTGCCATAATATAACTATATGATCTCCTGATTCACTTTATTGATTTGCTCTTTAGTGTTTTAATGGAGACAGGCGTGAGGTGCCTTCAGCTGCTATAGAGCTTTATTAGCCAAACATTACTGCATTTATAAGAAAGTTTAGTGCAGAGCCTTCTCACAAGCTGGAAGCAACATGCCTGGTCCCTACAATTCCTTGGTCATGCTGGAACGTTGTCCACATCAAATTACTGGGCTTCACATTAAATATCAAAGGCTTTTGCTCATTTACATGGTATATATCTGAGGTGAAACTTGGAAAAAAGCCCTTTAAGTTCTGTCTGTCTTCCTCAGTGCAACGGAATCAAACCGGTTTGTCCTCCTGTGCCTGTGATGGAGAAGACAAAGGAGCACTGACTCTTCTCTTCTTAATTTAAGTATGGGCATCTGATTTGGGAAGCAGATTTTTGATGTCTGTCACCACCAACATTGATTTCAAAGTACACAGCTGCACTTTCAAGAGCAGTGTCGTGATTTTGCTCCTACAGAAGATAGAAAACATGAATAATATCTTGCCAAGGACTCTGAAGTACCACCTCTGGCAACCATGTTTGGGAAACATGAAGGTTGTGACAAATTAGTCAAGGGTAATGTCTTCATTTCTTGGTCACCTTTTACCTCCGGGGCATTTGCATTTTCACAGTTCGTTGATATTCTATAGCTGCAGAAAGCAATTCTGACTTTCTCCTTTAACTTTGAAATATTCAAATGGTGGCTGGTAATTTTATTTTTCAGATTTTCTACATAAGCATTTATCTCAAGGACTGAATAAAATGATTCAGGTAACCTTAGAATACAGATAGCTCACCAGTAACTAATTTGCTACCTTTGAAACACCAGAGGTGAACAGATTAAGCAAGTTAGTTTTGCTATCTACTAGATAAGAGAGGAATGTGTTATCATTTTCTCTGATTAGTATCTTGTGCAGGTAATTATACTTCTCCTTTGCACATAATTAAAGTGAAGGTTGATTTCCATTCATTCTTCACAGTGGTAAAATTATCAAGTTACTTCTCAACTAATTATTTTCTGTAGTATAGCCCTGTTTCAGATCCCTGTCACATTCCATTTAGCAAACACAATAGCTCTGAATAAAAGTTATCACAGTCTGGGACTTTTATGCTATTAATTTGTAGGGGAAAAAATCTTTAGATGGATTTTATCCAAGCTGAATTTCATTCTAGAACGTCCAATCACTTTGTTGTTTTCTTTTTAAATCTAGCATTGAATCTTTTGCCTTTTTATAATATCAATCTTTTATTTGTTTAATTTGCCCTTAATTTGTTCAAGTTCACAACACTTTATCTAACAAAGATTCAGTGAATGAACTTATGACAAACTTTTTTTTTCTGATTATATTAATTGCATATGAGCTACGCCTTGTTTTAAGGTTCTCAGGATGTTAAATATAGCAGATATGTGCTTGCTGGGATTATTTTTCTTTGATACAGATAGAAACACCACCAGCATTGTGAATTGTAGAGAAGTAGCCATGCCGAATAAGTTGGCAAAAAAATCCCTGCATTATCAACACATGCAATTGTTAGTTGAAACCACCTTTTGGAAAGACAATTTCTTTTACTTTTTTTTTTTCCCCTGCCAGAAGCACTTAAAGGACTCTTACTGAAACTGCTGTCATTTGCAGACGGAAAATTTAGCTCCTGCTATTATTTTCATCTTTCCATTTAGCATCCTCTTGAAACAGCTCTAAATTACATGGTCTGCCCCTATCCTGATTCTTAGATTTTATGTCACCCTACTTCAATGGTTTTCCCTCTTTCTAACAGTAAGAACAAAGCATAACTACTACTACCATTTTGTAGGTGTCAAATTTAAAGCCACCTTTTAGCTGCTACCACTTGTGGTGATTTTTCCCCTTCTGTTCATTGTCCTGCTTGGCCATTGTGCTTCTTTGTTGTGCTTCAAAAGCACAAGATCTTCACGTTATTTTTTCTGCTCAAATGTAGTTCTTCTCTGCCAATTGGATCAATTTGATTTTATTACAGACCACTCAGAGCTGAATTCTCACTCTTATTCCGGAGGAACTCCATAGAAAATGATCTTTTCCTTGCCTTTCCTTAGCAAAAATTAAAGTAGAAACTCCCTGTCCTTTTTACCCCTTTTCTGTATTTCTTTATTTTCCTTTCACAGCACTGAGATGTAGTATTTGTCTGCACAATGCTTTATCTATGGTGGACAGTAACAAATTTAAATTCTCACCACTGCCACTGCTCTATCCCTTCAGATATACCTTGATAGCTTGAGATTTCAAACATGACCCCTCCCCAGTTAGCTTCTGCTCAAGTCTTGGCTACTGCAGTTATCTGGCGTCTCTGTGCCATGAATCATTTTTTCTTCTTCTTTTCACTCTGTATTATGATAATTGGACATATTGTCTCAAAGATCTGATTGCCTTTGCTCCCCTTTCTCCTGTGGCTTCTTCTCTTTTCATTGCAGACCAGGCAACATACCTTGAACAATCCTAAGTACAACCTGACTACATCAGCTTCCATTTCCATCTGGAAAACTGGCTGCAAATTATGGAGCATATCAACCTACCTTCCTTATGACCCTCACAATTTATGACTCACGTAGAAAATATTTCAAAAATAAGAACTTTTAATCAGGTACGTCACTCTACAACTTTTTTTTTCCCCCCAGTTAGTTTAATGCCAAGAACATTGTTAGACAGAGAGCATGGAAGAACTAAGTCAATTTATCCCCAGACAAGGTACAGCACAAGCAACTTATACTTTCCAACACCATTTGGTCATTATGCTTCAGGGACAGTCTGTTGAGAAACCATATTTAAAATATAAGAGGTAGAGTTCTGTCACCATTCCTGCAGGCACTGATCCAGCAGAGCACTTGAGTACATCCACAGTCTGATTGATTTCAGTGGAGCTATTATATGCTCAAAGTTTCTCATGGATTTAAGTGTTTTGCTGGATTAAAGCCACAATCCCCTGATTCTGATAAAACTGGCCAGTGCCTGTTAAGTTCCTCAGACAGGGTTCTGTGAAGATATGATTGTTCGCTGGGACATGGATTGTGATCACTGGTTTGATCACACAGCTGATATTCAGCTATCCAAAAATAACTTTTCTGTTCTAGAGATAATACCTAGAAGTAAAAAAAAAAAAAGCAAAATAAAATAAAAAAAAAATTCTCTGTCCTGTTACCCCTTACCTAAGGTAGACAAAAGAAGTCTTGACCTCATCAAACATAATAAGTTTATTTTACAGAAATTAAAGAAGCTGTCTAGATTTTTTCTTAGAAAATGATAAATCAGGAACTGCACTCCTAAATACATTCTTTATCTGGCATTTAAAATGTCTTTTATTAATGCTTGAGCTAGTCCTTTCTTTGCTTTTTCTAAGGAGTACTGCACATGTGCCTGATTTTGTTCTACAAGATATAATTGTGAATATAGGAAAGTGAAGTGAGAAAATATATTCTATCCTTTTCACACCTGAAAGCAAACTAATGCTATCATTTTTTTAAATCTAAAAATAGATTTAAGAGATACCTCTCTCAAAAGAATTCTGTCCATGGATATTGAAACTGTAAGTCATTTAAGTCCCCAAATGAAAGTCCTCTAAGGCAAAAGAGAGCAAAGCTCAAAGACTGAGCACCTGTCCAGGAAAGGAATTTCAATTCAGAGAAGAAATAAGGCACTACAGGGTCTGCATTACCTGGCCACTGGTGCATGTCTTTGGTGCTTTGTTAGGATCAGTGCCAGGTTTCAAACAGCCAACAGCTGAAGCAATATCCACTTAATAGACACTCCAGGAAGATTAACTATGGCTTACTCTGAGAAAAAAACTGTGCTTCCTAATTATGACAATGCTTTGAATACTGCAAAGAGGTAGAACACAAACGAGAATTATAAAAGTTGTGCTTCTGCACTGAAAACTATTAACAAATTACATCGTCATATATGTATGCTTGGTCCATTTCCTAATAGCTGTTAGTGTGATGATTTCACACACACATACAAGGATATTTCTGTCTTGTCTCACTCTTCACCAACTTAATTTTAAAATGGTACCAACTGCAGAGCAGTTGCACATGTGTCATCCAGAAATTTTGTTTTGCTGAGTGAAATAAGGGGGAAAAAATACTAATTTTCTTTTTAGAAAAACAAGTCCTTTTCTGCTTGAGAAATTCATCATTATGTGTCAAAATTGTATATACTCCATTTAGCTATTTATTTATTTTCTAATATACAGACACAGGGCAGAAGGAAAATATTGAAATTTCTGAGGTGATCTCTGAGCAGTTTCAGCAACTGGACATGAACTGAAATCACTCCTATTCATCCTCCAAATTTGCATATTTTCAGGTAGAAGAGCAATTGTTTCCAGCAAATAAAGGAAAGCAACGATGAAGAAAAACAAACGGTGATAATAGCCAGTTCTTTTTCAGAGCTTTTCATCTGCAAAATATCAAACCAAAATGGTTTACTTGGCAAATATGGGTTGCAGAGTGTTGTTACTACTTGCACTGAAAAACAATTTTCCAAAACACAGGGCAGATTTCTGCATCAAAATTGACCATGATGTCTGCCATCATTCCAGAGACTGCTCTTCATACCTTCTGGAATCGGAAAATTGATGAATAGATGTGGAACCCTTATTTTTTCTTCCTTAAAACCTCAGCAGCTATGAAACTCTAACCTTATTCTCAAGTACATTCAATCCAGTATTCAGACTCACACAATCACCACTACTGACAGGAGGGGCCGTCCCAGGTTTCTGGGCATGCAGCATCCAGCAGCATGTTGTGACTGTAAATCCTTTGGTTTACAAATCCTAATATTAATTAAGGTCTTAAAAGAAAAAAGGTTGCTTTCATCAACATAAAATATGGACCATCAGCCCTGCCCACCTCAGTTCCAATGGCTAGAAGATCCAGCCATAACTTGAGCTCTTTCCAATCTCATTTCAACACCAGGTTCATACCACCTTCAGCCATCTTCAGGTGATGGGAGTATAAACAAGAACTGCACGTAAGCCTTTCCCCCTTGTCTATTTGTAGTCTACACAGAATACAGCAGTTTCAGGATATGGCATTAAACTTCACTCAGCCATATCTTCTTCCCCAAATCCTGTCCTCATGCTAAGCCTGTTCTTTGCAGTAACTGGAATTTCATATGGCACCCAAGCGTCAAATACTACCTTGACACTGCTATTAAACTTTAACATCTGGATCTAGAAGGCTGTCATGACAAACCTCAGTAAAACATGTTATTTCCTCCTAAATCTTAATACTGACCATTTAATTAGCTGAACCTTGCAGAAGAAGAATGCTGGGAAAAAAGGGCTTTAACATTCATCTTCGCTGACGTTATCACTTACACAAAATGTTGCAAACTTACCCAAAGAAAATTCGTAAATGCTTTTTTCCAACATTACCCCGTAATTCAGCCTTCATCAGGCTTCAGTTAATCAGGGAATCTAAACACAAATTCCTCCCCACTGATCTCAGTCCTCATCCCTGATTTCATGGGCTACGAGAATACTGCAATAAACCTAACTCAGAAATTCTTCTTTTACAAATCTAACTTAACTTAACTACTTCCTTCATTTGAATCCAGATGATTTGTTCCTCATGAAAACCAAACGTTATCTGTTCTTCCATACTTATACTCACATTTATCCTAGAAAACCAGCAGTACTGCAACAATAAACCTGATTCATAAATACGTCTTTTCTCTGTCCCTAATCCTATCAGTAGCCTTAATGATACCCAGGAGAGCAGAATCCAGAAGAAAAATAAACGCTTGTCATTCATCACTGCTGACAACTTCACTTTTCCTACTGTTCCACTCTGCATAGAAAACAACATTCAGCCTAACTCAGGAATGTCTCTGTTCACAAATTCTTAACTCTAATCATAATCCCTCAACCACCACCCTAGTGCTCACCTTCACCATATCAGGGAGCCAATACCTAGAGGGAAGCTGATATCAGTCCCTCAAACATCATGCATTTAAGATGAGTGCAATCTCATCGTGCATTTCCCTGCCCTAGAGAATACAGAAACAAATTTGACTCAGAAATGTTCGATTCCCCAGCTTTCACTGCAACCAAGGGACTGTTACTTAGCCAAATACTGAACATCAGGCACTCATTCCTGATAAGGATTGTAGTATCCTACATTTCTGAGCTTCCAAAATGTAGCAATAAACTCAAATGATACAGGTGTGTTTTTCCACACTCCATTCTTATTCAATTCTAGGTGACCAGTAGCAATTATTTAATTAATATTTTATTTCCTGTCCCAATAGAAACCTAACTAGGTCAATACATATTTTAACCCTAAACCTGAACCCTAATCCCAACCTTAATTAAACTTGTCAAGTGTATCTGTATGACCAAGACAGAGAAGAAAATATATTTGTCATTTTGTTGGACAAAAGACCTATGAACCTTCTGGAAATGGTACCTGCTTCTGTGCCTAGAAGAAAAACAAACATGAGTCTTTCCTTACTACTAACACTTTCTCTGATCTTTCCATACAGAATGTGGAATTAAAATCAATTCATACATGGTCCTTTCCAATAATAATATTAATAACCTTTTACTCCAAACTGAACTGTTATTCTAGCCTTTGTGGTACCCATGACACTGATACTTGCACAAAAAGTCATCTTGAGCAGCATTACAGACATTCCTGGTTTCTCCACCTTCTCAAATTGCAGCTTTAAATACAGCTCCTCCTCTGCCTTTGGTCTCTGCTCCAAAAACAGCCCCGAGCACAGCTATAACCTGCACTGGGCCATCAGGACACAGCTGAAACATGAGATGTCTGTCCCTTCTCCCTGCTGGTACCTCTGCTTATTTATGACTTCTGGGTGTCTCTGAATGAAACACAAATGCACTGATGAACACACCTTTCCCCAAATCCAGCCTACCTTTCCCCAATTAGTTTCTTTTGACTGATACTGAACACCACCCATTAGCCCTCGAAGTCATAGTGCCCACCTCAGATTTTGAGGACACACAGAATAGAAGAACAGAGCGGATAATTTAAAGTCTGCATCTTTTCCAAAGCGCTAACCCCAATCTTCACTAGATACTTAATCACAGCAAGAACTGACATTAAACCAACACCTGTTATAAATCCTTGCCAATATTTGCACTCATCCTACTTCTCTGTGCTATGCAGACTGCAGTGACAAGCTAAATATATAAGCCCTGATATTCCCACACTCAGGCTGGCACCTAGTTCTAACTTTAAAGTCAGTCATGTGGGGTGAGCAGTACCTTCTGAAAAATTACTCATTGACTACTCTCCCCTGTTGACACACAGGCTCACCCCAGATTTCCAGACTTCACAGAGATACCAGTTTCTCTACCAAGCACAGCTTTGCCTCTGTGTGTGTGTGTTTATGCAAAAGTACCCATGTGTACACACTGTATGATACAGTGCATTTCTGTGGTGTTTTTCTCCTCATTCCTTTCTCGATTAATGACCACACCCATAAGAGAGTTTATGTGGGTCAAGCAGACTGAGACGTGAGGTAAAATACTGATATCCAACTATTTCTGTGGAGACAAGCGTCTGCAGAGTGGTTAAAATGCCTGCCGCTAATTTGTTTTACAGTAATGGTGCTGCTCTGCCAGAAAAGAGCAGCCATTCCTTGGGCTGCTCCTCCACCAGGGTGTGGCAATGCTCGAAGTTGTGCTGTCTCTCAGGGTTTTCTTGGTGGGAACAGGGACTATTCAAGTTTTATAATGAAAGATTAACTTCCTGGCCTTTACCAGTGGAAGGAAAAGCAGGAAAAACAGTGTCTTTCAGCACCTCTGGGTTATTTTTCACCCTAGGAAGATAAATGCAGAGTTCTTGGGATAATCCTCCTAATCACCCCACGACTTCTTTGCATTTTCAGTTCCTCTCTGATACAGGCAGCTGGACAAGAGTTATGAGGACAAAACTGTGAGTGTCCATCCATTTCTTTGCATAGATAACTCAGGTAAATTAGAAAATTATAGCATTCTTATGTGATCATGAATACATTAACTGTTCCTCTTATTGAACTCCAAGGGCTGGTGCTCATTACTCTGACAGAGGATCTATTACACATTATAAATGAGGCATTTCTTTAAAAATTTTGCATCTTGTATATAATACAAGGGATGTAAACCTAACGATAAACACGGAATATCAAATAATCAATGGAACACTCACACTGAACTGCTCTGCAAACAGTTTATCCAGCAGATCAAATAAAAACTATTAATTGAGCAACTTTGAACAAACACATCCATAACAGTCTTGATCTCCTCAGACAATCTGCAAACAGTTTAAATGAGCTCAGTCACACTAGTTCCTCTTCACAAAACCTTCCTCTTTGAACCTGCCCGCTGACAGATCTCTCTTACCTCTAGCTGAAGACACCCATAGGGTATGGAAATAACAAGATGGAGCTGTTGTGATAGTCACACAGGTGAAAAGAGACCCCCAAACTCCCCTGAGTCACACAGTGATCTGCTACATGCCAAACTTAGGTGTTCATCCTGTGCAGACATTCACTTATTCAGGCAAGCCCAGTGGGGCTTCTGCCTCAACATTTTCTGAAACTTGTTTGCTATCAGGAACTACCTACAGGAAGAAAAACAAGAAATGCAAGCAAATACATGCAAAGAACTGTACAATAAATCACCACCAAGCCCATTGACTCAGTGGTCCACAAAGAACAATCAGACCAGCTTTGCCATTCCTTCTCTTAGCGTCAGCTTTGAATTTTGAGCTAAAGATTTTTCTTTTGAGTCAATTAATTGCCAAGTAAAGCATTGGGCACTCCACATACCAGCAGCCAAGGTCTTCTAGAAAACAAACACAAGCACTTGCCTGCACCCATTCAATTGCATTTAATAAGTTAGTAAGAAAGCAATCAGCCGAAATGTCACATTCCCAGCATAACTTTGCAGCACTTGGGATGTCTGACAGTTCGATGTTTTTGTAAAAGTGGATTGAGTGACAACAGTTAAAGCCAGAGGACGGGGAGCTGGACTTCAGGGACAATAGCACATCTTCTCTGAATATGTATCTCGCACTCAGGTATGCAAAGTGTACTGAAAATGCTGAAAACACACCTTGTTTAGAATAACATTTACATGGCATGACTGGCAATCAGCTCAAGTTATGTGTGACTTTCAAATTATCATATAAAAACAGATTTTTTTTTAAATCAGACACATTAAAAATTAACTATTATTGTCCTTTTTTTTTTTTTTTTGCAAGCTATCGTAGTCTTCCTTTATCAAAATAGGTTTTTTTTTTCTTATTTCAAGAGGCAGGGGCTTCTCCAATAACTTCACTTGTTTGAGGACACAGGGAAGGAAGTTTTTGAAATATCTCTGGGTTCCATGTCATTTCGGAAATTAATTAACTACTTGATCTTTTAAAGCTTCTGAAAGCTGCTAGAGAACTACCTAACTTGTCAGAATTCACATGCTAAATGCATAAAAGTAAAGTTGAACAGCATGCATAAATTAGGAATCAGTACTGAGAGCTATTAAGAACATGTGAACATCTCAGTAATTCTTTCAGACTATGTAGATCTATGAAATAATTTTTTAGAGATAACAGGAGCTGCTGGGAGACTTTTAAATTAAATTTCTGTTGTGTACAGCACTGAAGAATGCAAAGCACATCTTATACAAGAGATCTATCACCCGTGGAATCAGTATGCAACTCACTCATCATTAGAGTGAAACATTGCAGTTTGCTGTCTCTAGGTCTAACTTATTTTCAATATATTCAGCCTTTCTGTTTTCTCTTATCTTTTTTAGCTATGTAGAGGGTTGGCTAATAAATAAGCAGCTCAGGCAGAATGATGGGAAGCAGAAGAGCAACCCATGAAATTAATTTGGTAAGCAAAGCAAACCTTAAAATCAAGGTAAGACAAAGAAGAAAAAAAAAAAAGAAAAAATTATGATGCTAAAGAAAAGTTAAAAGAGGACCAGCATGTTCCCAAGTGCTATAATTGGTTGAATGTTTTTCAACAAAAAGACACTTTTGTGACAGAAGATGTTCTTTCACAGAAAGTAACAATTTTGGCCAAACACATTCTAAAAGTGCAAATATGATTAAAAAAAATATAGCTTTCAATTCTTTCTGTGAATGGCTTGCATCTTTGGTACATGGAAAGCAGTAAATAAGTGAAGGCTATGTTTTTCACCACTTTTTGAATTTCTTGCCACTTTGCTGTTTAAAAAAACAAGCATGAGAAAGCAGAAGAAAACAAAATTTCGTACTTGCACATGATATTCCAGCAGAGACAAGAAATGTAGCAAAACATAAGAAAAGTTTTCCTCCTTCTCCCAACTTTCCCCAGTCCTTTTTAATTTTCACAGGGAAAAAAGTTAGTTCTCAAGAAAATTTTCAATGATGTTCTCTCTGAAAATTCCCATGGGAGAACCCTCATTCCTACCCAGCTCTGTTGAGAGTTATTTTTGTCCCTTGAGATAAGCATACCTTGTGCCTGTGCCATGCTGCTTTGCAGATTCTTTAGTATGACAGATGCTTAAGTCAGTGATTTTATAGCCCCATTTACTTCATTGGCATTTTCAAGTACTGAACTCCAGGACCAAACATCAATTTCCACTTATTTATCAATAATTGAGATTACAAGTAGGAGCCTTTTCCCTGAACCTCCCTCGTGAACAGCGGCGGGCGAGAAAGCTGTGCAGGAGAGAACCAATACACCTTTCTCTGCCCCCCTCCGATGTTCACAGCTTTATTCCAAGAAGCCTGACATAGCCAGGTTTTCCCTGAAGAGAAGAAGAAAAATGAGGGGCAAAAAAACCCAGTCAGGTTCTCTGATGTACTGCTCCTTTCCAGGTAGCTATGTTGGACTATGATGTACTGCTTTCAAAAGCTGGCTACTGCTGCTTTAAGAATAAAGATAAAGGACTCTCAGAGGTTTCAGATGGGAGAAGTGCAATGGTTTAAACAGCAATAGGTTGTTCTTTGCTCCTACAAGACACGGGAATTTCACAGCTGACTTTAGAAGCACCGTGGAAGCCCAGCACATGCCTGAATATATTCCAAGATGTCCAACTCATTAAAAAGTCAGCTTTTCCATATTGTTCCCTATACACAGGATGCTTTCCCTGGCTAGACTATAAAAGTGTTCATCTGTCTGCCTTTGAGCTCCTTTCGAAGGTATCATGAGGCCAATTCATATTAGACAAGATGGGTGACCTGTGTGAATCAGTGAAATTGATTTTTATTCCCTTTTTGGTGTCAGTGTATTTAACAAAGGAAAATTCAAAATGAACAATAGCAAGTGGTTATACTTATAACTAGTGTATGTTTATATGGCACACCGCTGAGCCCAGGTCAATATTATTTAACTCCCAGCAGGACTCAATGGCTTGGAATCGGTGACCAGGTTGTAGAGCTGTTCCCTGGCTCACCAGGAGTGCAGGCAGAGCAACCTCACAGCTGCCTTCACATCACTGTGTGAATGCATGAATTCCCCGGAACTCATGTCCCCATCGCTGTGGTCTCTGCCCTTCCTGCTAATTTTTCAGTCATTGGTATCTGTTTCTTTGCATACAAGTAGAGGAAGGTGAGTGTAGTAAACTGCATCTAGATATTATCATGTACCTAGAGGTACCTGAGCTGGACATCCCTCAAAAAACAGAAATAATCTAAAAGCAGTCAACAGAAACAAAGCAGATGTCATAGCAGTTCAAGCAGAGAAAGCTGGAAATTAAAGAGGGAATTTCAAGGCACTGCACATCAGAAAGCTTGTCATCCCTTCAGACTACTCCAGGTGAGGAGAATATGGGGGAGCCAGCAGACACTCAGGATCTGGCACAGATCTGGCATTCTTGTGTGCCACTTTCAGTGTTCTTACATTTGAATGAGGCACAAAACCTGTTTTATGAACGTATAATGATAATGATAATACTTTGCACTTCAAAAGCTGCTTCTCTTATAGAACCTGAAAGATTAACGAATGAGACTTCACAAACCCCTGCTAGTTAGCATTTAACTGATCACAGCGTTTACACTGACACACACGTCTTTATTTTTGAGAAATAATTTCACTGAAAGCTTCAGTAAATTGCCGAGAAGAGGGAATTATAACCATCAAGGGCCAAACCCTGCCTCTTGTCTTCATACCAATTCAGAGACTGTCAGGATTTTGTCCAGTTCACTTCCCAGAGTTTTTTCTCTTCTCTTATATCCTCACACACTACAATCTTCTTTTGACTCATTCTCTTGTTATTGATTTGATATCATTATTTCTCTTTCTTCCTCTTGTGATCGTAACTGTGCCTGAGAAGACTAAAGCGAGATCAGTGCTTGAATTGCTTTCACTGGCTGCTGAATTTTCTTTTTAAGCTGCAAATATTCAAAAATCTACAGCATATATCTGTCGAGCAGAAACCACAGCATGCAAATCAATAGACATGCCTAGGCTGCTAAGAGCGAAACTCTTGACAATCCCAAAATAGAGCTTGAAAACATGTATTGGTGCATGGTGTTTTTTTGCTCACCCCCCCGCCAATGACCACATTACTTGTTATCCTTGTTCTGACTCCAGCTCCAGCAGCAGTCAGCTAGTCCTGGTTATGAACTACAGGCTGCTCTTTATTCTCATATCTAAGCTATTTTAGTCATTACTGATTTGCAGGAGAATGGTTTTTTGCTCCTGAGTGTTCAGTTCCTCTGAGACATCCAAACTCATTTAAAATACTTACAGAAAATACTGAGGACAGAGGGGAGGATGGTGCTGTCTGCAGAGACCTGTCAGCCTAACCTTGCAAAAACATGTCCATCACAAACACTAATCTTTCTCTGAAAACTAAAGCAGGTGTTTCCTTCAATTTTCCTCCTGGTTACAAATGGTAGCCCAATTCTGTCCTGCTCACTCAGGCACAACTCCCAGTGAGATCCCCCTCCCTTCCTCAAGTTAGGAAATTTTCTCTCAGTAGGTAGGACAATATGTCTGTGTTGACTGAGGCTGACAGGCCTCATTTTCTCATTCTATCATCATAATGTCACTGATTAAAGTGAAATAACTCCAAAGATATATCTAAGTAGCAAAACACAGTGCTGTGGGTGAATACAGAACTATTACCGAACCAATTTAGATCCAAGAGTAATAAAGGTGACGAATGCCATGTCTGCCTGGGCAGGTAAGGGCAGTAACTTGCCAGACCTGCACCAATCCGAGCTGGAAGATGTTATCCAGCTCTGATCTGGCAACTGGGTAGCAATGCCAGTCTCCCTAAGCATGGGAAAGGAGCAGGGCTCCCTCACCCAGCACATGCAGGGGTGTCCACGCTGCTGCCACGCTGCCGCTGGTCGGTGCTCAGCTGGCCCCGTCCCCTCCCGCAGCTGGGGTGTGACACACCAGATGCTGAACCCTCAGCAGTCTGCTCAGCTCACCACTGCTGTTTCTCTGGGCAATTTCACACTTCTGTTTCTAGTGAGTGAAATACAGGTAGAGTTTCCAGACTCCTGTCCCCTTCCATGCTTTTCTGACCTCCGTTATTCTGCTAATTTCATGAACAGCCAGGAAACCATGTTTTTAACCAGACTTTCAGCCTCTTATTCTCCAATCAAACAGAGAAAAATAAGAAATTCCTGTTTTTGAGAAGTTCATTGGCAGAAGGGTGGGTCTAAGCAACAGAGTGAAAAGTGAGGGAGAAGAAATTCTTCCTAAGACTCCAGGTAATAACCTACATGATGCTTTACAACAAACTACAGAAGGATCACCTCTTTGTAAATCATGTGTGTACTATGGCACAAAATAGCTTTTTTGGAAAAAAACCCCAAACCACAAAACCAAAAAACAAACCAATGCTAAAATATAAAAACACGCTCAAAACATACCCATACATGTGGAGATACCCATGGACATGAAAAAAAGTACTCAGAGTATTTTCATATTATTTTACTAGCAATTGTAATGACAATAGTCAACAGAACCTACTTGCAGCTGTTCCACCAACACTGAGAGGGGAGAACTTGGGGTGTCCACACAAAGGCAGGGAGAGAATGACACCCTTCCTTGGCTACAGCAAGAACCACTAACTGCAGCAGTTAGGGTAGATGCAATTAATGTCCTTTAAAAAAGCTGCCATGGCAATACAGCCTTTCAGAGAGATGAATATAATGGTAAAACCACTAATGAGAAAGCTAATTGATTCAGCAGGTTAGAGCAGTAATGAAGAATCATCTACTGGATGCCTAAATCAGATCATCTGACACCTGCAGAGTACAAGTGTGCCTCGTCCAAAGTAGTGGGCCTGCTGTTAGCCTGTTAATAATGTCATTGTTCATTTCTTGCTTCTTAATCTATTTGTTTCACCCAACTTTGTGTGTTTTATTAAACAGAAAAGCAAACAAACAAACACACTCTCTCATTGTAACGATGACGTTTCACAACAGCTACCTCTCTTGATTAATGCAGTTTTCAACTACTTGCAATGAATTGAGTAATCTGGTATTTACTAGATCATAACCATTTTTCTTTTCCAAGCTATAAATGGGGCACCCTCAGGGGACTGTTGCAGTTTTTAGATGTTGTCATTTTATATACTATTTTACAGATATTTTATATGGTTTTTGGAGTGCCGCGTGTTTCAGTTTTACCAAAAGTTTTTTCATTTTTCCTGGTACTACCACCAGTTTTCCTAGGTGACCAAAGACAACAGAATTAAAATTTTGCCTGGCCAACTGCAACCTTTAATTGTTGGCAGAAAGCCTGCATGTGAATGAAGCTTACCTGGTGGGTAAGAAATTGAGTGGCTGCATCTTTCTGCTGTTTCAAGGGTGGGTTTATGAAACTGAAAAACCAATCCAAGTTTTCATCATGGGATCAAAAGCTAAATCAGGTAGCAGTGTCTGTCAGAAAGTCACCTGCTATAAGACACTGTGGCCATTGTGCACATTTTATTAAGACATAATCCTGCTGCATTTTATAACCCAGATTCAGAACACCAAAGTATCAATATCTTAACAGTCACTGCAACGAAAGAAGCACAGTTGAGAATTCCCCATCGTGTGAAGCAGGCACTTATCCTTGGGAAGTAAGCAAACATTCTGGCCTCTCAAACAAAGTATGTCAATAAAGACATCATAAAGTGCTGACCCTGGAAGGTACCCACTACTTTGGGCTTCACTGAGTTGCTTCCCTTGGGACACAGGGTCACTTGCACGAGCAAGGTATATATTCAGAACAAGTCAGCTGTACAGCAAGAGTACAGACAAAATTCTCTTTCTGCAAATCCAAATGGAAGGAATAAAGATCAAAACAAAATAATCAAGGGTTTCTTAACAAGCTGTCTTACCCATTCAGGTCCTGTGCCAAAAGAAACTATTCTCAAGCTTATTTTGGGGGCAATACTTGTATTCTCTGCTCTTGAGATCTGACACGCTTCTCTTCCACCCACCATCCTACTCCTGCATGTGCAAGAGGGCACAGGGAAATCTTTATTTAAGTTTTTTTGCAAGTCAAACCTCTCTGTGTTCAGTGTTTTGGATGACGAGACTGTTGTCTTCAGCTATATTAAAATCTAAAAAAATGTATAACTACTCCCCTAATTAAAATGAAAGAACAGTAGCTGGTAAAGCAACCTGCTTCACTGAGGTTTACAATGAAATACATATGTTTAACTCCTCAACATCCAACAGCATGTCAACAGAGACAAATTCTGTGACATTAAAAATGGGTCTGTAAACATTTAAAGGATTGTAAAGTCTGGAATTGGACTTCCAAGCCATTCATCTCTAATTCTACCCAGGGTACCCACACTAGAACACTGTTTTATTCCAAGGTTTAGATATATTGGTACATCCGTGTCTACTTACTATCCATGTGCAAATTAAACGAACCAAGCTTCAGTTGTCTTTCCAATCAGAAGGCCGATGGTGTACAGAAGCATTTTCTTGTGACACTACCAGTTTAAACTGCCCCACACACTGTCATGACCATTCTTACCCTGTTTCCAGCACACACTGGACCAGTACAGTTGGTTTTGGCACTGTATTCTGAACTGGACCAAGGTATGGGTCACCACCTGCACCCTGAGCACTTTAGTGTCCTGAGGTGCAAGGGTGGCGCAGAGATGGATACAAACCGCTTAAGGCAGTACTGCCACCAAAAGAAACGTTTGTCAAACTACAGTGTTAAGACACAAAGCCGATCCATTTAACTGCTCTTTACTGCCACTCTGGAAGGTGTTTTCTCAAAGAGCAGACTGTCAATATCCTATTTACTCTTTGGTTCAGAAAGGTGGGGGTTGTTTGTTTGCTTTAGCATGACAAACTATGCTTCTACTACCACACTACAAGGAAGAGAAAATGTTTCCCTGGCGTGTCAGCTAGAGGGATGTAAGATCTGTCCACTGCAGCTACAGAGACTCTCCCATTCGTTTGCTGGTGATGTCAAATCCCGACTGTGGCACATTGCTACACATTGCAGTGCTATCCCTTCTGCTTCTCCCTCCCCTGTCAGGCAGATAGTTTTTTTTCTCGTTGCCCTCTCATATGTCTCCTTTATTACCCTGGTTTCGCTGTCATTTATCTGAGTTTGGCCTTTCTCACATATCTTCCAATTGTCATTTGCAGTTTCCAGTCACTGTTTCTGTGCTCAGACGGAGTCAGTCTCAAATGTTGAACATTTCTCTATAGCAAGGTAGTCTCTGCAGGGATACATAGAGCTTCTGCTCTTAGTGCCTTCCAGAAATGTTTCTTTAATAACACACATAAATATTAAAGCAAGAGAAGGAAAATTCGGAGGAAGAGAAGGAGGGTTTTGTTATTTTTTTCTGACCCAATTTCCATCCTTCACTTCAATTAGGTTCTCAGAGACAGATGAACTTCTGCATCCTTTTTCCCTCCGATACCTTCTGTACAACTCCATATGGATCTTCAAAAAATCCTGTCTTGCTCAACCTTCCCTCCCTGTTCTCTGTCTGCATGAGTGCCCTATTTCTATTCCTTGTTTCTTGGTAATTGTATTCAAACACTCTCTTTGTTCTTTGTTTGCTAACCTGCTTTTTTTTTTTCTCTAGTCAGCTTATCTCTTTTTTAGTCCTTTTGATTAAAGTTCTCAATTCATTTAGTATCTTTCTGTTTCTCCCCAGTCCTTCTAAAGTGAAACTACAAAGCGCTGCAGGGAATGCTTGTATTTACCTCCCAGTTCTCTTAGCCAGGCTTTCAGGCTGACTTGTGAGCTGTATACTACCACATCTTTAAAGTTTCCAAACCTACACTGAACCATTTTACTCTTCCCTTCCTGTTCTACTCTAACAATAGCAGTAACTTTACTTTCTACATTCATCACGGTCTTTTAGAATTGCCATTTGCTGCTACTGAAGTCCTTTCCTGATGATCAGATCAACTGAATAACCTACATGGTCTGGAGTGAACGTCTCTGTGCTCTGGCACCATAACTGAGACAGGAGTGGAGACTTGAGAGGTTGCTACATTGTGCCTTTTTCAAAACACACACTATGTGACAGTTTTTCATCCTCTGTCTGAGGAAGCAAGGAAACTGGAGGAGTGTTCAACTGTAATTCTCTTTGGATTTGTCTTATATTTTTAAACAACTAGGGGAAACAGTGAAGAAGTGTGCATCATAGCTTGGTTTAATTTGGGCTTTCACTGTTATTCCAAAATATAATTTTTCTCTCTTCCACAGGCAACATCCTGGTTTGCAGCCTGAATGTGTTCCTACTCAACACATCAATACCAGTGAGTTCATCTTTCCATTTTCACTGAAGTTGCTTAGTAACAGAAGATGAGGGGAAAGCGTGTCCAGACTGCATTGCAATGTCTTATCTTCAGGTTCATTGGAAAAGAAGGACTAATGGACCACCAACGCGAAAATGTTGTTCATATTTGAATCAGTGGGTCCATTTGATACTCCTCAAGGAGCTTTTAGAAGAATATTTTTGTCATATTTCTTTTTAGCACATATATTTTTATGTGAATGCCCTTTGACTATGCCACATCTAAGAAATAACAAAGTATTCTCTTATTTTATTTTCTTCACAAGGCACTCTAACCACTTTGGTAAATACACAGGATAAGAGTTTCCATATTTTGGGCAGACACACTTTGAATCACTTTATAGTATCATTTTGAAAGTGAACTTACAGTCCATTAAAAGGACAGGCAATCTCAAGACTTCTTAATAGTGTGAACCTGAGCTTAATAAACATACAGTCTCATGGATGAGTTCCCTCACTACTGTGATGCTGAGAATGATCTTCACTCCCACAGTGACGGTATAACATTGTTCTAAAGCAGTATTGCATTAAGGAAATGTGCAGGTGGGATTTTCATGTCTTCAGCTGTCGTCTAACTCTGCAGTTCCTGGTAAGAACACAGTGCTTCCAAAATCTATGACAAGATTTTTAATCATCTTTCAACCAAATTTCCTATTAAAAAACCCTAAAACTAAAGAAAACCAACCAAAACCCAACACCAATTAAATACAAAGACAGGTCATGCAGAAAGGTCAACAGAAACCATTCCTGATTACCAGTCTTCAGACCTGATTTAAGATAGAGGCAGCTCAGGACTCTTTAGCAATGCAATCAAAGCTGAATTTTATGTCCATTTTTATTTCCCTTTAATCTTACACTAAGGAAAGGATTTCTTCTCGAATTTCTACCTTTACATAAACTTATTCCCTACAGGAAAATCTCTTTTCTAGACTGGGTTATTGCATCCAAAGCCAAGAGCAGCAGCCATCAGAGCCACAAACCCACCTAGGACTTGCTTCCTTTTTGTCCTGATAGGTCCAAATTTTCCCCACACTGGGACACAGAACCAGCACTACTTGGCTGCTGAGCTGCAGCGTTTGCGCATCCAGCTCTGCTCTGTCTGCCCTCTGCTTGTTTTCCTACTGGGACTGGTGGTGTGGGGAATGGAGAAACACACCTGCCCTGGTTTAACCCCAGCTGGCAGCTCTGCCCCACACAGCCCCATGGGGTGGGGGACAGAATGAGAAGGGTAGAAGTAAGAAAAGTCATGGGCTGAGGTAAAGCAAAAGCCACTTTGAAACTTAGACTTCCTGCACTACATTTAAAGCCAGTGCAATTTGGAGCTTGTTATGTATGTGCAGAGTCACGGCAGCAAATGGCTCAACCCGTATTGTGAGTTATATACCTCAATTGCCTTGTAACATTGCTGTCTGAGCAACCTCTGCTAGTTCTTCAGCCATACCCTTGTCATGAAAAGCTTCTTCTACTCAGAGGTGAAAGTGGGTGATGGGAATAAATACTGAATATATGCTTGAATGTATGAAATATGTACCTATTACAAACACAGCTTTTCATTTATCTGTTAACAATGAATAATAAACTGCACTTTTAAAAGATGAGTGCTGGGTTCAGTCTTGGATATTTTTTTGTTTTGAAAAGGAGAAATATATCCGTATACCATTACAAAATACTCGAGGTCTGTGTGAGACTACCTCTTGATCATTAGTTTGTTTTTTATTTTTGTGTTTGAAGCTTAAGAGAAAATGTGTTGCTGCTCCACAGCACTACTTATTCAACGTCCTCAAATCCCCAAGGCAAAGTGTTTGGTTAGACACAAGCTGGCAGAGTACAGATCATCATTATACTGAAAGGGAAGCTTTTTAAAATTCAGGATTAAAAAAAAGAAGTGAAATACACAGTTTGAGTAAGAACTCAGAAACGGATGGTCAGGATCCAACAGGAATATCTTTAAATACTTCAGGGTGCATTATTCAAGGCCTTGCATTATGCATTTATCATTACTCCCAACCTCAGTATCATAACAGAAAATAAGTGTAATGACAAATTACGCCTATAAATCCTAGCAAACGGTTGATACTTCTCTTGCATGTTTCCCCTGGGAGGTTTGTAAAATTCTTTAGAAACTATAGTCTGTATTTTGCAGAGTGATAATTGCTTTGTCTGTGCTGACATTACAGGAATAGTTTTATTTGATAAATACATTTGAATTTGGCCCAATGAAGAGATTTCCTGATCTACCACTGAAATATAGTCATACCTATAAATCACATGAAATCAAACACTTTTCAGTGCACAGTGTCACTACAGACCAATCAGGAAGAGAAGATACTGAAAGCAGGTGAAAGTAAAATGAACAAGGATATTAATATGATACAAAAATAGCCTAAGCCTGTACTTTCTTCTTTGACAAAGAGTCTCGAAGATTCTTAAATGCATACACAGACATAATAAGAAGAGAAACATCTGCCAAAGTGAAGCCAGCATTATGTTCCATGATGTAAGATGACTGAAAGAACCAGGTCCTGCACTGGAAGCAGCACTGCCTCTTCATCCTCGGCCACCAGCACCTCAGCTGTCATCCACTGTATTGCAGGTTGCTTGACACATTCACGACACATTCTTGCTTGACACATTCTTTATATTACGAGTGTAATATAAAGAACTAGACCACGTCCCAAAGGAATGGAATGAAAGACAGAAAAAAATGTGAACAATAAAATTTCATTGCAGATACTTTCAGCTTTTCCGTGTTTTTCCCCATTCTCCTCATTTTGAATGAGGGAGGTTCCCTCCTTGGTTTGTGTGCTTTGTAAATAGTAGCAGCCATTATTTATTCAACATATTTGCCTTTTGTAACGTTGGCTTTAATTTTTAATATTCACACTGATATTCTTCTTCAATAGCATTGTGTGCGGGGGCATATCTGTTTGTATTTATTCATTAGTATGTTGCTAATTAAATATGTGTTTCATTAAACTTGTTTAAAAAAAAAAAAAAAAAGAGAAACTGAGAAGAATGAACATACTGAACTACAACACCCCAAGGCTCTGAAAAAGCTTCTACGGCTGAGTTGTTAAAAGTAATGTGGGCAACAGGAGTGTCAAAAGCATCTAATGTTTTCTGCATAGTACCAAGTTTAAACAAAATGTGTGTGCTAAAGGTAGCAGGTAAAGTTAACATGTATCTGTCTGCTTAGAATATTCATGCCTGGAATCAAAGCACTTCAGTTACCTTTCCTCTGGCTGCTCCCCTGGCTGGCTTTTTGCCACATGCATTATTTTCTTAGAAGATTCCTTTACAGAGATCTACAGAGATACATCACGCAGAAATGAGTATAAAGCAATCGCCTGCTTTGACTATCTTTGCATGGTGAATATTAAGGAACTGTTTTCCTCTTCAAAGCCTAGAAGCCCAAGTCCCTGTCCAGCTTCTTAAATGCCACTGGATCTTCGGTGTTGCCCTCTGACATCTCAATCTGGAAAACTGTTCCCATACCTTTGGATGCTCCCGCTGCCTGTGCAGCAGCCACCGTGTGTTATCTGCAGGAACACAGCCCCAAAGCACGGCAGAGAGAAGGAGAGGCTCAACAACAACCTTAACTTTAGGATGGGCACAAATGGAAGCTTAAGGCACAAACCTCCAAGGATATTTTACTAGTTTTTGATCCTGTGCAGGCTGAAGTTTCCCGAGTAATTCTGCTGAGCTTTGCCATGCAAGGCTACACCCACTGCTCCTGCCTTCACTTGCTCACCAATGTAGCGTGGCAGCTGGCAGGGACAAGTTCCAGTGAAAACTGGGATTTGCACTTCTGACTTCAAACTATCACCAAGCTAAAGCTCTGGTGCCAACCCCACCAGAACAACCTGGTGAATATCTCAGATCAGATATGTGGGAAACTCCTAAAGACAAGTTGTTCTGTGAATATCTGATCACAAGAACTGGATAGTAAGGAACATATCGTGAGATGATAATGGATAGCTACAAAAAGGCTGTTTGTTTTTACCCCTCAGCAGAAAGAGTGGGCAAACAAGCCTGTGACTGGCACAGAAAGAATCACATCAGGCTGGAACACCAGGAGTTATGACATGAACTCAGAGATTTGCAGGAACATTATAGCAATCTGTAGTTATTGCAGTAATGGCACATAAAATGAAAAGATATTTCAGGGGAAATCACCAGTTTATGTAAAACAAAAGGATAGACAGATGAGAAATTTTTCCAAAGGAACATTTATTATTCATTTGCCATGACTACTCACAGACAGATTTGATGATGGTGGACACAGAGAGAATGACCTGGGTGCTAGATGAAATGAAATTGTACTAGCTATAAAAATGTGCTTGTTAGAAGGAATAATGATGGCTTCAAGGATACAGAAATAAAAGGTAAGTTTTAATAAAAGGTGTAGGGCGTGAAGCAAAGCATTGCAAAAAGACAGTTGTAACAGTCTCAGCATATGTGAAGAAGGAACTTGGAAGGATACTGCACATGATAATATATACTAGAGTGTAAGGAATGATAAACAGAAGAAAGATCAAAAATGTGCAGAACAGACAGAGTGAGGAATGGCACAGAACAAAAGGTTTAGAGATAAACACTTATGGAGCAGATGCAGAACACAAAGTGCAAGAATGACATTCAGTTCCACTGTCACAGCTGCACTGGCAGATGGAAAAATACAAATAAGAAATAAAACAATGCTCTAAGACCCATAAGGTGCCTGTTCCATGCTTACAGTGCTTCTAAAATGCTCTGGTTTACTTTTCAAAAAAGAATCAGTATTTAATCTCGAATTTATATTTAAATACAATATATTCTGTGAACATATAAACAAACAAATGGTTCTCACACATCTATTTACTCTGTTTAGCCATTTACTTCTGACTTGCCCTCAAAGATCTGGACAGCAGTAGGATCCAAAAGAAAAATCTTGAGATAAAAGTTATAGATGATCACACAAACAAGGAATGGCCTGGTCTTTATATGTAGTAAATTGATCAGTCGAGCAGTTGGCTGAGACCGAAAAAACAACTAAACTGAATTCAAATTTAGGCATATTTAACAACATATGGAGTGTTTTCATTCAACTGGAAGATTAAATTTTTATTATTATTTCATCAAACTTTAACCATCATCTGGAAGAAGTAACTTGCTTTTTGTTATTTCCTTAGGATATTTAATTCTTTTACAGTAAAATATTAATGTTCCATCATGTATATTTTCCTTCTGTTCCTCATTCTCTCCAGTTTGTGTCCATTTAAATGTTAAAATAACATAATTGAATAACTTGTTCCTCGGTGTTCAAAGACTATTTCCGTGATGAAATAAAATTTATTTACCACTGCATATTTATTGTACATGAACAGACTGAAACACAAATCCTTCTCAAAGACCTTATAATTTACTGCATAAAAAAAAAGAAAAAGGGCAATTTGATAACAGAGAACAGTTTGAGTGACACTATTTGATCTATTGATCAGGGAAAGGTAAAAGACTGTTTAAGACACGTTGTAAGATCCTAAAGTCACTTGAGTGTCTTAACTGATTTCCATGGGCCTGATTTTCTAGGCAGAATTTCTGGCAGGATTTAATGAAAACACAGAGAAGTTACTCAGTAGACAAGAAAGAAAGAAAGAAAGATCGTTCCAGATATGAACTAATTATCTTAGAAGCAGTCAAGATAAAGAAATAAAGGTCATCTTAGGAAGAGGGATGAACAGATCAAGTGAAATAGCACAACAAAAGGTTGTGAGAACGAGAAGACAATTTTCACTGATGAACAGCACTGAGGAATCTATGGAAGGGGTGAGAACATAAGGAGAAAAGAAGTGAAATGGAAGACAAGGTCTGCACATCTGCAGGGGTAGCAAAGTTTGGAGAAGATTGGAGGAGTATCATTAATACATAGATTCCAGGGTAAGATAAGAACAGAGAAAAGAAAAACAAGCCATTATAAATGTCAGAGTTAACATAATATTTACAAGACAGACAGTAAGGAATGACTGGATCCACACCGTAGAGATAAAGGTAGAGGAAGTAGATGATAGGATCAGCTATAAAGATCGCAGCATTCAGATAGTGACAAAATAGCAAACATGATTTCAAAGTGATAGTTTAAGAAGCTGGATGACAGGTCGGAAAAGAGATAGTTATTTAGGATTCATCTGAGTATGGGTATTGACTATGTCAGTCATGCGGGTCAGAGGAGTCAGGAGAGGGCTAGAGGCAGAGTAATTTAACTGTAAACACCAGAAATTATTCTTCTATCATTACCATCCTTGCAGAAAGCCCCCTACAAGCTAATTGTGAGGCTCTATCAATTAAGACCTGAATTGTCTGCTCAAGAAAGTGAAGTAATACTTTCTTAGACTATTTTTTTATTCTACTTGGTTGTGCTAGAGATAATCTTAACATAGAGAGGATTTAATAACTCATACATAAAGTACCTGCTCATAGTGACATCACATACCCAATAAATAGTCAGTTAACTGATATTATACACCTTTTGTATAACTACAAGGTTTAAGCGTAGATACAGAACAGGGTGCTGTGATATTATTTTAAATACAGATAAAGAACTGAAGTCTAAAAACTTTTCCAAAAATTAGATACAATGGTAACACATCATAATCTAGTTGCAACAACGCTGATCAGTCTACCATACAATACTGAAAAGTACTTATTTCCCCAAATTTATTCTCTGATTCTTTATCATGCGTGGTATAAAATGGAAACAAGAAACTATTTTGATAAGTATTCTGAAGAGTATTTATAATTATACTCTATATTTATTTATAAAAAACCACTGAAGTGCTAAAATAACATTAGATTTTATCATTTGTTATTTATGAGAAGTGAAACCATAAAGTCCAGAAGTAGACTAGATTTGCTACAGCCTCCTGCTAAAATACTGTATGTGTATCGATAATTTAATCTGATACAGAAGCAAGGAGATGGTCCCATTTCTATTCTGCTCCTGACATCAAAAACAGGGCAAGTGTTAACACCATGGTTTCCCTCACCATCAAGACCCTTTGTTCACTTCCCATGTGGAAAAGAGCAGCCACACTGTAGCACCAGCTCCTGATCAGTACTGGTTTCATTCCAGTGCGGAGCTCTGTACCTGCAGCAGATTCTGCTAAAATAAGTGAACATCACTCTGCTTGACCAAATCAAAAAATGGAAAATTTTTCCATTTAGTTACTGCTTAAAACACCCCTTTCTAAAACGTATATACTGAAAATCTTGGAAAGTTCCAATAGCTGGGTGGATGAGCTCGATGCCTCTCACCATGAGCACTTCCACTTTGTTTTCTACCCCATCTCCAAGAATTTGCCAGTTGTCTTGTCTCATACACGGGTAGTAAATTCCTGGGGCACTCGACAGAGGTTTTGCTCCAGCGCTTGTTGCGCTAGAACAAGAGATCATGGACAGTTTTGGGAACTCTTTAAACTACTAATACAAACAGCTAAAATCAAACAAAAGTACTTTCAACATCATCTAGAATAGGCCAATGAACATTTGGATAGAAAATCAATACCTAAACTTTGAGCTGTCTAAACCATGGAGATGTTGGCACATAATCGTCCCTGGAGCCATGTACACGAGAACATAGACGCTTCATTCATCTAATCACATTAAGATACTCATAATTTGAACATTAAAACAATAAAATTATTTGAATGCTACCTCTGCGATCACATATTTTATACCGCCATTTCAATTCTGAGCTAAAATATCTCTCTCTCCTTAGTGCTACATATATTAAACCAAAAAGAAAAAAATCATTATTTGTTTTCAATCCCTGCTAGTAAAGGTAATGTTATTCCACTTATTATAATGAAGTTAAGTGCTTCAAAAAGTCCTTCAATGTGGCAGCATCATCTGTGTCCTAAGATGAAGTGTCCATATCTACCACTTCAAAAAGCATTCTCCTTGCTACGGGTAACCATTGAAATACACCCTGCACTAAAGACCCCTTCTCATTTCCTGAGAAGTGAGTGTGGTGCTTAGTGAAAAACTGTTCACCACCGATCTCAACTCACAAAAAAATATCTAATGTTTGAGTACAAAGAAAAATGACAACTGCACTAACATGATTTCAGTGCATCTAGTGTTCATAAAGAAATGACAATTTCAAGCTGTCATGCTGCTGAAGAATTCTAAAATTGCCGTTGATGCACCATGTAACCAGTGAACAGGTGCTAGAAATGATTGGAGCACGGTTCATATTAAATAGAGACCTTTGGAAAGGAAAGATATATTCTGCCAGGCAAATTTGGAGAGGTTCAGCTGATAACGCATATTTATGAATACTGGCAAGCAATGGCAAAAGAACAGGAGGTAGAAAGAGAAAAAAAAATCTTGGATGAACACAGTGATACCGCAGCAGAAAAGCAGACTGTTCCTCCACTGAGAGATTATAGCCATACACTGTGCAGGACTGTCAAACCTTTAATAATAACAATGACACAGCACGAAAAAGGCTTCCCTCTTGAAAAGAAAAATCAGCCACTGCATTTAATGAAAATCCTATTTTCCTAACATTATCAGTATCTGAAGGACAATCTAGGTGCTTCGAGACACCCCATGGCCATTACCTCACAGAAGGTTAAATGGAGTTACCAACTCTCCAGCAACTTCTCTCTTTTTACTAAACTCAACAGCTTAAGGGATTCGGCTACAGATCCAAAACAACGATAGCCAAAGGTGTGTAGAAAGCTGTTTCAGCCAGCATGTAAAACAGTGGGAAGCATTTGGCAGGTTTTAATCTGGAACTAAGACAGTCCCTTCCAAAGAAACCAGACAGTTCAATGCCCCTTTTGTACCTCTCAGTCTCTACAGCTTCTACTGATCGTTTGACCAGCCTGGCTTTGTCAGAGTTCCTGCAATACTGGGGATGGGGGTATGGAGGGATTTCTGAGGGACAAAGAGAGATAAGGTGGTAGCAGCCAGAACTAAAAATCAAGCAAGCTCATTCAGCTGTTGAAAGCAGAACTTTAATGGCTGATATCAAACACTCTCCATCCTGTTAGCTCCTCCTACAAAACACCTGCAAGATGCTTGGTAACCTGCAATGTTTGTCCTGTACCTGCTAACCTCTGTGAATATTGTGCAGAGCTCTAAAACATACCACATGTGATTTGGGTACCACATTTGTGCCACTTTGATGTATGGGTTTGCCTTAGTCAAATAGGAGAGAAAAACAGCTACAAGGAAAAACAAAGATCATTCCCCATGTTCTTCCCTTGCCTCCTGATTCAGTATTAAATCTCCAGACTCTCAGGCTGAAGAAGCCAGCACGTGGCTAATTGCAACAGGTAGTACCCACTCACTAATTTTTATGTACATGTGGATCTGAAAAAGGCAAAAACCAATTCACCATAACTCTTTCACACCCAGCTAGAGCCAGCTAATGCTCTACAGCACACAGACAGTTATAAATTCCACCTTGGCCCTTGGTCAGCTGCACTGTTTTACTCCTGTAGTTATCCTAGCCTGGACAATAGCTGCAAAGACCAATCTTTTCTGAAATCCCCTGACAATGTTTGTCTTCCTGTCTTTTTGTTTTAGTTAATTCCAGATTGTCACTGTTGCAAAAAAAAATCCTGTTTTCTAACATAAAATTGTTCACCTTTATTTCAGTGGCTGAATCCTTAATTTTGCACTGTGTGATGGCAGAAGGTAGGGAATGATCTGACACTTTGGCAATGGAAATGATTATCAGATCTTATCAATTTGGTATTTCAGTCAACTGCCTCTAAATAAATCTAAATTTGCATAACTTCTATTCTTCAATCCTTTTATAAATGCAAATAAAACAACAGCATTTGGGAAACAGAAGCAGGATGACAAATAAACCCTTGGGAAAGCCAAGTACCGCCAATTCTGTGCCTGAATATTTCCCCTTTCAGACAGACACAGTGGATAGCATTTTTTTCAAGCCTAAGACACACAAGTTTGAATTCAGAAACAACTGCAGAGAATCTAGAGAAGCTTCCAGTGAGAATTAGTTCACAAAATGTGTATTCAGAGTTTAACTCACGTAAAGTTCCTACAAACTCAAAGCTTCTGTGTTTGAACCCACGCTTAATGAGAGCAAATCTTTTAGGTATCCCTTACTATATCTTTGAAATTTGGTTTTAAGTTAGTAGAAAAAAAGATATGGATAAGACTCAGTCAGGGTAAAGAATAAAAAACCAAATATTAAATGGCAAGTCTGACAAGAACTTTACTAGTGGCTGGTAACTGATGTGACAGATATGGGTGATGCAAGTTTTGCATCCAACAGGCAAACAACAGTTTCTGGTTCTACAGAAAGGGTGTTTGTTAATGCTTTAACTGTCAGGCCATGCACTGACATGGTGAGAAGCACATTTCTCCCAGCATCCAATGACCTGCACTGGATATCACAAACTATTGCAGCTGGAGTCAAGGCAAGAAAACAATGATCTGTTAAGACTACTAAACATATCAGTGGGATAAAGACAAAACAGATACTGAAGTGGCAAACAGAACACAAGGGAACACTGTGACCTTAACAGAATCACACACACAGCCCCCACTGACAGTGGCTCTTCTACTAATTACACGGGTATTTTGTTAATGCGCCGAGAGAGATGAGTGCAGAGAACCCAATCACTCTGCTGTGTCTGCTTCTCAAATCTTTCAAAGGTCAAAATGAAACTGGAAGTAATCTAAAATGTCCTGCTCTTGCCCCTCTATCCCCAGTGACATTTGGGATCCACGTGCTGAAGCAAGCAGCTTGCCACAGAACGTACTTGGCCATGTCTCCACAGAAGGGAGTATGTGGAAAAGCACTTAACATTTACCTATTTGTGCTCCCATTTTAATCAACTGGAAAACACAGGCTGGTCAAAAACGGATGCCTCTGAAAGTCCTCCTTGTAGACATGCATGTAACAAAAAGTTAGATGAGAATAAGTAATACCAATAATTTCAGTGGCCTCCTAAGGCTCCATTCTCCCAAAAGAGATGACAAGTTCTATGCTAGAAGTGATTGCCCTTAAACAGAGTAAGAGTGATGGTGAGGTATCTCAGGGTGCAAGGTACACCCTTTAGTACATCTGCTTTTATATTTTTAAGATAAATCCCGATAAATCCATACTTGCTTAAGTATGAGTTCTTTTCAAATAAGGCTTTAAACATTTCCACAAGCTTCCCCTCACTCCCCTTACACTTTATATGCGGTACAGCACACAGGTTTCGTTTCCTGCTGAATTCACACTTTTTGTTTGCTTATATATTTCAGGATCTCAATCAATCATGTTGTCAAAACAGTCTTTTTGTATCATCTACCTACCACCACTTGTCATTAGAGATGTTTAAAGCTCCATTGCTGTAGAGAGTCTGATTTACGCTCTGACATCTCCCACACTGAGCTTATTATAGTCATGTATAAACTGCCCTTTCACAAGCTTTAATTAGGAAATAACAAATGGTTCAGGAGCATGCTGTTAGGCAGTTTATTCTTTCTAAATTCAGTATTTCCACTGTACTCTACCGATCACAATGTCGTGCCATGCAACAATCATGTTGATTTCTAAATTTTTACTTTAACATTTAAATCTCTTTGTGACCTTTCCCCTTCTACTCCTCCTTCTCCTCAAATACGTTTAACAGTTTTCTGAATTGTTCTAGATGCAATATTTCTGAGCTGAAACAGGAATAAGCTAAAAATAAGCACTGCACCATCAGAAAACATTTATTTTATTAAAGGCCCACTGGAGATGTGGCTTTCTTGGTTATACACTGTACTAGCTGCATTCTAATATACCACTATAGCCTTACAATTTCACTGAGGACTTTAATAAAATCTGAGATGAATTATATTGTTCAGTGGCTTGGAGTCACAAATTCCAGAAAGGGTTATATAGTTCAATTAACTAGTCACCACATTGCAGAGCTTATTTTATATAGTAAAATTAACACTGGGGAAAGGCATTTACGGCAGCTGCTGCAGACTGCAGAATTATATCAAACAAGGGCCGAAGAGATAATCACACAGATCCCAAAATAAATGCAGGAGGAAGTTCTAAAGTTGGACATGAATGCAATCTTTTGGATGCATCTTTTGTTTGCAAAACTTTTTTTTCCATGTCTGTAACTGGAATTTTTTATTTAGAGAAGATGATGATTTGAACCTCACTGACACAAACAGTCCTGCACTACCTATTTACTTCACAAAAGAATGTGTTTCAGTATTTATGAGACACAGTCCCAGCCTAGTCCACCTGTAATCAGTCACGGCTGCTTTGCAGCAGACTAAAGACTTCAGAACAGATTCACCACTACAAGTGCCTAATGCTAATTCTATTCTAAAATCTTGTTTTCACTGCACAGCACCGATTGCAGCAACAAAAGGTCTAAATGGGGTCAAGATATTTCTCTAATTTGCTCAGCTGCTATTTCTCACCTGAGAGCTGGCTATTGTTCAGGTACATAGTTCCCTTCCAAGCCACTGTTACCATAGTTTTGGTGCCATATGTGGTTAAAATACCTTTTCCTTAGTATTTCACAACCACTGGTTACTGTCTCATGTAAGACGCTTCTGCACAGCTGGATGTCCAACCGCATGTTACAGCTGGGCTCTCCAGCTGGCATATGCTCTCCAGTGGCATTTGCTGCCACAGGCACTTTTGGAAAGGATACCGGGGGAAGCCTTTTAACCTTTTGAGTAGTCTTTCAGTTGAGCTTAAACTCACCAAAGGCCTAAGCACGCATTGACTCATGGAGACCTCAGGAGCAAGAACCACAGGCTGCAAAGAACAGTATTTCAGGTTCCATGCCTGGAGGTGCCCAAAGCTAGGCTGGATGGGGCTTGGAGCAACCTGGTCTAGTGGAAGGTGTCCCTGCCCACAGAAGGGTATTGGAATGAGATGATCTTCAAGGTCCCTTCTAACCCGAACAATTTTAAGACTCACTTTACTTGTTGAGATAAATGCACTGAAACAGCAACTGGCTTTGTGAACGCCTGACAATGCAGAATAATCCCCTGCTTGGGAACTGATACTGTTTTCCTCAATGAAAATATGTCTTGGGGTCTGCTCATAAAGCCTAAAATCTGTCTCTATAATCCTTCTTTTTGAGGAGTTTCTTCCTGTGATTTTCATAGAATAAAAATACATATATACAGAAATACTAATACAATACTTCATTAAACCCACAGTACTTTCCTTCGTAATGCACAAATATGTATTTGTTTGACGTATGAAGACAGATGCATCGTTACAGAAGTGGTGCACCGGAGTGCACTCATGATCAAACAAAACCTAACCTGTTGACAATTGTATTTCTGCTTTATTAGCTCCAATCATTCATCAACTTGCACAGAAATTCTTGCTCAAACAATATCTTTCTCAAAGGGTTCTTCAGGGAACAGAATACATAGCATGTTTTAAAAACTGGTATATTTTGTTTTAATATAATGTCTGGCTTTGAGTACATAGACTGATACACTCTGTCAAAATGTGTTAGATCTCTAGATAACTGCATAACACCAGAGTATTATTTGACACATTTTTGAAGTATATTTTTACTTATTTTTATCTATTATTTTATTTATGTTCGGACCTAGGTTTTATTTTTATTTATTCACATTTGCTACTTTCAAAGTTTAGTCCTGGCGTTTCATCCGTAGGTGCTGTGTACTTTTGGAATGCTCAAAGGGGAACTACTGGGATTGGTACAAGTGAAATTTGTACTAGCTCATGCATCCCATAGGATGTGGATCTAAAATGGTGCAGTAGAGTTAGGCTGAGAGAGGGTCAGATTCAACTGTGTGCTGAATGACTTCCCAAGCATGGTAATTTTCCAGTTTTCCAGAATGTTTTTATGTTGCAAATATAAAGAAGAAATTTCCGGTTCTTCTAGACCTGACTCCAACTCTCATTTACTTATAAGGCCTGTTATAAATCCTGGGTTTGTCTAGGTTATTTTGTGATGCAATGGGTTTTAATTCTTCTACATAAAATGAATGAGAGTGTATACTTCAAGGGTGAATTATCCTATATCAAAGCAGGAAGTGAAAATAATATGGAAATTATTTGTTTACAAAGTTCCAAGGAATGAAAATGATAGAATTTTAAAATTCTAACAAAAAAATGATTACTAATCACTCTTTACAATCTCTCTGCTCTGCTGAATATTCTGCCACATTGAGTCTTTCCAAAGCAAAAATACAGTTCTAGTTTATAAATAATTTCCTGAGTTCACAGGAATACCTAAACAGAACTTACAGCAATAAACATTCTCACAGAAGTCTGGGATATCCTTCCTTTTTACCACAGGATTTTTTTTTGCTCTGGTCTGTTTTTGCAGACAGACTCTGACTACAGCCATTTCCTGAATATCTTACCCCTCCTTACAGTACATATGTTTTTTTGGCAGGGAGATTTATTATACTAGCAACAAAATACTTTAGAAAGTCAAAGAGGCAAAATTTGGTATAATTTGAAAATATCCCTCTGAATTAATTTAAACAGCCACAAATGGCCAAATCCCATATGTTGGGACTAATATATGAAATCCAAGGCAAGCATAACAAACTCAGAGGGGACTCAGTGTTCAGATGCACATGCTTGTTTAGATACACAACTTAACCCAAATAGTATCTCTTGTAAACTGTTATATTATTCACTATAGGGTTATTTTAGTAACTTACATCATGAAATGCCTACCTTTAATTTGTAAACAAATGGAAGAATAGAAGAAAAGTTTCCCTGTTATTTCCTTCTAATGTTCATCTGCTTCTTCACATAGAGAATTCATTCTCAGTTCTTCAAAATCCCTTTGTTACAGGTGAACAATGATAGCCCGACAATGTCGTTATTTCTGCCATGTATTACAGTAATAGCACACTTTTCCTGCGACTTCATGTACAGCTGAAAAGTCCTAAATTAAGTTTCTCTCTGTTATGAAGGTATAGAGATTGAACTGCACATCAGCTGTACCAAAGGCTCTGGATTTACAATGTACCACAGCTGTCTCAGATGTGATGTCTGCACAGAATACTTCAGATATCTGTACTAATTTTCACTACAGGAGATTAGTGTTTAGTGTGAAATTTATCTGAAAAAGTAGCTTTTCTAAGAGAACTGTCTGCTTTTCATTATATGTAAGGTAGGGAACAGATGCACAAACCCATTCCCCCTCTGTGGGTGCTTTTAATACTATCAAAAATTCCTTCCAGGAATTCAGTTTTCTAAAAGGCAGTAAAAGCACAGAGAAGTCTGGAATTCAAGATAGCATGAGTGCATCAAAATATGGGGAAGTCTCTGAAAACACTGAAAATTTAATGGATTCAAATAAAGAGGGAGAAAGAGGCAGGGATATTATTATTTTCCTGTGACCTTTGTTTTCTTCCCTCACTTTTCCATTCTGCTATGCAGTCTCAAGCATGAGTATGTATAGTCCTAATTAGAGTTGGAAACCTTCATGGGGAGGAAGAGCTGTGCCAAATGACGCCACAAAGCTTCAAATCTGTGTCTGTAAATACTCCCATAAAGTCATAGTTAAATATGTCTGCACTGTCTCTTGCTGAGGGATGTGAGCTCACTGGTTTTGAGCTGAGCAAAAGCCACGTAGCAGTGACATTAAGCTCAAGTTAATAAGACCTGCTGGGAGGCATTTGCTGCAAACAAAGAGGTAGACAGGCTCTTTCTTTCTGGTTCCAATATGTTCCACGTTGACTTTACGAGCTTTTTCAAAAAAAGCACAGAAATCTTAGTGGGCTGTGTAAGGAAGTCACTGCTGCTAAATAGCAGTAGAAGGGCTGGTGGCTGTAAGGATCAGGACCAAATTCCTGAATGACTGACAAATAAGCAGTGAGAATCAGTAGAAGTACTAAAATGTCAGGATGCTGAAAACTAGATGGATTACAGAGCCCATCGGTTTTGATAAATAGCTCTCTTGGAATAAAGCTCTAATACCTTATTGGATAAAGCACTGGTCGCTCTTCAGCTGAACAAACAGGTCAAGTGCATGTCCAGGCAAATATCTGCTCTTCAGCAGTAAACAGAGAGTTGAGACTCCGTTTCTCCTCTCTGTCAGTTTGGTTTTGGATCCATTTTGACTTCTGCTGCGCTTGTGGGGATTGAAACAAGACATATCAGAGCTGGAAGGCCCACTTAACTACTACTCAGTGATGTGTTCATAGCTTGTTCAAAACTGGATTATTGATAGGAGTCATTCCTAATGGGTATTTACTCTTTGCATAATGAGCACAGTCCTGCTATCACTGAATAGGCAAATATACTAGCTTATTAAATAATACAAATCCAAGGAAGAGCTCACCACTTCTGTGAGTTAGCACTTGCAATCTATTTATCCTGCCAAAATGACACATTTCTAAAGCTTTTACACCTAACTGGACTCTGATACTTTTTCTAGGGGTTTCTATGATACTCCAGCTCCAGCAGGTAAGATTTATAAAAGCACACAATATATTATGTCATGCCTTTCATCCTGAGATATTTCAAAATCTTAAATTAAATTATAATTTGGACAAAGATAATTTATTACAACTCTATAGTGCAGCCCCATTCTGTGGTTGGATGAATTAACCATTATTTCGAAGACCTCAGCACACCACATTTGCAAAAAAAAGGAAAAAAAATCTGAAGTGACTGTTAACCTAAATGCAGATTAATATCAACAGCAAATCACTTGGGTATTTAGCTTGCTTTTAGGATTGACTAAGGAAGTCTGAAATAATTTCTCGCAGTCTGCTAAATGCCACCTAGCAGGGGGCATTTTTGCTTATTTGTTTATCTTCTGTATGAAGAAAGACTTTTGCCTACCTGAGCTAGACCCAAAACTGTCAGCTGCTCCACAGTTCCTGCAAAAACCACTGAGGTGTCCAGATCCTGAGAAATATTTGAAATTAATATTTGAAACCATCTGGTCAAGAAAAATACACTGAAGCTTGACAAAAGACAACTGGCAGGAGACAGAGGTATAATTAATTCAATTTTAACATACATGCTGAGGCAGTGCTAAGGCAGGACCAGGGAAAGCAAGAATTTAATTTCTCTGTTCCGAACTTTCTGCCACTCTGGAAGAATAACTACGACTACTGCTGTCTGAAAACGCTTTCAGCAAAAGCCTTAACGTTCCAAATGGTCCCGCAAATCTCATTCCTGTATGGTTTTTAAGTTGTTTAGTTCTGAATCAGCAGTCTAAAAGTGTGTTTAAACACTGCAGGTAACCATTTCCCATGGAACAAATAGGGAGGAAATCAGGTTATAGTGAGGGCACCCAGCAGGACTCTTCTACTGTCTACTCAGTGTCAATGTAAACTGATTCCTTTAAGAAAGACACTCGGGGAGAAGTGAACAGATTGTGGGAAACATGTTCTGCATGCAAGAAAGAGTGAAGAGATGGAATACTGGATACTATGAGATAATTATGCACAGGGAAAGAAAGAAGAATCAGACAGGGTAGCAGCAGAATAACAATATTTCAGGAGATGGGAGCTGTACAAACCAGGCTGACTTGCAGCAGCACGAGGCAGATAACAGATGAGTATCTTCTCCCTGTGCTCACTTACTAATTCATGGAAAATAACTGCCACGCTGCAAGTTTCTGATGGTTTATCACTGTTCAGGTCTCTAATACCACTGGTTTTGCCAACCACTGAGTTATGAACTAAATAAGAAACATACTAGAGAGAACTGTAAATGGTTATACATTAAATAAAAAACAAAAAAAAAAAAAACAAACAAAAATGACAAAAAAACCCCACTTTCAGATTGACCAAAAAATTGATTATGACAGCGGCAAAAATTGAGAAACAGTTGCTGTAATAACCACAAAAACCACCTAGAAAGATGCTAAGTGGGCACAATTCTTGAATGTAGGTAGCCCAATACCTTTCTGCATGTGACTTCACTAAGCTACGTGGAGGCTATAAGGATCAGTATCTCCTTGGGTACAATCTCATAACACATCATGTCACACACTACAAAAAAATTGAGCAATCAAAGGAGAAGGCAACTGGAAATGTGCTTCACTGATATACTATCAAGCTGTTCTAATAGATTTCAAATAGTTCTAACAAGGATCTAGTAGAACATAACACATTTAGGCTATCGAGAGTGGGATTACTTCAGCGATTAATAAAAAACGCTGACACTTTTGACAGAAATTTTTTATTATTTTGCGGTTTTTTACTGTAGCATCACAAAAGTGACGCACAGCCAACAGAAATGACCCAACAGAAACCCTCCTGGAGTAAACCAGCTTCCTGGGACACTGTTACAGCATCTGGAAGAGAGGGCTTTGCACAGCCAAGGATCAAGACAGGAATGCTACCATGATCTCATCCCTATGAGTGAACTGAGCACAGCCTAAAGGAAAATAAATTTAACTGTTCTGTAACTTCAAATCCACTTGGCTATTGTGGGTTTCAAATTTCAACTCTTAATGAATTCTTTTTTAGTAGAGATAATATAATTAAAGAAAAGGAAGCCTTAAAACATCTATTGGGGAAAACGTGCTAAAAATGGATCAGGGGAGCAAAAGCTGCTGACAAACAAAAAAGGCAAATATATATATGTGTGTGTATATTTGTATATATATATATATATATACACATACGTGCATATGTGAGATAACTGGCCTAGGCCAGCTGAGGACCGAGTGTCCTTTTTCCTTTCCTGCATATGCACAAGAAAAAAGTAAAAGAACTTTTAAATTGACTCATCCTTGAAACAAACAAGGATTTCATGAGTGGCAAAAATCTAGTTAAAGAAGTTCTGGAACCTTAAAACAGATGACCTCTCCTTGTCCGTTTAAGTAATCAGTAAGCCTATGGCAAGGTCTGAGCTTTTGTTTATCTTACTTCTGAATCTACTGCTTCCCTTCTAAAACCTTTATAAACAGAGCAACAACACAAAGTCAAATAGTGGTTTGAGCACTGTGCTGTGATACGTGGCATATCAGGAAAATAAAACCTTATTTTAGACAATGACAGAGCAACAGCCATGATTTTGCTAGTTTTAATCATTTGCTCTAGGAAAAAGGAAAGGGAGCATGGCACAAGTCATCAATAGACAAGATTCTGAGATTCCCCCCACCTAATTCACAAATTCAAACTACCTCAAGAGCAGGAAGACAAGGTAAAATTAAATAAGAAGAGAACACTGTAGATAGCCACCAAGGAACAGCAGCTGCCCAAATACCGCTGTAACTGCAGGTTCCCATAATGTCACACAAATAAAGGAGGTGTATATGCTGCTGTGGCTGCAGAGTGTTAAAATAGGGGGTAACTACAGCAAGAACAAGGAACCTTTATAGAACACAAATCACAGATTTCAAAATTGGAAAGGTTTCAGAACTAATGAAGTGAGAGCAAACAGGAACTCTCTGCATTGCTGAAAAACTAGTCAACAAAATTAGGGAGCAAATGAAACACTCGGCAATGGCTAGTAATTACCAAAGCTTACAAATGAGAAGTGTGATATGCAGCCACGGAAAACCAGCAACAGAAGAAGCCCAGATATTGTAATTGCACAAAAAGATAATCGTGTGTATAATAAAGTAACAAAGAAAACTGTGGTAACCAGGAGATCAGAAAGGATTCTGCAAAGGATAATACAAAAGAGGGAGTAATACAGAATAATTTCAGAGACCAAAATGAGGAAGCTGGGGAGAAAGAATGGTAAGGGAGTAGGAGGGATTTTATAACATGCTTGAGAGAGATTTTTTTTGTTTTAAAGACCAAGCTAATTAGACACTGAATAGTCATCTAGAACAAAGGTTAAGCATCAGCTTTTAAGACAGAACAGAGCACTCAAGGTGAACCTATCACAGATTTCCAAGTTGCAATAAAAGATAAAAGGAAGATGATGGAAGATGGGCTTAAAATTTTAGGGACAGAAATAGCACATGAAGTGACAATTTCTGCTGTGGTTTTGCTATTGTTGGGAACAAGTGGCATGCATATAAATCAGAAAGTATATTTTCTTGATGCACTTTTAAAAAGAAAATATCACGGTGCAATAGCTTACTGTTAATGAAAATATTCTAATTATTGAATATATATGAAAATAACATCCACACGCATCAGAAGACTTTTATCTTTTAAAATGAAGTTGTTTTTTCTGCTTGTTAAGACATGATTCCTGGAAATGTGATTGCAACCCAATATTCCTGTTGATGCAGACCAGGACCTATATGCCTCAGCTCTAAAGCAGAAATGGAAATGGATCTACAAGAATTATTCTGGGTAACACTTCATTCCACACATAATAATCCTTTATTATAATTTGGCCTAGAAAATTACTATTCTGCCGAAACTAAAAAATTCAACATCCTTTTTACAGTCTTATCATAAGTGTATTAATAGAAGAATCATGGTGGAAACTCAGTACTGCATAAATACCAGAAACAAAAACTGGTTCAAACAGTTCTCTGCTTTGTGTGATCACTCCAAACAACTCACCTCAGCCTCCAGTCAGGCCTCTGGGCTGTGTCTTTTTGTAAAGGGCATCTTTCTCAGCTTCTACAGCCACAGTGCACTGTTTAAGGCTATGCTTGGGATCTTTCCTGATGTTCAGAGGAGGGTTGCCACACTGCTTCTTTTTATCTCTTTCACTCAAATGCAACAGTATTTGATGAATTAATACTCTATGTATTTATTAGTAACATCTGAACTTCTAAAACCATATAAAAAATTCCAAAATATCCTAGTAAAATAAATAAAAATATCGTCCAATCGGTGGAATTGTCTGTATGTTTTAAAAAATTTTTCAACATTTTTTCAAAAGAATCATTTTACTAACCGTAACAGAAATCTATGTATAAATAATTCATTTTATTTGAACATATGTTGGCCATTGAAAGGCAACTTATTTTATTTTGAGAGCCTAAATGGACTTCAGTTGTTCTTTCTTTGACATGTTAAAAGGCGATACATTACTGCTGCAAGAATTACAGACCCTACATTTCTCAGTAAATGGATATCTTTTGGTATCTTTTTTCCCTAGGAATATTTAATGAAATGTCATTGGTTGGGTTTTTTTTTTTGGAGGGGGGGAGGTGTGTGTGTTTGTGTTTGTTTGTTTTCTTGTGGTTTTGTTTTGTTTTTTTAGGTCATAGTTACATTTTACAGAATCACAGAAAAATCAGGCTAGATCCAAATGGAACAACGGCTAATCCGAACTCCTATTGAAAGGAAGGCCAGCTATGAGATCAATCCAGATTACCCACCACTTAACCTACTCATGTCTTGAAAAGTGTGGACACTATGCAAACTCTGCACAGCCTGTTTCTATGTTGGACTGTCCCAAGAGTAAAAAAAAAAAGAAAAAAAAGTTATAAATATTAAAAAATATTTTCCTTGTATCTGGTAAGAGCCACTCTGCCCATTGTCTCTCACCTTCCCACAGTGCACCACTGAAGACATCCACAGGCATTAGTGGGATGCTTTTAGGTTCTCCCTAGTCTTTCCCTCCCTTCTCCAGGATAAACAAGCCCACTGCCCCATGCCCAGGCTGGAATTCCTCTTCTAAGTCCACTCAGGGAAATCAGTGTTTTATTTGTACTGGGTGTCTGTAGGGATGGGGACAAAACTGGACACTATAATCTGGACATGGTCTATAAACATCCAAGTAAAAGGTGGATAATCACTTTCCTTAATGTTCTGGCTGTGCTCCTGTTCCTCCAGCCCAGGTTGCTGCCAGGCTGTGCTGCTGGCTCAAGCTCAGGTTGCTGCCAGCTGCTTTTCAGCAGAGCTGTTCCCCAGTCCGTATCACTGCGAGAGGTTCGTCCCTCCCAGCTGCCTCTGCATCAGTCCTTGGTGGATTTCACAAGGTTCCTGTCTGCCCATTCTTCCAGCCTGTCTAGGTCCCTCTGAGTAGCAGCATATTGGCTATTCCCCAGAAATTCCTGTCATTGAAAACCTGATGAGAGGTAGATCTCATTAGCAACAGAAGGTTAAGGTGCCTATTTGATAGAACAAAGAAAATTCCCACTACCTTAAATAGGTGATTCCATGTATGGAATTTAATTCGAATGACTGATATCTAATTTGACCTGCACACATATTAAAAAATACCTGAATTAAGAATGTCAGATACAAATCTATGCTGAAATGCTTCCCCTAAAACAAAGGGCAGATCCAAAGTCTAACAGATCAATCCTCTGCTTATAGCACTTCAATTTAATCCAGTGTATTGCACATATGTAGAACTGAAGTAACACTGTGGGGGAATCAGTCTCATAATATCTGTAAGCATGCAAAAACTTTCTAAATAGAGAAAAAGCAAGGGAAAATATAAAGCTAAAGAGAAAAGAGTTGATTATTTTCCTATGTAAGCATTAGAAAACACAATATGACTATGAACGACAAAGCATAAACATTTGAGGTGTGATACTCCAAGTACAGTATTTCTGGAACAACAAATTTGGTGAAACCTGGAAAATGACTAGATACATAAAATATCAAGCTGCAGTGTCAGTTAAGTGACAGGTAAATTAAAGCAAAACAGAACAAGGACACTGATTTGGTTCAAAATTCTATGTCTGCAGCAAGAATTACATAAATAAATTGGCAGGCAGGCACAGACATTTCATATAGACGATGACAACAAAACCAGCAGAGAGTTATGAAATCGTGAGTTGTTATTACAATTGTCAGAGACATTTTTTGACCTTCTTCAAACTATTTATATTAGAGAAAGCTCAGATACAAACATCAGAACACTGACCATGCATAACTTAACTATTTGGTTGGATGTGCAATTGTTGGGGACTGTTGTCTATGAAGTCAGTTGCGCAGCTCACTTCAAGCCTTGTTAGCCAGTTTGTGCTGCCATGGGTTATGCCTGAGCTGCCAGGACAGCTCTCTGACCTGTTGCCATTCACTTTCCTAAAGACTTCAAAAAGGCAGACAGCAGGATGACTATAAATCCAATTTACTCCAGTGGCTCAAATGTTGTTCTCAACAACCCCCTTTCCTACAGATGTGGTCAGAAGAGGCAGTCCTGACAAGAACTCTTGTATGCTGAATAGCAGGTGAGTTAATCTCTGGGTAGTAAACATTACACTGACATTACTCTTGAGAAAAGAGCCATCACAGAAGAGAGTCTGTACCAGGCTATTCCCTCTGCTTTTGAAAGGAAGACTGGAAGACCCAGCAGGACTGGTGAAAAGGTTGTCAAGCATTGAAACAGAGGCTGCCCATGGCTGTGGTGGAGTCTCCATCTCTGGAGGGAATTAAAAGACTGTAGATGTGGCACCTGGGGACAGGGTTTAGTGTTGGAGGAATGGTTGGAATCAATGATCCTAGCAGTCTTTTCCAACTAAATGATTCTATGACTTGGATAAACAGCTAATTTCATGATTGTTAGCCGAGGGGGGTGGGGGGGTGGGAGGAAAGAGTGAGGGGGAAAAAGAAGTGAAACCTAGGTTGCTCTGGCATCTGCAAGACCAAAATTGCAAGACAAAGGTAATACCGCTGCTAAAAATGTCTGGAAAAACTTTCTACAGGAATGATCAGACACACAGAAATGATCAGGACAGGATGTTTAAAAATGTTCTGGCTGAAAACAGTCCCATTGTCAACAGAGGCAAAATAATACTACATTTATTCCCGGTCCAAACTGTGTAAACTGAAAACATCTTCATTATAAGTGGCTTAACCTACAAGGTGTAATCTTATACTATAATAAACTAGGAATTTACTCACGGTCAATTATCCCATATCAGCTGGGGGCAGGTGGAGAGGGAGGATGAAATTCCCTGCTGAGTGCCAGTAATTTCTTAAATAGCTGAAACTCATTTGCTTGTTATAGTCCAAACATCATTTAATTATCATAACAGTGCAGAACATGTGGCAGTTACTGACCAAAATCTCCAGTTTAATTCTCTGCTGTACAAATATGCCAGGTATAAACCAAGGGTGAATTTGGCTTCTGGAAAGGACTATATATGCAACTCTGCCCAGGATCCCAATGATTTTTGAGAGCTTCTGTGAGGAATGGCTTAAATAAAAGTACAAGGAATTTGGTACCTTGAAGAAGCAAACCTACTTTAAAAGGTAAATTCTGAGTGCCTTGCATATGCAATACTCTCCTAGACAAGTTTCAAACGAGTCCTGCTGTTACTGCATCACACTGCTCTATTCACAGTAAGGAATAAAGAAATGTAAACATGAAAGATCTTTAGAAAGTGTACTTCCTTAGAGATTTTTTTCCCTCTTTATATTTCAATTTTTTTGTTCCATTTCCACTAAGCCTGTTTTTTTGTTTTCTTTGCTGAGAGAAGTTTAAACCTGATTGCTTCAAAGAATGCCAAGAATCACATATCACTATCCACAGTATCTTACAGGAAGCTCTACTATACCTAACTGCATCACCTTTCCCAACATTTTAGATCTGAATAGTATGAAACTACTGTTTCTCATGTCACAGAGGTTAGTCTTCTTGTAAGATTGTATGAAACAGCTAGTAAAATGTCACTATTATCTGAATACAAATACACAAAATAATCCTAAGTGGCTACAATTTTACTGATAGTGTGTGAGACATGATTGTGTCATTTACTGAATTCAGCCACTAAATGACAACATGAGCTGGAACTGTGTGAACAATTCTTTTCAGAGCCATATGTCTGTAAATTGCCTGCAAATTGCAAGCACAGTAGAGGGGAAAAAAAACAAAAAAAAAAACCCCAACACTAAAAAAAATCCTCCCAAAAAACCCAAGCAGTTGCTTTGAAAATCCAATTTGGAATAATACCACTCCACCCAACTGAAGTGACTTCCACTTTTCCCTTCAAATGTTTACATGTGAATGTATCAGGATATGATTCAGAGAAATTGCACATGTAGCCACAGATAGAACTGCTAAAAGTCATAGAAAGTGACATTTCTTTGTGTTCCATATTTCAGTGTTAATATGTGAGATCCAAATGACAGGATGAAATGCAGTAAATATAGATACAGCAGCACCCATGGAGAGATACAATCCTACAATCCCCCCAAAGACTCCAGAATACAGACATTATTTACACTGATTTGTAATAGAAAATAAATTCCTTTTTGCTGGTAGTGGGGTAGTTCTTTTTTCCAGCAAGCAAAGCACAAGCATTTACTTAGAGCTGAATAAAACTTACTTAACCATTAGTTACTAGCGCCTTGTGAGAGCCAAATCAGACATAAAACAAGCAGGTGCAACTTACATGAAAGATTATGATGAAGTTTCATATCAAGACATTGTATCTCAAAGTCATAAAGAAGCTGCACTAACAAGAATTTTCTGCACGGGGCTTGATTTGGTGCTGCTCCCCTCTAGTTAACTGAAAAGGTGTCACAAAGCTTTAGGTTTATGCTGGTTTTGCTTGAACCTATGTAAACACAAACAGCAACACAAACACAAGCAGATCTGATCTTTCACCTCAAAAGAAGGATGAGAGGCTGCTCACATCATCCCTGTCTGTACCTGGAATGGCTGCTAGTGTTCACAGCCCTACTGGAAAACCAAGGATCCAGGAAGACTTTAGTATTGGAAGCTTGGCTGTTTTTTCCAACAATTTCACCTGGTTTGATCGAAGATACTACCTCTTCCTTGAGACTGTGCTTTCCTTATACCCTCACACACCGGCCACACCAAGTTGCCTTGTCAGGAAGCAGTCAAAGCACACAACATATCCCAACTGAACTTCCTTCCCCTTCCCTGTGTGTCTGAGACACAGCTGGCTAGCTGGGCCTGTGGAGGCTGTTTTGTTCACCTGAAGAATCCTCTCAGCATATTACACAGCTACAACTGTCAGTGCAGAGGCAGCTGTTGGGGACTACAAATCGGGTTACAAGAGGTTGCAAGATCCTCCTATCTAATCTTAGCTACGCATCATTTTCAACTCTACTACAAAACACCACATCAAAGCAAGGTGCATGTGTCTTACAAGTCTTTTACAGCAGGCAGGTAGGCATCAATTATACCAAGCCATCTTTTACATCCAATTCTCTCTGTCAGATGGGTTTGTATTACTGTTGATTCTGGTTATTTTAAAGAATGTTCAGAGGTAGGTAAGGCAAGCACTGTCACCTACGTATTTGGCTTGCAACTTGTTACTTCAGATTGCTCGAGCACACAAAGGGGAGACAGAAATAGAGCTGACTGCTGCTCAGAAACAAGGTCCGTGTAGTCCAGGAATCTCTTTTGGCATTTCTCTGAGGTGAGAAATCTACAGGGCTTTGCTTTGACCATGCCTTTAGAATACCCCTGACTGACTGGTCACCCTGTGGGCCATACAAAGCACAGTGCACAACAACACTATGACCACTCAACACCACTTCCATTTCTGATTTTAGACCCCAAACTTTCTTTAGCTCACAACAAATTAACAACAATTAAAATGGTGCAGAAGCTGACTGAAACACCTCAACCTCAACTTTCCCAAGTTAAAACCATTCAGAACTGGAGCTGCCTGTGTATGCTCTCAGTACGTGCCAATTCCACTTCTGAGCAAAATCCATGATTTCAACTATTCTTTAGGACAAAGACTATCAGTCTTTCATCCTGATCTCAAAGCAATCCCAGGGTGTGGAACAGGGCTTTGGTTTAGCTCACTCCAGTGTGAAAAGCTGATCACAAAGGTCACTGCCAAGTCCGATTACCTGCCTTTTATTAGAGAGAGATTTTAAATATAGTATTTAATTTGTGACATTTCTTGGTGGAAGTTGAACAACGGAAAATATTGAGCCAAATCACTAGTTTGCATTGCATGTACAATTACTTCTCCATATTAACACAGTCATGACTATTTGAGAAAACAAATTGTTAAGCTTGTACGTGTGAAGATGCACAGGAAATATTTTAAATTCAAATTCCATGAGCTCATTTGAATTATTTGAGTTGTTCAAATATTATTCAAGTTAGACTCATCTTATTGGCAACAGAAACAATGCCATGTGACTTATTATTTCAGATTCCTGCATCTCATCAGTGCAGCTGGAAAAGTGAATATTGAATTAACAATTGATCATTAATTCATGACAAATGGTGTTGAATAAATCCACAGAGAAAACAACTGTGAACACTCACTCTTCTGGCAAGTGAACACTCACTCTCCTATCTGTCGGCTGATAGGGCCAAAATCTGCCTCATAAATTTTAGACTATAATTCAGCTCTAAGTTGCAGATTAATACTGATGAAGTGGCATTTCATTTTGACACTTCGTTTTCAGTGGGATGGGCTGAAAAACTATTTTGTAGGTTCTAGCACACAGATTTCAAATATTTTTTTTTTCTTTTTAAATTTGGGGTACTTGATGTTACAGAAAGGAACAGAATCTCTTTTTACTTCACCTATTTCCATCAGCCCTGGTTAACATTTCAGGGTACTGTTCTTTCTTAACAGGCAGATCTCAGTACTGTTCCGCGTGTACTAAACTGGAACCCACTCCTGCCCCTCTAACAGTCATAATTTTGCAAGTTTAAATCACAATTTAAAATACGTATGCTGATCATACTTATTTTAATAAAACTCATTAGAAGACCAAGAGAAGACCAAGAGAAGAGAAGAGAAGAGAAGAGAAGAGAAGAGAAGAGAAGAGAAGAGAAGA